>CP131463.1:6847500-7237500 GCA_030664755.1 Microcos paniculata
AGTGTACAATACTATTTCGAGGCCAGGATTCACAAGCTTTCTGGGTGGAACCTACAAAATCATGGTCGACTAGTGAAGAATACCAAGGATCACTATCCACCAGAACGTCTGCCGTCCTCTGCTGGGTAACCTATAAAAAATAGTGAACATGGTGAGTACAAATATATATGTACCCAGTGAGGGACCCGGTTATAATGATCGATCACCTCAAGCTAGGGATATGAAATAATCCAAATACTTATTTAATGAACCATTTCTGTGAAATCATAGATGACATCCCAAAAACCAAATCAAAGATCATAACACATAAGTGGGCTGGCGTCCGAAATTTTATCCCAAAGGTACACCTGTACACTTTGGTGTCCTGCTGGATTGTCATGAGCTTCAACTTATGTCTCAAAACCATTATTATTTATTCTTTAGCCACTTCACTTGACGTTGCCATCGCTATGGGTGGAGCACAGCTACAATGAGCCCTGGCGAGCTACCGTGCACGCCTCTCGCAGGGTCTCACACTCACCGTGCCCCTTAATAGGTGGTCGACGGCTACTTGGTCGGTGCCATGCCTCGCTCGGTCCACTGGCTCCCTCTCATCGGAGCACCGAGAACCTCTCAATCGCTGTTCTCCCGTCGATCATAATCATTAATAAAACATATAAATATAGTTTCATATTTTCTTTTGAAACCTACCTTTAAATCCATTTATAAACTCGTGTGTGAGGGTGAATAATCCATATCCCAAAATGTTGTAAACATTTTATAAAAATAGTTTATAAAGCAAATTGAAAACGGTTGACCTTCAGTGGCCAACCGCTATAATCCAAGCCATTCACAAGTAAGGGAGGTTTATATACTCCCGAATAAACAGCTCGAATGTCTTAGCTCGAATGCTACTGCTCGATCTCGTACAATCTTGTACCTAAAAAATCAAATTGAAATATAATTTGATCAATATAGGCATTCGACTGACAATCAAACATCAAAGCATGCCCTAGCTAGGGTTTCTAGGGTCTTGGAACTAAATTGGATAAGTCGGGAAGTTAATTGAACTCAACTGGGGTCTAGGGATATGAAATGACCAAAATGCCCTTGCTACAGGACAGGTCCGGTGCTAGTTTGGCTCACTCCCGCATTGGAATGGCCAATTTGGGAGAAATCTCCCAATATGCTTTAAGTCTGATGCCGGACCCAAGCACATCCGGCACCGGATATGCCTCTGGCCTTGGCCTAGGCATGATCCTCCAACTTCCTAAGCTTGACGCAACTTTGATTTAGCTCCAATGAATGTGTAATTCGAAACACACACACTTTAACACCTTAACTAAGAGACTATAGCTTCAAAAACTGAATTAAATGGCTAAGAGTGCATGAAATTCAAATTGAAACTCTAAGGATGCAATTGGTTTTGAACAAAAATGTACTTTGATCTTCAATTCAAGATATTTCCTAGCTTAATCCACGAAATTCAGCAAATAACAGTCAAATTAAAGATTAAAGAGTCTAGAATAACATCCCAAGAAATTAGCCAAACCCTCCAGTTGGATTGAAAGATATAGGTTGAAGAATACAATGGCTCCAAGTTGGTTTCTTTGGAAACTTTGAAGATTTTTGATGATTTTGGTGTTGTTGATCTTCAAGGAAGCTAAAGAATTTGATTATGGTGTGAATTGAAGTGTTTGAAGGTGATTTGAAGTGATGAAAATGGTGGGAATTAGAGAGAGTTCGGAGATAATTGAAGAAGAAGAGAAGATGGTGCAAATGGGGTGTCAGGCAACCGACCTCCCTTTAAAATGACCATTCTGGTGCCAGAGTGAGTCGGGTCTGGTGTCGGAGTCAACCTCAAAAGTTGACTCCAACTTCAATTTCATCCTTTAGCCTCGATTTTCGAACCCCTAGTGCACCCACTAGGCTCCGGACAACAAATTAGGGTTTCTAAGCTAGTTAATTGAGCTAAAGGAAGTTCAAAATGTGCATCACATGTTCCAATTTGTCACATCACTCTACAACTTTACACAAATTTCACTACTTGACATGTGCGGACTAGGTCTGGGTATGTCACCTTTATTCTTTTCTTTTGTTTTTCCTTAGTTTTTTTTTCTTAGTTTTATGTTTGCATTGTTAATAAGTTTATATTATGATTTTGTAGGAAATTGAGTAAGGAAGAGGCATGGAAGGGCTTTGGAGCTCATCTTGTCTTTTGAGGGAGTTTTCTTAGCCTTACTTGAGCATGCATTGCATAATTTATATGGTTATACATGTCACTTTCTTACTTACTTGCATTAATCATATTGATGAACATACATGCATAATTATTGGCGATAATTATCTTGAGAGCAAAGATGTTCATAATTGGCAAGAGGTTTGAGAAGTTTGTGGAGCATTGGAGGCATTTTGTGGTTTGTTTCTCATGATTCCAGACCAAGGGAGTATGGCTATACCAATTTTGAAGACTTAAAAGTTGAATTAAGAAGATGAAATTATTAAAAAGCTTCTTATGACAACCAGCCACCGACTCCCCCTACAGTACAGTCGATCACCAGCTGGCCGTCGAGGCAATTGTAGACACTATATTTTTGTATTATGATGCTTTCCTTTTTTGAATGACTACCTTACCTTTTGCTCTTGCTTCTTATGAAATTAGTCAACTTCATCGTTCATTTTTTTATTTTATTTATTTATTTTCATTGTGAGTTTTATTGTCATTTTTATCATCTATTTTAGCTTTTATTAATTCATCTTCTTTACTATGTAGATTTTCCTTTTTGTTTCCATCATCACTTTCCTTGTCACCCTTCTTGTTATCCTATTCCGTTAGCAGATTCATTTTAATCCCATTCTTTTATTTTTCATTTATCATCCATTTGTATCTTAGCTTTCATTTTCATAAGCATCCTTTTTAGTTTGTTGTTTCATTATACTTTCTCATTTGATATTTATCCGATTACCACTTCATTTTCATATCTCTTATCATTGATTGTTATTTCATTATTTCATTACTCCTTATGGGGACACACGAATCATGTTTAAATTCTTAGACATTGCATTGAATATTGTATTACATTATATGGTCGTATTGCACAAATATCACATGTCCAAGTTCAGGTTGAAATTCAAAATCCCTAAGCTCTAATAGGAAATAGTTGACTGGCTACAACTCGGCTCAGCTTTCGGCCCAACTGAACTACTTCATCCTTCAGCAAAAATGAACCGAAGGCCATTGCAATTTGACTTGCAAAACTCAAGAAATTCATATTAGTATATTGCTAAAGCCAACAGAAATAGGACACGCCAGCAAAATTAAGCAGAAATGGCACAAGGCAAAAGGGAAGTAAAAAGAACTAAAACACTGAGATAAGAAATCGTCCGAAAATTTAAATGAGTAATCTTTCTCTGTCTAACCAATTTCATTTTTGTTGCTCTTGGCAGTGGCTAAGCAACAAGGGATCCACATTTTAACAACTAAGCAAAGATTCGAATTGAATTAAGCTAAATCAGATCAGACTACTAAGGTAAACAGAAGACAATTAGCAAAAGCTGAACTACAGGACAAATGACTCAGCTAAAAGGGAGTTGTTCCTCTCTTCCCCCACGTCCCCTCTCTCCTATTTCCCACGTCCTCTCTCTCTTCCCTCCTCCAACTACCAGCACACTGTCCTTGCGAGGCCAAAGTAGATCATCATCCGGATGCCCCTGCAATTAAATAAAAGAGGAACAAAGGGCCGTCTGCAAACAAAAAAAAGAACCCAGAAATTTCAAAACAAAAAAAGAAAAGGAACGAGGGAACTTACTTTAAAAAGGTTTTGGGTCATCTCATCAACAAAAGTTTCCATCGTTTGGATAAAGTATCTCCCATCTGAAGCCTAATCATTGTTCTTTGTCTTAACTTTTTAGTTTTCTTGCTTGTTTACGTGTTTATTTCTATAAAGGTCTTAGCTTTTTGGTTAATTTTTTTTTAGCCCATGGTCTTTTCTAATCCTAATGCTCAAAGAGTGCAAAGTTTGTTTGCCAAAGTTTTTGACAATTCAACGTTGGGTTCTTCTTGGGTATGTGTGTACATGTTGAATATTTTATTCATGCTTTGTACGTATATTTCACTATTAATGTATGGACTTGATGACTTCATGTAAGAATTGTTTTCCATGTATGCTCAAATTCATCTCATGCTGCAAATAGGGTCCAAGATATTTTGACATCATGTGTAGATTCATTTGTCCAGTAGCCATTAAACTAAATCTTTCAACTTGTTGTGATACTGTTATGATACTGCTCTTGCCCATTTATTCTTCTATTTCGTATGTGCATATTAGTTTCGTCAATCATATGCCAAAAAAATAAGATCAAGCATGGAATTTTACGTTTGACCATATTGTGAAATAATTGTGATATTCATGCCGTGTGTGATTGTGAATATTTATGGTTAGTGTCTCATACATCTAGATAATATCCCTCATGCCATGTCACACTAAGAACTTTGTATATAATTTGTGGTTAATCCCATGTGTAAATAATTATATCATTTTAATCTATGTCTTAGATTTTGATCTGTGCTCGTCATTCTTGTATATTTGCAATTAATTTGTGCCCATTGCGACTAAATGATTATGTGTTGTCTATCTATGCTAATTCCATTATTATTGTTTATATCTACTTGTGCTGACACTTGTTCATATTGTACTGCCATTTCACGCATCTAGTTAATTAGAAAATCATTTTTTTTAAAAAGCGCATGTGCATGGGAGAACTGGAGGATGCCTGGGAATCTAAGGTTTCCGAAAGTTTTTCAAGATGGGGGTTTTCTTGACGTCTAATCGGGAGTCCGATCGGGTCCGATAAAATTTTTCATCATTTCAAAATTAAAAAAATAGATTTTTCTCATTTAATTCCCATAAAAGGCATACACATATCATGTTTATGATCTCTTTAAATATTTTTGAATTTGTAAACAAACCCTAAAAATTGTCACTTTTTTAAGGAATGCTAATTCCAAAAGATTTTTATTTTATTTTTATTTTTATTCTTTACCTTAATTTTATTTTAAGAAAATCTCTTGTTTAAAAGGCATAATTAAATTAAAAGAAATGTTTATTCTGACATTAATTTTCAAAACATATTTAAAAGTTTTTTTAGAAATCTTAACTACTCAATTATAGTTAAGGCCTCTCAAATTAATCCAAATTTTATTAGAAAGTCACTTTCAAAATTCTTGTTTATTTTATTTTATTTCTTTGTTATTTCTTTCCGATGAAAGGGAATGTTTATTTTTCTATCTTTTTTTTTTAATTTTCAAAATATTTTTCTTGCGAAGACTTTAGTATACTAAATTAGTTAGGACCTTTCAAGTAAACTCAATTTTTATTAAAAAAACATTTTTTAACTCCAATAAGGGGAATATTTATTCCTTAAGGTTTAAAATTCTTTTTCAAAATTGGTTTTATTCCATAAAAAAATTAAATTAATTAAGTCCTTTCAATTAAACTTAATTTTATTCATAAACACCCTTTTAAAGCTTTAATAAAAAGGAATATTCGTTCCTTAAATTTTTAAAATTCCTTATTTCAAAATTGGTTTTATTCAACAAAAAGGACATTTATTTCCCTACATCATTTTTTAAAAACTTTTTTAAAATGTCTTAATTTATTAAATCAATTAAAGTCTTCCAAGTAGACTGAATTTTTGGTAAACCATCTCCTTCATTAAATCAAAAGGAATATTTATTCCGACGTAGTTTTAAAATAAAATCTTACTGAGAGATTTTAATCTAAATAATCATAGTTAAAGTCTCTTAAAGTAAATTTCAAAACATGAATTTGAGGATGTTTATCCCAACCTTTTTATAAAATGTTTTCAAGAAGGTTTCAATTTGTATTTCTATAATCGAGACCTTCTGAAATTAAATTAAATCTTTGTTTTTGATAAAAAGGATATTTATCATCATTTTTAAATTAAACTTCGATCTTAGAAAAATACTTATTACCATTTATGTGAACTCTAACCCCTAATTAAATTTTAGTTAGCTCCCAATGTCAAGAAAAAGTTTAGTTATTAAGTGTTTGACAATATAATTGTTCATTTTGTTGATGAGTGAAATTGAAATTTTTGAAAGCTGATTTTGGACTTGATTGAAGAAGAGATGTGCAATGGTTTATTTGTTTTATTTTGAAAGTTTGAAGGGTAGGATGGGAAATTCCTTATGATGGTATAAATGCAAACTCTTAGCTGAGACAACTAACTTTTTCTTCTTTTCCCTTAACACTTCTCCTCAACCACCATTTTTGAAGCTTCCAAGCTTCTCTTCTATTTTTCCCTCTATACTAAACCGTTTTTCGCACGCAAATAGTGGTTTTAAGGGATTTTTCACCCTCTTTCACCTGATGGTATAAGTTTCTACTAAAAGTTTCTAATTTAAGCTTGGTAGCCAAGCAAGGTTTCGGGTTGGAAGTGGAGCTTGGTGAAATCTTGTTGTTTTCGGAATAAATTCTTCAAGTAAGTGATTTCCTCATCCCAAATTCCAATATATGTCATTGCATGCTGATCTGGGTACTTAACAATTGTGTAAGGTTAGAACTAAGTTTGTGAAATTTCTACACTTGTTGTTCTCTATTTTTCATGGTTTTGTTAGGCAAACGATCTCTGTTTGCTGTGAAAATTAAGCTGAAGAATCTCTAAGGTATTATCTATAGTTTCATTCATAAGTCTTCCCTCGAAAGTAACTATTTTTTGAGATATAAACTTTTGAACTTCCTGTCACTGTCAAGGTGTAGAAACTGGCAATAGTAACTTTGATCCAAATTCTGACCTAGTTGGAGTGAGAATTAGTGTTTGGTTAGAAGAACTTTTTAAGGTACACTCTTAGAACTTTCCAACGGTATAAATTTTGCCCAAATCCGAGTTCAAACATGGGAGAAATGACCTCCACAATCTGGGACCAAAATAGAACAAGGCTACTGGCCACCATGGCCAGTTAGCTTAGCCATGGTGCTCGCACTTGCGCGTAGCAGCAGACAATGCTGCCCGCACCTGGCCAGCTTGGTGGCCACTCAGGTCAACAAGTTGGTTTGGTCCCGGGCTCAATTATTTTGGGTCTATAACTTGAATTTTTGGGCTGTTGGGCCTAGAGACACTTGGGAACATAATGATGGGCTAAAATTTTATTAAAAGCCCAATTAGTGTAAATGTGCATACAAGGCCCAATAGTTAAAATTCTAGAAATTGGTTAAGTAATGGACTCCAATGGCCCAATAAGAAAATGAATATGCTAATTAAATTGGACCCAATTGGATGGGTAGAATATTCCTACATAGTAAAATTACCATTTTTGTCTTGATGGTAATTTTATTAAGCTCTCGACCCTCTAAATTATAATTTTACCATAAGGAAATGACTATTTTACCTTTAGGGTATGAAGTCACTTAAAAGCCTTTCCTAGACATGTTAAGAGCCTGTTTAGGCTATATCGAGTTTGCATATGCATGTATTTGTTTCTGAAAATGCTTTCTAATAAATTTTCGCACGAATTAGGAGCACCGGTAAATGATCGAGGTGAGACCTCTAGTTCTGCAATGGGTTAGCGCAGGATTGTACTACTCTCCCAATTTGTGAGTGGTTTGGCCTCAATGTTTAGTGACATTGATGGCAAAGTATTTTAAATTGTTTAAATTAAATGTTTTATATGTTTTGGGATACGACTAGCTACTATACAAGCCTACACATTTTAAGAAGGTAGGGTAATATATTATATATTTATATATATGAGATATAAATGTTTTAAATGATTTGCTATAAACCTAATCACAGCATAATAAAGGTTTGTGAGAGGGCTGCCCGATTGAGGCATTGGATAAAATTGATCATAGCGAGATAGGAGTCCCCATGAGGACTGCCTGATCGAAGCTATTGATATCAGTCCTTTGAAAGACGTGATAGTGACACACCTGGACCTAATCAGACTTTTCCTTATGACCAGAATAGTCTAATACGGCGTATTAACTCAATAATACATCGGTCCGGATGTGTCCAATTAAGAAGAGAAGTTAAGCTTAAGATAAGATGGAGTTCGAAGATGAGCCAAGAGACCATGCATGGAAGCATAAATTGGACTTTTTCAAGTCCATAGCCAATGGATTGGACATCCATTGGTGAATTGGTCGGTGGATTAGGCCAAGAATCAAGATTATGAGAACTGGAAAAAGGGGGAATTAAGTCTGGCCCGGGATTCTAGTAGGCCCGGTGTCGAGCTTACCTATAAATAAGGGGAGTTAACCTCTCCCCCTCTCATTTCTCTTCTCCCTCACTTCCTCTCCTCTCATTTGCTCTCTCGGAGCAATGTTGGACTTTTGGCCGATCCGAACAATTCGACCGAATGATCAAGGTGAGTTTCTAATATGTTATTCTACTCACTTAATCTGCATTCTACATTCTATTAAGTTTTCATGCATTTCCATGCATCGGTCTAGGAGAGATCCAAGCTCAAAGTTAGGTTTAGCTTTTTAGCTAGATTTTAGTTTAGATTTGAGATCTAGGAACTTTGAGCTTGTGATTCTCTTTTTTCTTTTAATAAACACATCATGGAAGGTGTGAGGAACGTTCGTCTCGATTTTCAAGTCAAGCGGTGGACCGAGGGCTCAAAAACCTAGGAAAAGCCTCGGTTCCCGAGGCATGAGACTGGCTCCCGCGTGGTAGCCAAGTCACTCCCAAACGAGAGTGACCTGTTGGCCAGGTCCCACGTAGGACTTGGCGAGTCCCGTGCAGGAATGGCCTTGTTCATGCTGGGCCCACTCCGAACCCTAGGGGTATTTTGGTAATTTTCCACAAAGTGTCTGATTTTGACCCCGAAACCTCCCGGACACTTTTCTAAGCCCCGAAACATATCCAAACACTGTCTTAGGTCATGCTAGAGCCTCATAGGTGCATTCATAAGTTTTGTTATGAATGCTAATGCATATTTTCGTGTATTAAGGCTCTGGATGATTAAGTGCGGCGATGCTCCAGAGGTTAAGCTACGTGATTCTTTTGGGAGTATACGAACCTCCCAACACTGTGAGTGGCTTAGATTTCTCTGTTTAGCCACTGAGGCCAGAAGTTTTAAAAAGATTTTAAAAACAAAAATGATTTTCAAAGGTTTTGGGATACGGGGGATCCACACGCCCACACATTTGGTTGGTGATATACCCATGTAGAGAGTGGGATGATTTTAAAGAAAATGTAAAGATTTATGTGTGTGTGTGTTATATGTTTTAAATATATATGTTTTGTACATATATATATATGATATTATTATGGATGGGACGCGAGATGAACGGCTGAGAGTGGTTCCTTGGGGCTCCGATTTGAGGGAGCGTGGACCGAGTTGAGAGGCATGCATAGAAGTAGCCGTGGACCGCCTTTTGAGAGGCACAATGGGTGGAGACCCTGGGAGAGGCGTGTAGGGAAGCTTACTAGGGCTCGATGTAGTTGTGTTCTACCACAGTGTCTGGCACCACCGAGGGAACGGGCTAGAGAAAGAGAAAAAGAGAAAATGTTTTAAAAAGAAAAGTGATAGCCCTCGGTGCAGTGAGGCATACAACTAGCCAGTCGTGCCTTTAGTATATTTGAGGCCAACCCACTTTATTTATATATTTATTTTAATGGTTTAAAATCAAATTCTCATTTGGAGAATTTGAAAAAAGGTTTTGCAAACAAACAAATTTATTTATTTTATTATTATTATGTTTTGGATTACTCCAGTTTGCCTAACCCTTGATTGAGATTCATTGAACCTCTGTCACTCACCTGTATCCAAGGTGGATGGATGCAAATCCATGTATGAGGATAGCAGATAGATCAGAGGCTCACTAGGAGGCGTCGATGGCTTAGGTGTAGTAGTTTCAATTGCGTAGGTATTCCTTTAAATTAGTCAACTGGTATTACTTTTAAAGTTTGTTGTCTTATTAAATGATTTTTAATTAAAGTTTTAGTTGTTTTACAGCGATGATATCCATTTCTACACCTTGCGATGCTTTTGGTGTGTGACCGGTCGGCACGTACTTAGAGGCAGCACGACGGTTGCCACGTGGCCCACCCAAGCGTATCGGGACGTGACAGATAGATTGCCCTTTTAGGGGCTATGTTAGTAAACTTAGTAGCCTGTGGTTCGTCTATTAAGAGAGGCACAGGTGAGTGTGCCCCTGGAGTTGGAGAGGCACGTAGTGTAACACCTAGTCCTAGAATGGCCTAGCATGGAGCCGTAGACTTGAGTAATGAGAGTTTTCATACTTACTATGTATGTGGAGGTGTTCTTAATAAGAATAAAGCAACTTTTACCTGATGAAATTTTTCTCATTTTGAAGAATTTGGCCTCAAAACACCTAAGGTAGACTTTGACCTAGGAAGTAAAAGTTAACTTTTTGTATTATTTTTCAAAAATTTCATATACTTCGCTGAGGGCATAAATGACTTTTCAAACTACCCAGTTATCTTCTTTACTGTGCCTTAGAATATTTGAAGCTATCATAGCATTTTTCTGAACACCCATGTCGAAGGAAGATATTGTAGAAGGAAATGTCGCAACGTTTGATGGCATTTTCGTAAATAAATGGAAAGTGATTTTTAATCACTGAAAATGATTTTTCTTACAGTATGGGAGGATGCCAAGTTTTTATAAACTGTTAGTACTTGAGAACTGCCTAGCTACTGCGCGAAAATCTAAAGTGCAATTACCATTTTACCCTTGAGAAGTTCAAACTAATATAACTTACAAATGGTAAGGAGTTTGAAAATTCCGTGACGTGTAGAATAACTCGATAGGGCTTGAAAAATAATTTGGGGCAGTGTATAAGGTTTGGGATTGATCGAGGACATAAGTGGAATTTTAAATTTTTTGGGGGCAAAATCGTCCATGGGGCAAACTGGTAATTTTGGTAAAAGATTTTTTCTTGTCATGTGCCATACACATGACAAGGATGTATATAAATGATGGTGGCCGGCCATGTCTAGGAAATTCAAGAAATTTCCATACTTTTCTCCATTTTTCTTCCATCTTCACCAAATTTCTTCCTACCTTGATTTCTCCTAGTTTAATCCACCAAACCCCACAAGTTTATAGTCAAATTGAAGCTCTCAACAAGCCCAACAATAGCCCTCTATCAATTTTGGAGAATTTGAGCTTGGTTGGAAGTAATTTGGAGGAGAAGAATTAGGGTTTATGTTGGAGTTGGAAAATTATAAGGTAAATATACTTAATTTTGAGTTATATTGGAGATTTTAGCATGCTCATCATGGATATTGGGTTAATTTTGCATGAAGTGTGCATTATGTATATGAAGTTAAGGAGGAAAGGAATTGTTATATTATGGATTTTAGATTCATGAAATTTAGTTGGCAAGAAAGTTTATAAGTTGAATTAGAATAATATGAGAGGTTTGAATTTGCTAGAAATTGATCTTGGAGAGTGCCAAATGGGCAAGGTGCAATATGGAACGATTAAGTCGAAAGTCCTAGGAGAAAAATGCAAGATTTCAATTTTGCAAGAATTTAATTAGTTTGATTGTATTCTTGGAATAATTTGGTTATAAATGTGGAGAATTGAATTATTAGAATTTGATTCTTAGATGTATTTGAAGAAGGAATTGGTAATGTGAAAGTACGGGTGTCGAAATTTCCAAAAGAAAATGCAGGTATTGATTTTGCAAAACCAAATTAATTTAATTGTGTTTTGGTGAATTAGGTGTAAATATGGAAATGGAAATTTTAGAGATGAATAAATATCAATTTAGTGAAATTGGGGATGTTGGCCGAAATTTTTGAGGTGTAATTGATATTGGCAAATTATGAATTTGAATGGAAATTGATGAAGGAAGAGTATATAGGTTTGTTAGTGAAAAAGGAGAAATCAAGAAGATTTAGAAATTAGTCTCGCGTTATATGCAAGACATACATTCTTGTACACTTGCCCAACGCTCACTTCCATCGTCAAATACTGACGTGTTGTTTGAAAATAAATATTTAGGTAGTGAACCTCCTTTCAAGGATAAGTAACGTGGGGAATAGTGGAAGTGCATACTCTCCCCAAACCTGTGAGTGGGACTTTACAGACCTAGATAAATGTTTTACTATTTAAGTTGTTTTTAATTGAAATGGTTGGTTTCTCAAATTCCAATGGATTTATGATAGTTGTTTATAGCCTTGATATGGATTGAGATTGTTTCACAAATTGAAATTTGTTTTCAAAAAATAAAAATACTTGATTTTCTAAAAATTAAATCCGAGTATGAAATTTGATGTCTATTGATAAACCTTGAATTTTGATGATCTTGAAGTGAATCAATTTACTTTATGATATTTGAAATCAAATGTTCATATGTATGATAAATGTGATTGAGATTGTTGTGATTAAGTTGATTTCAACGATGGGCCAGTTGGCCAAATGGTATATAATGAAACTATATCGGCTACATTATGATTATGGTGGATGAGATGTTGGTCACTGCAGTGGCGCCTCTCACGGTCCGACCTTGTGGAGGAGGCGTGAGTAGGCTTTCACTCCCACAAGGGATGGAGTGAGACAGGAGTTAATTGTGCGCACTGTTATGTGATTATTTGATCCCTGTGGGAGTACTGCAGACATAGCCATGCACCACCCATGGTGAAGGCCCGTGCCAACGCCGAGAAAAGGGCTTTTTGCTTTCTAAATAAAAAGATAAAAGAAAATTACCTCGGCGGACTTGAATCTCATCTTGGTCGGGTGAGATTTGAGCAATGTGTTTTGACGAGCCATATAAATGCTCAAATTGATTCACTAGTTGAAGTTCTATAAAATATGGGAATCTGGACTTCGTGCATAAATTCTTTCCTTGGATTTCTCCTAAGTTACATAAAATTCATTTTATAGTGAAATTGCTTGTTTTATGTTAAATTTTATGGTCTTGTCTCACTCATTGGGTATAGAAAATATACTCATCCCATTTTTCTTAAAAATTTATTTTTCAAGATAATTAACTACGTGAAAAGGGTAGACCACTAAGTGTCAAGACTCGACTCCGGACCTTTCACAGTAAGTCTATATGACTTATGTGTGCTCACTATTGGATCCATTACCAAATTTTAACTATAGCTAAATTATTATTTACCTACGTTTTCCAACTTAAAGGACTGCTTTTGTTTAGATTTTGGACTGCATCTAAAATCTTATTTTTCATTTTGCATGACAAGCTAAAATTGATTTACTAAATGGGTTCAAGATGCTATAAGCCTTGCGAGCTTCGAGTTGTGGGTGAAGTACGCCATTCACAATTCGTGGCACATGACAGTTATCACATTCTCGACCTTCGGATCAGTGACACGCAGGGTGACTCGCTAGGGGGTTTGTAGTTGTTTTGAGGCAAGGAATTGCAATGTTGAAAGAGCGGGCAATTAGTTTATATATTATTTTATGGATGATTATGTGTAATTGCTCCCATTGGTGTGAGCCCATCGACAGATGGGACTTGGTCACTTTATTGCCGCCCTATATATTATATTATTTCAAAATAAATGATTTATTGATGGGAAATTGCTTTATGAAATAAATAATGATTTATGATAATGTTTTTGTTATATATGATCCCCTACCATTGACGTATTTTACATTATTTCTAAACCACATTACTGAGTCTGTGAACTCACCCCCGTGGTTTATATATTTTTTAGGCTTGAGGATCATTGAGGAGTGACCATCTTGTAAGACGTGCAAATTAGCTTTCAGCCTTAGTAGGTTTCTCTATCCTAGGGTATTTAGTGATCCATTATTTAACACACCCGTACCTAATCCCACTTTTCAGTACAAACGGATTTGTGTAAGATGGCGTATTAACTTGACAATACGTCGGTCCGGATGTGTCTAGTTAAGAAGAGAAGTTAAGCTTAAGAGAAGATAGAGTTGGAAGGTGAGACAGGTGACCATACATGGAAACATATTGTGAACTTCTTTAAGTTCATAGCCAATGTATTGGATATCCATTGGTGAATTGGTTAGTGGAACGGGCCAAGGATCGAAATCATGAGAGGTTACAAAGAGGGGAAAAAGTCTGGCCCAGGGTCCGAGTAAACCTAATGTCGGGCTTCCCTGTATATGTGGGGAGATGAGCTCTCCCCCTTTCATTTCTCTCATTCCTTTCTTTCTCTCCTCTCATTTGCTCTATGGGAGCAATTTTGGACTTTTCTCTGATCCCAATAATCCGACCGAAGGATCAAGGCGAGATCTTGGCATCTTATTCTACTCACCTTAATCTACATTTTATTAAGTTTTCACGCATTTCCATGCATTAGTCTAGGAGAGATCCAAGCTCAAAGTTAGTTTAGCTTTTTAGTTAAATTTTTTAGTTTATATTTGAGATCTAGGAACTTTGAGCTTGAGATTCTCATTTCTGCTTCGATAAATGCATCATGGGAGGTGAGAGGAATGTCCATCTCGAATTTTGACCTAAACCATGGACCGAGGGGGCTCGAAAACTGAGGAAAAGCCTTGATTCCCAAGGCTCCCAGGAGACTCCAGCGTAGGAGCGGGAGAGACATTTTCAAAGCCTCCTGCGGGGAGGCGAGGCACTCCAGAGTGGGAGTGGCCTGTTGGCTGAGTCCCGCTCGGGATTTGGTCAATCCCGCACTGGAGTGACACTGTTCACACGTGGTGGGCCTACGGGCCCTAAAGGCATTTTGGTAATTTTTTGTCAAGTGTTCGATTTTGACCTCGGAACTTCCAGACACTTTTCTAAGCTCGGAATCACATCTAAACACTGTCCTAAGTCATATTAGAGCCTCATAGGTGCATTCATAATTGTTTATGAATGCCAACACGTTTTTCCATGTACTAGGACTCCGGATGATCGAATGCGGTGATGGGATACGGGAAATCCGTACACACACAGTTGCATGGTGATATACCTACGTAGAGAGTGGGATGTTTTAAAAAGAAATTTAAAGATTTATGTGCACGTGTTTTTATGTTTATGTTTATCTATTTTAAAGATATATATATATGATATATAATATGGATGAAACGTAAGATGAGCGACTGAAAGGATTCCTCGGGGCTCCGATTTGAGGAAGCGTGGACCGAGTTGAGAGGCATGCATAGATAAGTAGCCGTGGACTACCTTTTGAGGGCCATGGTGAGTGAAGACCTTGGAAGAGGCACATAGGGAAGCTCGCCAGGCACGTAAGGAAGACCACCGAGGGAACGGGCTAGAAAAAGAAAAAAATGTGAAAATGTTTTAAAAAGAAAAGAAATAGCCCTCGGTGTAATGAGGCATACGACCGATGGGTCGAGCCTTCAGGATGTTAGAGGCCAGCCCATTTTAGATATGTATATATATTTATTTAAACTGTTTTGAAAGAAGGTTCTCGGCTAGAGAACTAGAAAGAAATTTTTAAAAGAAAAATATTTGTTTTATTATTATTATGTTTTGGATTTCCAATATTTGCCCTAACCCTAATGGAGATTCATAGAACCTCTGTCACTCACCTGTATCCAATGTAGATGGATACAGATACGCGTACAAGGTCAGCTGATAGATTAGAGGCTCACTAGAAGGTGTCAGTGGCTTAGGCTTAGTAGTTTCAGCTGCGTAGGTATTTCTTTTAAATTAATCCACTGGTACATCTTTTAAAAGTTAATTATTTTATTATATGATTTCTAATAAAGTTTTTAGTATTGTTTTGCAGCGACGATATCCATTTCTATGCCTTGCGGTGCTTCGGATGCGTGACCGACCGGCACGTACTTCAAGGTAGCATGGCGGTTGCCAGGTGGCCTGCTCGGGCGGGTCGAGGCTTGACAATTTTAGTGGTATCATAGCGTTTAAAAGATTCTGACTGTTTTGAAAAGCTATAAAGTATTTTCAAAATGTTTTTAAAATTTTTCAAATGTATTTGAAGCCATTGGATCATATAGAATTAAAACTCCAGAGTTCGAGTACGTAGCTATTCAAAAGTTTCGCAAACATCTAAACCTACTCTTAGAATACCTTTTTTAGTAGTAAGCCACCAAATAGAGTTCTCGAGTGTAGTCTTTAAGTAAGAAGACATCACGACCATCTTTTCTAGAGATTCATGAAAGCAAAGCATGCTTTCCAAGAAATCCCCAAAACCAATTTTTCAGTTTTTAATTTTCCTTCTACTGACAGCTAAACCATGCAAGGGATGGTATTTCCCTTGAGATGACAAGATAGATGATATCTCGTCCAACCCTCCAAAATTGCCTAATCAGAGGCTTACCAGTAAGTGAAACTGGTTCGTTGTCCACTAGCTCAGACATCGAGACTTGCTAATGAAGAAGCGAGTTTGAAACTTAAACCTGATGCGTTCCCCCAGTCTTTACACTAGTGACGTGTAAGACTTGGGAGAAAGCGAAGCGACTAGAACGAGGCAAAGAGCCAAGGTGGGCTGATCGGGATTTTTCGCAAGAGTACGAAATCAAGTAATATAGCTTGGAGTATTCCAAGGTCGATCCCACGAGGACTTGTGAATTACTAAATCCTAATTCTAGCAGAGTTTAATAAAAGAGAAAAACTAGTTTATCAAAGGCAAGGAATAAAATCAAGAAATTATAATCTAATCTAATTAACCAGAAGAACAATGATAAAAAGATGAACAATATTAAAAGCGTTAGGGTTTAGGCTTCTCTTCTAGGTATTTAATTCAATTATGTATGAATTTAGTTAACAGGGCTAAAATAACAATCACTAATCTACTTAGGAGCCCTCTCAGATCATCCTAAGCTTTCCTAACTAAGTGATTACCACCTCTCAGTGCATAAACTAATTAGCTAAGAACATTAAGATCCTAGGATTAATAATTAAATCAGGTTCTCCCGAAACTAATTTAATTATGGTTATCACAATAAACTAAATTACTCGCGTATCCAATTAGATTGTGTCTATTTTCGTAGAGCACGAATTATATTTCACCTCTCAGTCCTTCATACAATTCCAAAAACCTATTATATGGTGATCAGGCATATAACGCATTAAGAACAAAGAAAACAGATTTAACCCCAAGAAAACCAATTCATACAATAATTAAATTAAAATCCCTAGAAGATCTACCCAAATCCCCAACAAGAGATTTAACTATTAAAAGAAAATATAATAAAGAAAATAAATAAATGCATTAAAGAAGAAAATAAAGATAAGAAAATCTCCCAAAGAAGACAAAGTCTGCTCCCTTGAGCTCTTGCTCTCCAAAATCTTCCTCTCCCAAAAAGGGAGTCTCCAAGAGTTTTCCTCTGAGTTCTAAAATAAACTATTTATACTAGCTAACTAGGGTATTTACATGACTTAAGGATTCAGAATTCTAATGCTAGTTGGACTTTTAATTAAAATAAAACACATGAGTTCAAAGCCCAACTGCTTGGTCCAATATTCGGCGTGTAAAAGCTTAATAAGCAGACAAGAAACGGCGCCGCTTCATACTACATCCGGCGCCGTTATTGCACGATTATTTTCCTTCCTTTGTTTCTTCCAAGTGCAGCTCAAAAGGAACGTCATTACGTCAAAGGAACGGCGCCGCTTATACCAAAGAATGGGGCCAGATTATGGCTGGGTATTTTCTTCTTTCTTGGCTCTATTTTGCTCCCAATTGAATTTGTTTCATGTGACTTAAATTGGGCATGACATAGTTGACTTCAATTTTATCTTCACTTCAAGCTTACTCACATGTCATCACTCATCACTTGCTCTTTTATTTGGTTGGCTATCTTTTCCACGTTACACAGCCACCAATCCTTATTCATTTTCCTTTTATGTAGCCAATTAGAACTCCTTTTTTTATAAATCTCCTCATAATTATTCCAAATTGCCTATAAGACAACCAATAAACCAAAGTGAGATAAAATTATATAATATGAACCATAAAATATAAATAAAATATATCAAAAGCATTCTAATATAGTCCATAATATAGGTATAAATTGCACCTATCATGGGCCTAACGTGCGTGAACGCTAACCCCACTTTTCTCACTCTCTACACCATTAGTGTGTAGCCTAGGAGAGAGAGTTGGGTTAGGATGAAAGAAATTGAAGGAGTCAATCATGGAGGACGTGGTTGACCAAAAAACTGAGGATGTGAGATGAAGCATTCGAGTAAAAGGATGAAGGATAAAGGAGGACCTCACAAGCCAACAAATGGAAGGATGAAAAGTGAGGCCAACGTAGAGATAGCCAAGTGAAGGGATCGCCGTGAAGCCCATGTGGAGCAACAAAACCCTTGGCGGCTAGGGTTCAAGGAGTGCTGCAGTGCACTGGCAGTTGAATGCCTAGGCCTTGGGGTAGTGTATGGGGTGATTGGGCTCAACCCAGCACCGTGGCAAGCCTGGTGGGATGACCCCAGAAGTTGGCATGTCTGGTGGGATAAGCCCACAGATTACCTGGATAATGCTCCTGGGAGTGGGCAGAAGGTGAGAGAAGCTATGGCAAGGGTTAGCCGGCTCCTCTCATTCCTATACCATGGTGTGTAAGTAATGAAAGAAAAAGGGGATATTGGTGGATAAAAGAGGGCCACTTGAAGCAAATTAAGGAGAGGCATTTAAGGAAATTGAACGAGATCGAGTGAGCTCAGGATCATAAGAAGTGACGTAAGGGAGAATCACTTGAGGATCTGGAAAGGATTTCTAAGAGGAAACCCTAAAGGAATCGAAGATGGCACAAAGGATAGTAAAGAAAGAAGAATAGGAGAGAAGCCATTCTTGGGAAACAATGAGAAGGTATAAGGCAAGAATGACGGAACAGAGAATGAGGAAAGAATGAAAACATCCAGATGATCGATGAGTAGTATGTCCGTTACTACTTGTTTGACCATTGGATACCAATGTTAAGAAAGGATAATGGAGAAAGAAGAGAAAGGAAATGAAGATGGAGGAAACGGAATAAGGAGAAAGATAGGCTGAAAACTTTCGCTCCTAAGGGGTTAAAAGTGATAAACCCCTCATCACTTGATGGATAATAAGAGTGAGGAGGAGACCTTTAAAGGATGATGGGAAAGGACCCTGTCATGGTTAAGATTAATGGAAAGTAAGTAAGCAAAGAGAGTAGAATGCACGACAATGGTGGAAATACTTGCATGCGTGCAAATTATGAGTATGAAGAGAGTGTTCCTCATAATTGAAAGACATCACCAGAAAGAACTGGTGAGAAAGAAGAAGGGGAAAGGAAAAGTGAAGCAAACCCTTAAACCAAGGATAAAGTGATGTCGTGATGTAGTGCAGAAGCTTTCTTAATAAAGAAAGAAAGCATAAAACTCTAGATAAAAGAAGATCCTAGGCTAATAAAAGATGAATAAGGTCTAGAAGAGAGAGAGACTTAGTTCAGTTGATGAACTAAGTATAGGCTAACTAGGAGTAGAGCCTTAAAAGAAGAAAAGTATAACCTATCACTAGAAAACTTTAAACTTAAATGGCAATAGTGTCATAATCAACCGTAGGTTAATAACTCCAAATGGCTGACTAGGATTAGTGAAAGAATAAGACTAGGAAATTTGGATTAGAGACAAAACCTAGGTAAATAATATAGGGATAGGTTAAAGAAAGTGAATAAAATGGGATTAAAAGAAGCCTAGAAAGGGGATTAAGAAAACCTAGTGAAAGAAGTCGAATAAAAGACTTAGAAATAGAGGTTAGCTAAAGAAAGTCGAGCATAATGAACCCCAAAATTAAGTCAAGCCAAGGCACTACATCATAAAACAAATAAGTCAAAGAAGAGAATGAATAAACAAGGATTATTGGTGGCTAGAACTTCTGTGATAGAAGGGGTTAAGGATGTAAATTGGTGAAAGAAAAGAAAACTCCTGACTAAATTTTGGAAGAAGAGAACAGAAGAATTAAGTGTTAATGGGTGAAAAGAGAGGAAAGGAAAGCCTTGATGATTAAGTTGATAAAGAAGAGAGTAAGAGATTGGATAGAAAGAAAAATTGGAGAAAACATAAGAGAATGAGCACTTGTAGGAAACGAGTGAATGGAGATGATTATATCCTAATGAATGATGGGCAGTAATGGATGATATCAGTAAAGAATGAATGGAAGAGAAGAAAAGAGAAATAAAGAAGTAAGGATATCAAATCATGATAGAGTAAATAAAGATGAAGGATGATGAGGACGAGAATAATGATGATGAGGGAAATTTTAAAAATGATCAAACACAAAGAATGAGGAAAATGGATCCACTTAGATAAGAGTCGAAGAAAGAGTGAAGATAAAAGAGGTGATAATTGAAATTTGAGAAGACAAAAAGGTGAAGGCATGGTGAAAGAGTGGAATAGAATGAATTAACAGTAAGGAGTTGAGGAATATGAAAGATAAGTTGAATTTTTAGAAAGAAGGAAGTAGACCAATTTTGAGGATAACCTCCCCAAAGAATGATAAGTGAACAAAAGATGTGGAAGATGGAGTTAATCCAAGCTAAAATGGAGTTAGCTTAGCACGGACAAGATTATAAGGCAATGAATGGTAGAGAAAGATGTTGTCCGCGATAAATAAACCATGGTATTGAAGACAAAGAAGAGATATCAAGGGTTAAGAGCCAAAGATGGCTAAGATAAAAGAAGACCCATATGCAAGAAGAAATGCTGGGGCAAAGGCAGGAAAGGTGACAAGAAAGAACCCCAAGTACTCAATGGAAGGAATACGGGGATAAGGAAAGGAACTGATCAAGCTCATAAACTTCTATGAGCACAGGCAATATAAGGAGAAAAAAGGAAATTCTAATCCCAAGAGAGACAAAGGTGTTAGAAGAAAAGAGGAATAAGGATGAAGATGATGAAGAAAACTAAAGAAGAAAGCAGAGAAAAGAAAGAATGAAGCTTAAGTAAAAAGGAACCTTGGGTAAGACGTGAAAGATCACGTAGATCAAGGAAGAAGAGTCTGGATAAGAGAAAGGGTATGGAGATGACCCTAAGGAAAAGTGTATGGAGATGAGCTGCAGGATGGTGCCTAAGGATGACAATGGACCAGAAAGAGGGTCAAGTTAAGTGGCAAACGAGATACCTTAAGAAAGAGAAATACGAAGATGAAGAAGCTACAAAGGGTGCCACACGAGTATAACATGCGTGAATTACGCTGTTCGCAATTGAAGTGAATGCAAGAGAAAGGTGGACCCCACAATGGACCGTGGATTAATAGGAAGGAAGAAAAGGATAGAGAAGGGGATAAGGAAACCCCCATAAAGTACTATTGATGAAATGAGGAAAAGAAGTCGACCATTAGCAAAGAAGCTAATGTGAAGAAAAGAGGTCATAAGAGAGAGAAACATGTGACATCTCTTGAAGTGGACGCTTCGAGGGAGTGAGAGATAAAATAAAGCCTAAGAGGCTAGACAAATGGCATGGATGGGTATCAAGTCGAGGCTCAAGTATGGATAACTTAGGAGCCATGTGAGGCATCCCCATCTGAGGAAAGATTAGAGATCGAGATCTTGAGGATCTCTGTGATGACCACTTGAAAGGACCGACCCAAAGTGTGACTGGGGAGTGCATAAGGGCACCCAGAGTTCTCCATCCTAAAGAAGATGAAAGATGAGATGAGATGGGCCAGGGGCCCTATTTGAGATAGAGATTGGCAGTCAGAGAGTGAGTCAGAGTGTGAGAGCAAGAGGGCATGATCTCTGATTCCTCTATTATGATGTGGCCAAGTGTGGGCCAGTGTGTACAGGTGCTCGACTCATACGCCACAAGACTTGAAAGGAAAAATATCAGAAAGAAAGAGAATGGAAATAAAGAACAAAACGGAGTAGCAAAAACAAGGTAGGGGGAAAGAAAATTAACTCACCATATCCTTACTGCGAAGGCGAGGGAGTTAAGCTAAAGTCTTTCACGATAGCTTGGTTACAAATACGAGTACAAGACCACGAAACAACGAGGAATGCGTCAGAGGATGGCCTTAAAGTGAGAGGTAGTGACAAAGAAAAGGAGAAGGAACTCCTAAGAAGAATAAGACGTGTGGAACCTCAGAGGTAAGAAGAGAGACATCTTGTCAAGAGAGACTTGGAGGATAAGACAAGGACGAAGCGAGAAGATCGAGTAAGCAGTGCTAAAGTGGAAGAAGAACCTCCAAGTGCCATAACTAAAGTGAAGAAAGCCTAACCCAAAATTGGATAAGGGTAGGCTATGTTAAGGAAACGATGAGGTTCAAACTCAAGAGTAGAAGGGCGATGAAGCCACTCTTGAAAAAGAGAATGATCAGAGTGCGCAGCGGAAGCGTGGTGGACTTCTACAGTGAATAGTGATGTGAACACTATTCGAAAACGAAAGGAGAGCTTGAAATAAAAGCCAAATCTCCCCAAGCTACCTCAGTTAATTTCGAGGACGAAATTTTTAAAAGGAGGGGAGAGTTGACACACCAGGAACTAATCTGACTTTTTCGTACAAACGGAATTGTGTAAGATGGCGTATTAACTTCATAATACGTCGGTTCGGATATGTCTAGTTAAGAAGAGAAGTTAAGCTTAAGATAATACGTAGTTGGAAGATGAGACAGGTGACCATGCATGGAAACATATTGTGGACTTCTTTTAGTCCATAGCTAATGGATTGGATATCCATTGGTGAATTGGTCGGTGGAGCGAGCCAAGGATCGAAATCATGAGAGGTTACAAGGAGGGGAAAAAGTCTGGCCTGGGGTCTGAGTAGACCCGGTGTTGGGCTTCCCTATAAAGGGGGGGGGGGAGATGAGCTTTCCCCCTCTCATTTCTCTCCTTCCTCTTTTTCTTTCCTCTCATTTGCTCTCTAGGAGCAATTTTGGACCTTTGCCCGATCCATACAATCCGACTGAAGGATCAAGGTGAGATCTTGGTATGTTATTCTACTCGCCTTAATCTACATTTTATTAAGTTTTCATGCATTTCCATGTATCTGTCAAGGAGAGATCCAAGCTCAAAGTTAGTTTAGCTTTTTAGTTAAATTTTTAGTTTAGATTTGAGATCTAGGAACTTTGAGCTTGTGATTCTTGTTTCTGCTTCTATAAATACATTATAGGAGGTGAGAGGAACGTCCATCTTGAATTTCGGCCCAAACCATGGATCGAGGAGCTCGAAAACCGAGGAAAAGCCTCGGTTCTCGAGGCTCCTAAGCGGCTCCCGCGCTGGAAAGACATTTTCAAGGCATCCCACCCGGGAGGCAAGGCACTCCCACACGAGAGTGGCCTGTTGGTCGAGTCCCATGTGGGACTTGGCCGGTTCCGCACCGGAGTGACACTTTTCACACGTGGTGGGCCCACGGGCCCTAAGGGCATTTTGGTATTTTTTGTCAAGTGTTCGATTTTGAACCCGGAACCTCCCGGACACTTTTCTAAGCCCCGATCACATCTAAACACTATCCTATGTCATATTAGAGCCTCATAGGTGCATTCATAATTGTTTATGAATGCCAACACACTTTTTCGTGTACTAGGGTTCCGGATAATCGAATGCGGCGATGCTCCGGAGGTTAAGCTACGTGGAGTGCTTGAGAGTATACGAACCTCCCAATACCATGAGTGACCTAGACTTCTTTGTTTAGCCACTGGGCACAAAGGTTTTAAAAAGGATTTTAAAACCATAAATGTTTTCAAAGGTTTTGGGATACGGAAAATCCACACACACAGAGTTGCATGGTGATATACCCACTTAGAGAGTGGGATGTTATAAAAGGAAATTTAAAGATTTATGTGTGTGTGTTTATGTTTATGTATTTTAAAGATATATATATATATATGTGATATATAATATGGATGGGAAGTAAGATGAGCGACTGACCGGCCGTCATCAAGCCCATCAATAGAATAATATTTATGCTATAAACCAAAACTAAGTAGAAGTGGCAAGAGCAGGTCGAATCTACAGAGAGGCAAGAAAATGGGTTTACTATGCTTATAGACTGAACATTCAATAGAAATATAAAAAGGGGGTTTTTGAAATAAAAGCATAAATGAATAAAGACAGGAATATAAAAAGGAAATGTAAATAAACAGTAAAGCAGTTAAAGTAATGAGCAGTGAAATAAAGCAAATTATCAATAATAAAATGTATTCATTCTATCATTTGCTAATTAAAGGGGGTAAAAGAATAGTTAGATCCCAAGCTCACTAACAACACAATTAATCAATCAAATGGCATGCTTATGAAAATTAGTACTAAAGATTCTTAAAATTCATATTGGTGACTGAATAGTCCAACCTAGTACTATCGCTTCCTAGACTGGCCCCTTGTACCCGCACCGAACCAACAATCTTCGCGATGATGATTTGCGGATTGAATAAAGCATTAAGCAATAAAGATCAGTACAACATGCAAACAACCCGGATATACTCTGCGTCTACCCAGTCATTGAATATTCAAAATCTCTAAGAAAGAGTCTTACGTCTTCCCTTTGTTCTAAGATTAAGGTTGGCTACTAAAGATTCACAAACACAAAATCTAACTATAGATTTTGCCTATCCCTAATTCATGCGTGCACTCATAAAATAGGAACAAGAAAACCATATTTCCATACAATCAGAGAAATCAAAACACTTGATAAAATCAATCGGAATGAAGAATAAAAGCCTCGCTAACTTTGCAAACCCTTTTTAATCAATAAACAATAGAATGAGTTTGGGGTTTACTCACTCATGGATTGAGTGAGAAACCAAAGATCTAACAAGTAAAGTAAAGGAAAATAAAGAAAAGGAACTAAATTGATTAAGATCCAAGAGAGAAATCTACTCTGCTCTTCTCTCTCTCTACTCTGCTCTTCTCTCAATCTCTCCCCCGAATCCTCAGAGAGAAAAGGGAGTATTTTAAATAGCCAAATTACACAATTGCCCTTTTAACCTAATTACTGACTAAAGAGAACGAAGGGTACTAAAGGAACTTCCTGGAGCGACGCCACTATGGAGCAGAATGGCGCCGTTATGAAGTGAAATGAAACGCCACATGATAGCTAACCCTAATGGCGCCACTAGGAAGTGGAACGCCGCCGTTAGGGTCTCTTTACTTCCATGGACTTGCTGACTTCTTCACTTCTCCAATTTTCCAATCTTGAAGTGTAATGGTGCCACTAGTGAATGGAATGGCACCATTAGCTTCCCTTTGTGTAGTGTTGTGCTCGGCCTTGTACAATTGGAAGTGTAATAGCGCCACTCTAGAGTGTAATGGCGCCACTAGTGCCTTGATCACATGAAGTATTCGACCTTAGCATGATTGAAGAAGAATGGCACCATTCTTCCTTGTAATGGTGCCACTAGGTTCCTTTGTGATGACCAAGTATTCGGCTAGGAGCAAGGTTGACATGTAGCGGCGCAATTCTTCCTTGTAACGATGCCATTCTTCCTTGTAACAACGCCACTATGCCTTGTTGATCAGCTCTCGGGTATCTCCTTCCATACTTGCTCTAATCAACCCTTAAATGTGCATTATCATCATTAAGCTCCATAATTAACCTGAAAAGATAGAAACAAGCTTAAATGAGATAATTAGGATTATGGTAGCCATAAAACAAGGTTAATTAAGCACAAAGTAGATGTATTAATTTATGGCTACCAGCGACTGAGAGGATTCCTAGGGGCTTCGATTTGAGGGAGCGTGGACCAAGTGGAGGGGCATGCATAAATAAGTAGCTGCGGACTGCCTTTTGAGGGGCACGGTGAGTAGAGACCTTGAGAGAGGCGCGTAGGGAAGCTCACCAAGGCTCAAGGTAGCTGTGTTCCACCACAGCGATAGGCACCACCGAGGGAACGGGCTAGAGAAAGAGAAAAATGTGAAAATGTTTAAAAAAAAAAGAAACAGCCCTCAGTGTAGTGAGGCATACGACCGATGAGTCGAGCCTTCAGTATGTTAGAGGCCATCCCATTTTAGATATGTATATATATTTATTTAAACTGTTTTGAAAGAAGGTTCTCGGCTAGAGAACTAGAAAGAGATTTTTAAAAGAAAAATATTTGTTTTATTATTATTATGTTTTGGATTTCCCTATTTGCCCTAACACTGATGGAGATTCATACAACCTCTGTCACTCACCTGTATCCAATATGGATGGATGTAGATCCACGAACGAGGTCAGCTGATAGATCAAAGGCTCACTAGAAGGCATCGGTGGCTTACGCTTAGTAGTTTTAGCTGCATAGGTATTTCTTTTAAATTAATGCACTGGTACATCTTTTAAAAGTTAATTATTTTATTATATGATTTCTAATAAAGTTTTTGGTATTGTTTCATAGTGACGATATCCATTTTTATGCCTTGCGGTGCTTCGGATGCGTGATCTGCTGGCATGTACTTCGAGGCAGCATGATGGTTGTCACGTGGCCGGCCCAGATGGGTCGAGGCGTGACATTATTGGTTTTTAATTCCGCTGTATTATGTTTTCCGAATTCACTCCACACACTTGTAAATATACTTAGTTTTTATATTTTGTCCTTGGGGGACTTTACCTATCAAATATATGTTATTTAAAGATATTATTTTAATTACTAAAATATTATTTTATAAATGATATTTGGTTTTATATTTGTGCCTAGCATTTAATGCTTTACGCTATTTCTGAAGCGTGACTGGCCGACACATACTTCGAGACAGTGCAGCGGCTGCCACGTGGCCGAACTTGCGAGTTGGGGTGTGACAATTTAGAAATCGAATCTTCATTCTAAGTAGGAAATTTCTTCAAACTCAAAAGTGGGTTCTGGATTTTCACATTAAAAGGGTTGTTTAGTGCGACATTAAATCTTTAAATTTCGAATTTTTTTATAATGGGATGTTTATCCCACATTAAAAGTAATGTTTATTCCGACACTTAAAATTATCTTTTTCTTAAAATATCTTTAATCACATTTTATTATTATATCCAAAGTAGAATATCTTTAAAACATTTTATGGTAGCGATTTTCTGGTGTCTCAGGGTGCTAATCCTTTTCTAAGCGTAACCAACTCCCGAACCTAAGGTCGTGAATGTGACAACCACTGCGTGCCACGAATTGTGAATGTTGCGCTTCGCCCATAACTCGAAGCTCGTAAGGCTTAAAGTACTTTGAACCCAATTAGTAAAATAATTGTATTATTTGTAAATAATAAGTAAAGTAGTTTCAAAACGTATATGCAATACAATATTTAAATAATAGCCGTTATTTATAAAACCCATATATTTGTTTTCCTACATATTCATTTAAACCAAAGATTTAAGATAACTTTTACAAAACAAAATTGATACTTGTAGATTATATAATGGTTCCACAATTTATATAAACTAGGTTCAAAAATAGACTCTAAATCATGCCGGTAGATCCTATATTAGTAATAGATAAGTCGTACTGACTTACTATCCACTGTCCGAAAGTGAGCGGCGCTTCCTAACGATTTACTCTTTATAAGTGTCCTACCAGTCTGAAAACAATTTTTAAAAAGAAAAGAGTAAGTATATAAATTATACTCATTGAGTGAGACTAGACCAAGAATACAAATCTAATTAAGTAAGGTATAAATGCATATATTGTAGAAATTAAATTGAAAATATGATGATTCATAAGATGTTTGAATTATCACCTTGTCCAAAAGTATGAGTTTGTTTATCTTAAAGTAAGAAAATCAGGATAAATATTCAAAAATTTTCCAAAATGAAATAGTACTTAAAAACAAACAATTATGTTCTGAGAAAATCTATTTTGGGCTTGCCAAAACTATACTCAAACTCACATCTGACCAAGATGGAATCTGAGTCCATTGAGGAATTGTAAGTTTTGTTTAAGTTCATCAAAAGCCCAACCTCGGCGTTGGCAGGGCCTTCACCACGGGCGGTGAGTGGCTATGTCTGTTGTCCTCCCATAGGGATTAAATAATCATAACAATAGTGTGCACAATCAACCCCTGTATCACTCTATCCCATGTGGGAGTCATCTGCTTACTCATGTTGCCTCCATAAGGTCAGACCGTAAGAGGCACCAGTGCAGTGACTAACGTTTCATCCACCATAACTATAATTTAAAACAACATAATTCAATCGTATACCATTTGACCAACTAGCCCATTATCGAAATCAATTCCAACTATATCAATTTCTGTCAATTTCACCACATAATCTAAACATTTGAATGCAAAAATTTTAAGGTAGGTCAATCCATGTCAAGATCATAAAAAACCATCATAAATCAATTTATATTCAAGGAATCAAACCTTTTGTAGTTGAAAGCTAATTTAAATAGTAAAATATTTTGAATAATTCAAACTTAAATTTAGGTCCAATAAAGTCCCACTAACAAGTTTAGGGATGGTTTACACTCCCACTATACCGAATGTTCCTTTCCCTTGGAAGGTGATTCACTCCCTATATATATATATATATATATATATATATTTATATTTAGATAATGTGTTAGCAAATAGCAATGGAAAATGTTGTTAGATGAGATAAGCATGCAAAATGCATATATTACTAATTACTAATTTGAGTTCTACGTGGGGATTTTGTGTTTTAGGGCCTAGATAAGTGAAGTTAGGTTACAAACAAATTTGTGATGAACAATGAAAAATTTGGACGATTTTGTCCCTACAAGATAAAATCTAATGGATTTTTAGGTGGAAAAAATTTAGTCATTTTAGTTCTTCAAGGTTTTAGGCATATTACTAAAGCACAATAACTACAAGAAAACTAAATTAGTATGCTTACATTAGGGTTTAAAGCAAAATGCTTAAGTTTTCCTAGATTTGGAATGGCCATTTTTCTCTATGAAATTTTCATAATTAAACTAATCATTCATATAAATTTTTGCACTACATTTATAACTTGTACATGCTTTGAATGGCATCCAATTAAATCTTTATACTCTATTTGTCCAAGATAACTACATTATAGTTTGAACTAGGTTTATTTTATAATTATTAAACTAAATTTCTTTCTAAGATTTTCTTGATTTATATTTCTTTCTAATCTTATTAAATTATTTTTTATAAAATAAAATGGTAGTGTTCTTTAGTAAGATACTATCTTTTTATGGGATGTCATCTTACTACATAATTTCACCTAACTAGATATTGACCTCATTTAAAGAGTATTTTCATCAATTTAAGTATTCCTTGTTTTAATTAAGCATCTAAGAATATAAATTACCAATTTACATCCTAGCTTTATTAAACAAGAATATCCTAAGCTTTTTAGGGTTTCAACTATATTAATATGCGTGAATTTGTATGAATAAAACTTATAAAACAAAAGCTTTTAAAGAGAATTTACATACCTAGATGGAATAGAGAGAGAGAAAGAGAAGAAATTTCCTTAAAATCCTTGAAGAAAATTGAAAGCTAACCCTTGAAGTTCTTTGATAAAGTATTTAGTTTGTAGGTTTGATTAAAATTTTCTTAGTTAGAAAAGTTTGATGGAGGATTTTGGAGAAAAGAGTGAATTTGGAAATTGAAAGAATAGGAAAAATTTTGGTGTTGGTGGAAGAAAAATGGAGAAGAAGATTAATTTATAGGTTGAAGAATTATTTGGAGAAACCTAGAACTTGGTGGAAAAATGGTGAAGAAAGCAAAAACAAATCTTGCTTGAAAAACCTTGATTTCTCTGGAAAAGTCAAGACCCTTTTTTAGTCGACAAAAATACCCTTATGAAATTTATAAATTACCATTAATTCCCATAAAAGAAATTCTTAAACTAGGAATTTTATGAAATTAATTTGAAACTAGGTCACTCCATGAAAAGGAAAATCAACTTGTTAAAATAATTGTCTAATTTAACTATCTAAGGGAATGCACTCTAGGGAGTTAGAATACATTGTTAAGTTGTTAAAGGGTAAAATGGTAATTATACATTAAATTTTTACGTAGCAACTAGGCAATTTTCAGGTTTCAATAGTGTATAGTAGCGTGAAATTCTCCAATACTGTAGGAAAAATCATTTTCAATGAAAAAAAATTCAATTTGTAAATTTACTAATATTTATGAGAATGCCATCGGGCATAAGACATTCTTTTCTGTAATTTTTTTCTCCAACTTAGAATGTTCAGAAAATTAATGTGACAGTTTCAAATATTCTTAGACACACTAAAGAAGATAACTGGATGGTTGGAAAAGTTAAATATACCCTCGGTGGAATGTACGGAATTTTTGAAGAATATTACAAAAAAAGTTGACTTTTGCCTCCAAGATCAAAGTTTGTCTGAGATGTTTAGAAGTCTAATTCTTCAAAATAAGAAAAATTTCACTAGGTGTGAATTGTTCTTATTTCCACTAAGAACACATTTACACACATACCAAGTACAAAAACCTTCGTTACAATAATCTATAGTTCCAAACTAGAGTAATTGAAGGCTAGGCGTTACATGAGGCATATTATTATTTACCCTGCATGAGGCTTATGAGATTTAAGTATGGATATTTCAAAAGTATATTATACGACATAAATTTGAGATTTCATATTTATTGTGTATTTGATATTTATATTTGAGCAATGGATTCGACAAGTTCCTTGTGCTGTCTGCGAGGCCTTTTGCTGGTCAATACGTCTTTCAAGGCAGTATGACGGCTGACACATTGCTGAGCCTTCGAGTCATGTGTTATGGACTGAATGAAAAAATAATAATAATAATAAAACTTTGAGAAAATGATCTAGAGATCCATAAATTGCCACAAATGATAGTATTTGGATAAGGGTATGAATGTACAATATATGTGAGATTAAACAACTAGTGAGTTGATTATGGTCTTCGGGAGTCAAAATTTAGATGATATATGTATTGCTAGAGGCTCTCAAATTGAAATTCTTAGAAATTTTCAATAGTTTAAACTTTTGTATTATGTGGTGGTGGTAAATTCAAATTTGCTTATGGTAAGCTTAAGAAGTTATAGGAAGTAGATTTCTTTTGATAGAAATGAAATGGACTTATTTGATATTATATACATATATTAACAATTGAAAAATGAGATGTACATGTGTATTGGTGTTGAACTATGAAATAAAATGGCTTAAATGATTGAGAAGTGAATTATTAAAAGAGTTATTAGAATATAGACTTTGATAAATTAAATGAAGAGGTTTAATAGTTACAGCATCAATTTAAGTGAACTATTAAATAAAATGGCTTAAATGATTGGGAAGTGAATTATTAAAAGAGTTATTGGAATACAGAATTTGATAAATTAAATGAAGAGGTTTAACAGTTACAACATCAATTTATGTGGCTTGAACGATTTGAGTGTAAATTGATAATGAAATACTTGGAGTATGATAACACACCCGGATCTACTTCAACTTTTCCATACAAATGGAATAGTGTAGATGGCATATTAATTTGAACAATACGTCGGGATGTGTCTGATTATGAAGAGAGGTTAAGCTTAGGATAAGATGGAGTTGGAAGATGAGATAAGTAACCGTGCATGGAAATACTAATTGGACTTTCTTTAAGTCCATAGACAATGGATTAGATATCCATTAGTGAAAAGGTCCACGGATTAGGCCAAGGATCAAGAATTGGAGAGGTTAATAAGAGGGAAGAAAGCCTGGCCCGGGGTCAGAGTAGGCCCAATGGCGGGCTTGCCTATAAATAGGGGGAGCCGAGCTCTCCCCTTCATTTTCTGTTCTCCCCCTCTTCCTCTCCTCTCTTTTGCTCTCTTGGATCAATTTCGGACTTTTGGCCGATTCGGACAATCCAACCGATGAATAAAGGTAAGATCTTGATATGTTATCCTACTCACCTTAATCTATGTTTTTCTTCATTTTCACGCACTTCCATGCATCAGTCTATGAGAGATCTCAGCTCAAAGTTAAGTTTAGCTTTTTAGTTAAATTTTAGTTTAGATTTAAGATCTAGGAACTTTGAGCTTGTGATTCTCGTTGCTTTAGTAAACGTGTCGTGGGAGACGTAAAGATTGCTCTTCTAGATTTTCAAGCCAAGTCGCGGAGCAACGAGATCAAAAATCGAGGAAATGGCTCAATTCCCGAGCCTAAGTAACGTCTCCCATGCGGGAACGTGTTACTTCCACGCGAAAGTGACCTCGGACGGCCAATATGGCCATCCCGACCAAGTCCCGCGTGGGAGTCAACATTTGCCTAGGGGTAAAATGGTAATTTTATTCTAAGTGTTCGATTTTGACTCGAAACCTTCCCGGACACTTTTCTAAGCCCCAAAACACATCCAAACATCGTCTTAGGTCATGTTAAAGCCTCTTAGGTGCATTCATAGTTTGGTTATGAATGGTAACACGAATTTTCGTGTAATTAACGAGTGCAGTGATGCTTTGGAGGTTAATCTACATGGACCATTTGGGAGTATACGAACCTCCCAGCATCGTGAGTGGCTTAGATTTCATTGCTTAGCCACTAGGGTAAAATGTTTTCAAAACATAAAATGATTTTCAAAAAGGTTTTGGGACACGGGGAATCCACGACACACATATACACTTATTTGGTGATATACCCACATAGAGAGTGTAACGTTTTGAAAGAAAATGTAAAGGTTTATGTGTGTGTTTATGCTTATGCGTTTTACATATATGTATATATAAATAAATAAATATATATATATATATATATGCTTTTGATGATGAGAGGCAAGATGAGCGATTGAGTAGATCTCGGTGCTCAAATGAGAGGCAACGAGTGGATCGAAGAAGACATGCATGAGATTAAGTAGCCGCAGACCACCTATCGAGGGGCACACTGAGTGGAGACCCTGGAAGAGGCACGTAGGGAAGCTCACCAAGGCTCTTGTGCAGCTGTGCTCCACCCACAGCGACTGGCACCACCGAGGGAACAGGCTAGATGAAGAAAAGTACGAAAATGAATAAGAGAAAAGAGATAGCCCTCGGTGCAATAAGGCATACGACCGGTGGATCGAGCCTTCAGTATGTTTGAGGCCAACCCATTTTAGATATACATATTTATTTAAATTGTTTTAAATTAAATTATCGTCTGCAGAATTTAAAAGGAGGTTTGAAAATAAAAATATTTATCTTATAATTATATTTTGGATTACCCTTGTTATCCCTAACCCCTATTGGAGATTCATTGAACCTCTGCCACTCACCTGTAGCCAATGTTGTTGGATGTAAATCCATGTACGAGGATAGTGAATAGATCAGAGGCTCACTAGGAGGCAGCAGTGGCCTAGGAATAGTAGTTTTGAATTAGTCCACTGGTATTTCTTTTAAAGTAAATTATTTTATTAAATGACTTCTAATTAAGATTTTAGTAATTGTTTTGCAGCGAAGATACTCGATTCATGCCTTGCGGTGCTTCAGGTGCATGACCAATCAGTACGTACTTCGAGGTAACATGGCGGTTGCCACGTGGCCGACCTCTCAGGTCGGGGCGTGACATATGAACTTGAATAAATTAGAAGAGACAATTGAAGGTACGTATCTATATACTTGAAATTTTGGAGTGAAAATAATGCGATTTCGTATAGAGCTAATTTATGTGTTAAGTGACTAGTTGAAGTTAGTTGGGAGTTTTACAATTGATAGCATTTAACTTTTGAGTAACGATATAATTATTTTGCGAGTCCATGGGATCAATTTGGAGTTTGCATCTAAAATAGTTTTAGAAATTTGAAACTTACATGAGTCCGTTTGCTTGCATGAACACATATTGGCTGCTAAAGAAAGAAATCTAATGTGGCAAGATGTCACTATTTGAGAACTTGATTTATGAGTACCAAACTTGAGTTTGTGATATTAGTCTTATTTGTGTAATGTTGTAAAAAAAATGAGAAAAAGATCGAATTCTATTGTAAATGCTTCTAGTTGTGTTTTAAATAAATTTAAAGGATTAAGAGATAATTGAATCATAATTATGCTTGTAGGCTTCATGCATACTATGCATCTTGTGAATATTGTGGAATGATAAGAAAATGTTTGCATTGTAATCGGAACAGTAAATTAAATGTTGTGCAACTGGTAACTGAAATTTATATGTGAAAAAAAAAAATGGTTGAAAATAAATTGAATGAGGAGATTGGAGACTTTGAAATTTTAATTAAAACAAAAGACTGAATTAATCTATGTTTAATCCAAGTGAACTTGAAGTTAAAAGAATACAAAGTATTAAGGAAATTTTGAGTTTTAATAATTCTTAAAACCTTTATCGATACTATGAATCTAGTGAACCATATGAAATTATAAGAGATATTCTTATAATGGTGGTTTAAAAGATAAATTGAGTTTTTTTTTTTTTTTAAAAGAGAATTGATTGGTTTGCAAAATGGTCTAACTGAGGAAATTTGTAAGCCTGGACAAATTTTATGGAATTGAAAATTGAAACTTTATGTCGGTTAATTCAAGTGAAGTTGGGAGTAAATGGATTATAAAAAGATGGAAATGACAAAGGATTAAAGTATCTAAATGAAATTTTAAGGAGAGGTACCCCTCCAGTTTAAAAGTTTTGAGACCGGAGTCGTAAAGTTTTCATATGGATTTAAATACTAATGTGAAAAATAGATGAGGTGCAAAAAAAATTTCAAAGAATTTGAAACAAAAAAAATTAATTAATTAAAAGGGTGATTGTTAGTTTAAATTTGAGGAAATTTGAAATATGTTTTGTAGCCTAACTAAAATTTGTAGAGATGGAATAATAATTCTACAAGCTAAATTAAATTAGAAGAAGCAACAAATTCATTTGAGATCTAAGAAAAGTTTTATGGAAATGATATTTGATGTTAAGAACTAGTAAGACTTAAGAGTCAATTGGATTTAATAAAAGGAAAAGATGTATTTTTTTATTATAACTTAGTGACAAATTAAGAGACATTGACAGAGTTGAATATTTGCCTTTAACTCAAAATAAGCAATTGGGAGATTTAAGACAAATTATGAGAATTGAGTAGACATAAAATTTAGCAAGATGTAATGAGATGAAGTTATCCCTATCTAATTGTTACTTAACGCTTGGGAATTTGAGAATAGAATGAAGTAGAAATCATCCTCACTTGTTCAATGACTCACACCTTGAATTGCAAGGACGAAATTTTTGTAAGGAGGGGAGAGTTGTAGACTCCAACCCTAATTAAACTTGGTATTTAGTCCAAATATGAAAGTTTATTTGGAGAATTAGTGATATATATATATATTAATTTATTTATTAATATGAATGCTTGGAGCAAATTGAGTGATATTGTGAAACTTTTGTCCAAGTGACATTTGTAATTAACTGAAATTTAATTATAGAAATTGAGTCAAAGTGAAAATATAGGAATTGGGAATGCTTAGTTTTAGGCTTATGATGTTTTATAAACTATCATTATTTTAAAAGACTATAGATGAGAATTTCTCCCCACGAGTTTTTAAGCTCATCGACGGTTGAGACTTAGTCTATTTTAGCTGCCTATAAAAATCATTTGTATGAAAATGATTTCGTGGATGAGATATTTTATATAAATAATAAAATGATAATTATAGAAATAGTTTTTGTTATTAGTATATCCCCAACCTATTATAGTCTTTTACATTATTTCCAAACCATGTCACTGGGTATTTATATACTCACCCCCCTCATTTACCTCTCTTTCAAGAGACTAAGGCTCGAAAGGAGCAAGTTAAGTATAGCTAGCCCGAGCTACTGAACTTTAGCGTAGTAGGTGATTATCAAATCTTAGTCCGATGATCCAACTGTGATTTTGAATCCTGCTGTTTGATTTTATTCATGCTTCTGCAAATACTCTGATGTTATGACTTTCATAAATTTGATATTTTAATACTTTGGGGATATTTCTGCCTACATGAGGCTTATGAGGTTTAATTATTTATATTTCAAAAGTATATTGCATGACATAAATTTGAGATTTCATATTTATTGTGTATTTGATATTTGTATTTGAGTGATGGATTCAATAAATGGTTTGTGCTGTCTTCGAAGCATTTCGTTGGCCAGCACGTCTTTCAAGGCAATATGGCTGCTGACATGTGGCCGAACCTTCGGATAGGGGCGTGATAGCTGGGCAACACCGACCAGCGTAAGGCGACAACCCTCCTCGAACGTCCCTTTCTCTAATTCCAACCCTTCATTCATGATAGAAACTAAGGAAATTGGCTCAGCTGCACACTCCTTTCTATGTGTTTGTCGTCAACCCCCACTACTTTTTTAAGCTTCAATAATGAATTTCATACAAACAGAAAACTCATTTTCAGCAACTCATTTTCAGCCCTTGATTCAGCCAATAGTACATACACAAGAAAACCCATAATTTCTTACCTTAAATTTCTTTGAAATTTAAAAGCTTCAAGTCCCCAGTAAATCTTCAAAATATCCTCTGATGGATTTCTTGGTTTACATCTAAGGAGTTTAGAAGCTTGACCATTTATGGAGTTGAAATTTATGTTTCGGGTCTTTCAATTAAAGGCATTATTTTGAACATGAAATTTTGTGTTGGGACTGGTGGCTTACATGAAGAACTTAGTGAAGTTTGGTGAGAGAAATTCTAAAGAGAGAGAGAGAGAGTTGTCTACGGAAGAAGACCAAAAATGGTCTTTCATTTTGAGCTTGCTAACCTATGGTGGGTGATGAGGACCTCCCACCACTCACCCCCACTTTCTTTCCATTCTTACCCCTATATTTCTTCAAATTTTCAAATTAGACCCACAATGTCACGCCCCGACCCTCGGGCCCAGCCACATGACAACCGTCGTACAACCTCGAGATGAGTGCCTCGAAAGGAGGGCTATCCAAGATGTTACAAGGCATAAATAAAGGGGTACTCGAGCAATAATCAAAAACATGTAAGAAAATGATATAGAAAATATCATTAAAATATTTATATAATATAAGTGGCACGTTTTATGGTGTAAACATGCAGCGGAAGAAAATAATAATATAATAATATGTAATACTATTCCGAAGCCAGGATTCACAAGGAATCTAGGTGGCACCTACAAAATCGTGGTCGCTGGTGATATACCAGGATCACTGTCCACCGGGACGCCTATCATCCGCAGCCTGATGACCTGACAACAGTAAGTGAATGATGTAAGTACAAATATATATGTACCCAGTGAGGGACCCGGTTATAATGACCGATCACCTCAAGCTAGGGATATGAAATAATCCAAAACTCATCTAATAAACCATTTAGTAAAATCATATGAAATCCTACACCAAAACAAATAACAAATATCATAAATGGGCTGGCATCTGAAAATCGTCCCAAAGGTACACCAGTGCACTTGGGTGCCCCGCTGGATTCTCAAGGGCTAACTCGTATCTCAAATCCTTTTCTTTTACTCTCCGGCCCGTTCCCTTGAAGTTTGCCATCGCTGTGGTGGAACACAGCTACCTTTAGCCATGGCGAGTCTGCCTACGTGCCTTTCCCAGACTCTCCACTCACCGTGCCCCTCAAAAAGCGGTCCACGGCTACTTGTGTCACACCCCGACCCGCCCGGTCGGCCACGTGGCAACCGTTGCGTTACCTCCAAGTACGTGCCGGTCGATCAAGCACCAGAAGCACCGCAAGGCATCGAAATGGATACCAACGCAGCAAAACAACTAAAACTTTAATTAAAAATCTTTTAATAAAATAATATACTTAAAAGTAATACCAGTGGATTAAATTAAAGGAATACCTACGCAACGAAAACCGCTAAGCCTAGGCCACCGACATCTCCTAGTAAGCCTTCATTCTATTTGTTGACCCCGTACACGAATCTGCATCCATCCACATTGGATATAGGTGAGTGACAAAGGTTCAATGGATCTCTATTGGGTTTAGAGAAAACAGGGATAATCCAAAATAAAATAATAAATAAATAAATAGTTTCCTTTTCAAAAACTCTCTTTTGGTTCTCTAGCTGAGAACCCTCTTTTAAAACTCTTTAAATAAATAAATATATTTATCACTAATGGGCTGGCATCTCTTTAATACATTGAAGCACGACTGGCCGGTCGTATGCCTTACTGCACCGAGGGCTATCTCCCTTCACTTTAAATTCATTTTCTCTTTCTCTAGCTCATTCCCTCAATGGCGCCCATCGCTGTGGTGAAACACAGCTACCTCTGACCTGGTGAGTCTCCTTTCGCACCTCTCTACTCCAGGCCATCATATTCTCCGTGCCCCTTCAAAACGGTGGTCCACGGGAACCTCACCGACATGCCTCTCACTTGGTCCACACGCTCTTGCATATCGGAGCACCGAGGGTACCTCTCAATCACTTATCTCCCAAGGGTATCGTACCCTCAATAATCATCATAATAATATATCTTATATATAATTAAAACATGTAAACACACACAAGCTTTTGTATTTTTAAAACCATCCCACCCTCTAAATGGCTGTATCACAAAATAAAAAGTGTGTGTCGTGGATTACCCTTATCCCAAAACATTTGTAAAACCTTTAAAAACCTTTTATCTTTTGAAAATGTTTTGCCCTAGTGGCTAGGCACTGAAATCTAAGCCACTCACAGTATTGGGAGATTCGTATACTCCCAAACGCTCCATGTAGCTCAACCTCCGGAGCATCTCCGCATTCGATTCAACCGGAGCCCTAGTACACGAAAATATACATTAGCATCCATAATTAAATTTATGAATGCACCTACGAGGCTCTAACATGACCTAAGACTAGGCTTGAATGTGATTTGGGGCTTAGAAAAGTGTCTGGGAGGTTTCGGGGCTAAAATCGAGGCCCCACACCAGGACTTAGCTGGGCCCCACACTGGGTGGGCCAAGTTCTACGTGAAATTGGGCTTAAAAAGCCCTCATACGAGATATTTATATATTATAATGATATAATATATAAATATCTAAGATATATTAGTATAATATATAAATATCTTAAATATAATAATATAATATAAAAATATCTAAACAGGGACTCGATCGGCCTGTTTCCCGATCGGTCTCTCCTCCGGCCTCCTTTTGATGTACAAACTTAGACAGGTGATCCTCATGGTATCCATGATGGATCCGCCAAGGCAGAAATGAGAAACACCGGTTTAATTTCCGTAAAACCGAGATTTAACCTAAATTGACTAAATCTCAGATTTATTCTCACCCGGTGCACAGAAATACGTGAAAATGGAGTATGACGTAGATTAAGGTGAGTACTATAACATACTAAAAACTTACCTTATTTCACTTGCTCGATATCCGCTGATTTGAGTTTTAAAAATTAAACTGGTCAAAAGCTGAAAACTGAGATCTACGCTAAACCGATATATGGAAATGCGTGCAAACTTAATATAAAATAGATCGAGGCGAGTAGAATAACATACTGGAAACTCATCTTAATCTGATGGCCGAATTGTCCGGATCTGCCAATTGTCCAAAATGCCTCCATTTGGCTCCAGAGAGAAAAAAAGAAAAAGAAAGAAAAAAAGAAAAGAGAAATGAAGGAAAAAGCTTCGGCCTTCCCCTATTTATAGAGGAGCCCAACACCGAGTCTACTCGAGTCTCGGGTCAAACTTTTTTCCCTTTTTCAACTTTCTTTCATTTTCACCCGTTGGCTAAATCCTTTGATTTCTTGTGCCAACGGGGCCCATAATAAATTTCTAGGGACTTAATTGGAGGTCTTTTTGGCATTTACTAATTTCCATGCACGATTAATTACTTTATCTTCCAACTCCGTCTTATCCTAATTTGAACTTCTTTTCTTAATTAGACACATTCGGACCAACGTATTGTTCACTTAATACGCCGTCTTACACTATTCCATTTGTATGAAAAAGTTATATTAGGTCCGAGAGTGTCAACTCTCCCCTCCTTCTAAAAATTTCGTCCTCGAAATTAAATGAGGTAGCTTGGGGAGGTTTGGCTTCCATTTGAAGCCCTCTTTTTGTTTTCGAATAGTGTTCGTATCACTATTCGCTGCTGAAATCCACCACGCTTCCGCTGTGCGCTCTGATCATTCTCTTTCTCAAGAGTGGCTTCACCGCCCTTCTACTCTTGAGTTTGACCCTCATTTTTTTCTTAACATAGCCTACCCTTATCCAATTACTGGTTAGGGTTTCTTCAATTCAGTTGTGTCACTCAGAGGTTCTTCCTTCGCTTTAGCTGTGCTTGCTCGATCTTCTGATTTTGTCCTTGTCTCATCCTTTAAGTCTCTCTTGACGAGACTATCATTTTGTTTCTTCTGAGGTTCCACACCTCTTACCCTTCTCAGGAGTTCCTTCTCCTTTTTCATTGTCACTGCCTCTCACTTCAAGGCCATCTTCGGACGCATTCCTCGTCATTCATGGTCTTGTACCCATCTTTGTAACCAAGCTATGGGAAAAGACCTTAGCTTAACTCCCTCGCCTACACGGCGAGGATGTGGTGAGTTAAATGTCTTTCCCCCCTACCTTGGTTTTGTTTCTCCGTTTCGTTCCTTACTCCCATTTTCCCTTTTTTTTCCAATCTCTTTCCATTCAAAACTCATGGCGTATGAGTCGGGCTCCAGTGCACACTGGCCCACACTCAGCCATATCATTTCAGAGGAATCAGAGATCATGCCCTCTCGGCTCTCACAATCTGACCCACTTTTTGACCGCCCGTCATAATTACACATAGGGTCTTCGGCCTATCATATCACATACAAGGCCCACAGCCCATTATATCTCATTTCTCATTCCCTGGGATGGAGAACTCTGGGTGGCCTCATGCACACCCCAATCACACATTGGGTCGGTCCTTTCGAGTGGTCATCACAGAGATCCTCAAGATCTAGATCTTTGATCCTTCCTCTTATAGGGATGCCTCATATGGCTCCCAAGTCACCCATACCTAAGCCTCGACCTCATACCCATCCGTGCCATTTCTCTAGCCTCTAGGCTTTCATTTGTCTTTTAGGCCTCTTAGGCCTCTCAAAAAGGGTTTTCTTTCCCCACTGACATCCCCATCATCGCGGGACGTAGCCAATCGTACCATGTTAATCGCTGTATGCTCTTTATCTTTGTGCTTCTCTTTGCTATGCCTTCCTTTTTCCTCCTTTCGTCAACTGTATTATCTGTGTTTTCTTATCCCCATCTCTATCCTTTTCTTCCTTTCCATCCGCCCACGTCTATTATGGGCCATATTTTCTCTTACCTTCTCGTCAACACGGAATAAAGTACTTCACACTAGTCATACTCATGCGGCATCCCTTTGTAGCTTCTTCATCCTCATACTTCTGTCTTGGGATTTCCCCTTCTTTCACTTAACTTGATCTTCTTTCTGGTCCATTGCCATCTCTTGGCATCATCCTGAAGCTCTTGTCATCTCCATACCCTTTTCCTTAGGGTTATCTCCATATTCTTTGTCCTCTCCATATTCCTTTACCTTGATTTACGTGACCTTTCACGTCATATCCAAAGTTTCCATTACCATGGCTTCATCTTTTCTTTCTCTACTTTCTTCTCTGACTTCCTTCATAGAGGTGGCAAAATGAACCCGAATCTGAAAACCCGCCCGACCCTGCCCGAACCCGACCAAACCCGATTTGACCAAAAAAGTCAACCCGAACTCGCCTGAGCCCGAACCCGAAGAAACCCGAACATGAAATTACCCAAACTCGAAGTAGCCCGAACCCAAAATTACCCGAACCCAACAAGGCCCGAGCCCGAGCCCGACCTGAACCCGAACTTGAATTTAATATTAAAAAAAGTAATCTTATAATATTTTTTTATAATATTTTCTATAAGATCAAAATTTTAATTTTAATGTTAATAATTATTTAAAATAATGTATTCTTTTTTTTTCTTTTCTTAATATTATTACTAGTTATGTGTCATATCTTATAAGTTATTAAACTATTATTTTCTTTAAGATAATATATAATGATAAGTTAATTATGATAAAAGTAAAATTGATTAATTACTATTAATTACATTTCTAAAATATGTCAATTGGTTAATTATCATCCTCATTTAATAAATAAAATATTAAAATATTTAATTAAAAAATGATAAAGAGTTTTAATTTAATTCAACAATAACAATTATATTTTTGAAATATATTTGAAAAACAATGGTATTTTAGATAATTGAAAAGTTTTGTAATATTCATACTTTTATATTATATATATAAGGATATTAAATTAATAAATAATTTTATTTTTTAACAATTAAAATTAATCTTACTAAAAATAATTAATTATTAATGTGAATTAGTACATAAGTTATTGATTATTAATAATTTTTTATCTTCTAATACTCAGTGATAAAATAATCACTCCTATTTCTGAATAATAATCGTTTGAAGTTGTTATATAAGGATTAAGAAAGTTAATGAATTTCCTAAAATCTTTACAAAAAATTGACTATGTGATTAAACTACCACTTTTTTTAGATTATGAATTATTTAAAAATTCATTAAAGTAACTTGAAAATAATATAAAGAAGAATGGTAAAATTGGTAAAAAAAATACTTTCTTGATTTTGTAGAATGACAAGTAATTTGGAACAAAAAAATTTCTAAAACGATTATTATTTAGGAAGGGAGGGAGTAATAATTTTCCAATTCCCTTTTACTTAAACTCATATTAGTCATTAGATAATAAATATTTTTAATATTATCCAAGAAATACTCTTTCTCTATTCTTGAATAATAGTCATTTAAGGTTGTTACATACTCTTTCCATCCCAAAATATATGTCACTTTTAACTACTCCATCTATCTGTATATAGATGTCATAGTTAACCGAATTACACTTATTAAGAAAATCAGTTAAAAATAGTTATTATTATTGATTTAGTCCAAATTTATCATAATTTTTCAATATTACCCTTTACTTTAATTTACCTAATTTTTCTCTCCAACTTTAATATATTTAATCTCTTCCCACTAATTACTCTCCCCAAATTTCAGCATATGTATGTTTCCAAAGAAAATATTCCGTCATTCTTTTGTTTTGTAATTTGAAATTTTATTTGAATTAAAATTTTCAATTCTATCTCCCTCCAATTTTTTTCTCTAAATTTTTTTAGAAGTTTTTCCCGCCAAAATTTGTTTTAGAATCTAAAACATTCACAACTAAAATATTGGTTCTTATTTATTCATCAAACAAGAACTTACTAACATTCTTTAATCATGACTTCAGGGGAGATACATCAAATGTCATTCCTTGAAATAGATTTACATGTAATTTTGATGCCTTCAAATATTGATGATGAAGGTAGTCAACAAGCTGTTTCAATGGAATCATAAAATCATCAATTACCAAATCTTAACATTACTATAGAAGAAAGTTTTCTTGCTGACTTCCACTTCAGTCCGAGTTCTTAAGTGACTGAGTCATCAAATCAATTTCTTTGAAAACGTATGCAGTAATGTTTTATTTATATCTAAATTTATAAGAAAACTTAACAAAGAGCAACAGCTATAGTCATTAATTCTTCATTGGGAACAAAAAGAAATTGAATAGGCTTCTCCGTTGCCCAATACTATCTGCAATATTTAATTTGAGTAGTTGACAATATTACTCATTTTATTAGGGGTAAAATAGAAAAAAAACTAATTAATGCTTTAATAATTTTCTAAAGTAACGGATAAAAGGGGACAAAGAATCTTTCTAGAATATGACATCTATATAGGAACAGAGAGAGTATTTTATAAGACCAAGAAAAACAGTTTTTTTTTTTAAATTTTTGTATTTTTCACTTATTTATCTATTTTATCCCTAATTTAACTTTTCTATCATTCATTGAAGAGATGAGACATGAATTAAATATAGGATTTTTAACCTTACAAGGATAATTTAAAAAAAATACAATAATATTACCTTGGTTTTGTAAAAGTGGCAAATATTTTAATACAAAAATTTTTTTCTCAAAGTGACATCTATTTTGAAATGCAGAGAGTAAGGACTAAAAAAATTAATAAATCTCCTAAAGTTTAGATAAAAAATTAGCTATATGACTAAATTACCATTTTCTTGAGATTTTAAATTACTTAAAAACTCATTAAAATAACTTGAAAATAATGTTGAGAAAAAATGATAAAATTGATAAAAATGTAATAAATACTTTATTGATTTTGTAAAATTACAATTAATTTGAATTAAAAACAATTTGTTAAAACGATTATTTAGTTAGGAATGGAGGGAATACTTCTAAAACAAATAAAAAACAAAAAGTAGTAAAATAAAATTCGACTTATAAAACAAAAAAAAACAATTTTTAATTAAAAAGCAGAAACCCGAATTTAACCCAACCTAAGTTCAAATCTGACCAAACCTGAACCTGAACCCGACTTGAACCCGAGCCCAAGCCGGACCGAACCAGAACCCGAAAATACCCGAACCCGAAAAAGCTCGAACCCGAAAATACCCGAACCCGAAGCTGCCCGAACCCGAAGTCACCCGAACTCGAAGTGACTGAGCCCGAACCCTACCGAACCCGTTCATTTGCCACCTCTATTCCTTGATCATTCTCATCCTTATTCCTCTTTTCTTCTAACACTTTTCATTCTCTTGGGTGTTAGAATTTCCTTTCTTCTCCTCATACTGGCTATGCTCATAGAAGTTCATAAGCTTGATCAAATTCTTTTCCTTATCCCCGTACTCCTTCCATTGAGTACACGGGGTTCTTTCTTTGTTAACCTTTCTGCCTCAATTCCTGCATCTTTTGCTTTTTCCCATATGGGTTTCCCTTATTTCAGCCATCCTTGGCTCTTAATACCTTAATACCTCTTCTTTGTCTTTCGATACCATGGTTTATTTATCGCGGACAACACCTTTCTTTATCCTCCATTGCATTACAATCTTGTCCGCGCCAAGCTAACTCCATTTTAACTTGGTTTAGCTTCATCTCCCACATCCTTTCTTCAATTATCATTTTTCGGGGAGGTTATCCTTAAAGTTAGCTTACTCCCCTCCTTCTAAAAATTTCAACCTGTCCTTTTTGTTTCTTGACTCCTTAACCTCGATTCCTTTTATCTCACTTTACTTTTTTGATCTCATCCTTTCATCTCTTTCGGTTCCAACCATTATTCTGGTTCATGCTTAATCACCTTTTTGTCTTCTTCAGTTTTAGACATCATCTTATTCATCCTTTGTTTTATCATCATTCTCTTCTCCGACTCTTTCTTAGATCGATCCACTCTCCTCATCAATTGGATTTGTAATCTCCTTATGATTCCCTTCATCATCATTATTCTCATCCTTCGTTCACTCTTGTTTGTATTACCATACCTTGGTATCCTCACTTCTTATTTCTCTTTTCTTCTCTTCCATTCACTCTTTACTGATATCATCCATTAGAATACAATTACCCCATTCACTTGTTTCCTTCGAGTGCTTGTTCTCTTGTGTTTTCTCCTATTTTTCTTTCTATCCAATCTCCTTATCTCTTCTTCTATCACTTAAATAATCAGGGTTTTTCTTTCCTCTCACTTCATCAATCCACACTTTAACCCTTTTGTTCTCCTCTTCCACAATCAAGTAGTCGGGATTTCCTCTTCCTTTAACCAATTTATACCCTTGACCTCTTTTTGCTCTTCAGTTCTGGCCTCCAATCATTCTTGTTTATCCTTTCTTTTCTTTGACTTATTCGTTTTATGATGTAGTGCCTTGGCTTGACTCACATTTGGGTTCATTATGCTCCACTTTCCTTAGCTAACACCCGTTTCTAAGTCTTTTATTCACTTCCTTTTGCTAGATCTTTCTTAGTCCTCTTTCTAGGCTTCTTTTTAATCCCGTTTTATTCATTTTCTTTAACTTATTCCTAGGTTATCTACCTAGGTTTTGTCTCTAACCCCAATTTTCTAGTCTTATTCTTTTACTAATCTTGGTCAGTCATTTGGCGCTATTAAGTTATGGTTCATTATGACACAATCACTAATTAAAGTTAAAAATTTTCTAGTGATGTGTTATGCTTTTTTCTTTTAAGGCTCTATTCCTAGTTAACAAAACTTAGTTCATCAACTGAACTAAGTCTCTCTTTCTTCTTAGGCCTTATTCTTCTTTTATTAGCCTAGGATCTTCTTTTACCTAGGGTTTTATGCTTTCTTTCCTTTATTAAGAAAGTCTCCGCACTACATCACGACATTTCTTTATCCTTTGTTTAAGGGCGTACTTTTCCTTTCCTTTCCCATTCTTCTTTCTCATCAGTTCCTTCTGGTGATGTCCTTTTAGTTCTGAGGAACATTCTCTTCATATTCTTCATTTACACACATGCAGGCATTCCCATCATTCACGTGCATTCTACTTTGTCCACTTGCGTACTTCCCATTGACTTTGTCAAAGTCATTTCATATCATCCTTTGGAGGTCTCCTCCTTCTTACTCTTATTATCCATTAATTAATAAGGGGTTCATTACCCTTAATCCACTTAAAAATCGAGGTTTCTAGATTATCTCTCTCCTTATTCCGTTTCTTTCATCTTCATTTCCTTTTTCTTCTTTCTCCAATATCCTCTTTTGACATTGGTATCCAATGGTCAAACAAGTAGTAACTGACGTACTACTCGTTAACCATCTGGATGTGATCAGTTTTCATTCTCTCCTCATTATTTGTCTTATCATTCTTGCCTTATTCCTCCTCATCGCTTCCCAAGAATGACTTCTCTCTTGTTCTTCCTTCCTTACTCTTCCTTCTTGTTATCCTTGAATCCTTTAGGCTTTTCTCTTATCAATCTTTTTCACATCCTCAAGTGATCTTCCCATATCTCACCTCTTGGGATCTTAGGCTCACTCTTTCTCTTCTGATTTCCTTGGATATTTCTTCTCAATCGATTCCAAATAGGCTCTCTTTTGTCCACCAATACCCCCTTTCTTTACCACTTACACACCATGGTGTAAGAATAGAAGAAGTTAGCTAGCCGTTGCTGCCACTTTTCTCACTTCATGCCCACTCCCCGGAGCATCATCTAGGCAATTTGTGGGCTTATCCCACCAGACTTGCCAACCTGTGGGGTCTTTGGCAATCGCTTTACTTCACCTCCCATCCGATGCTTTGTGAGGTCCTTCTCGGCCCTTCATGTGGTTACTCGGATGCTTCATCTCACGTCCTGAGGCTTTTGGTCAACCACATCCTCCGTGATTAACTCCTTTGATTTCTTTCATTCTAACCCAACTCTCTCTCCAAGGCTACACACTCATGGTGTAAAGAGCGAGAGAATTGGGGTTAGCGTTCACACACATAAGACCCCATCTTGGCCCTTTACCTCGTTCTGGCCGCTTCACTTCCTCCCAACTCTTACACGTCACTAGTGTAAAGAATGCGAGAATGGATCTAATTTATGTTTCAAACTCGCTGTTTTACTAGTAAGTCTCAATGTTCACAACTTCAAAGATTGAACATCGAAGGTTGTAGGTATTGAACCAGTTTCACTTACTGGTGAGCCTCTGACTAGGCTATCAAGGAGGATTGGACGAGACATCATCTATCTCGTCACCTCAAGGGAAATACCATCCCTTCCATAGTTTAGCTGTCGAGTAGGAAGGAACATTAAAAGTTGAAAATATGGGTTTGGGGAGTTTCTTGGATAGCGTGCCTTGCTTGCACGAATCTCGATAAAAAGGTGGTCGTGATGTCTTCTCACTTAAAGACCACACTCAAGAACTCTATTTGGTGGCTTGCTGCTAAAGAAGGTATTCTAAGAGTAGGTTTGATCATTTACGATGCTTTCGAGTAACTACCTATTCGAATTCTGGAGTTCTAAGCCTATCTAATCCACTGGCTTCGAAAATGTTTGAAAACATTTAAAATTACTTTGAAAACAATTTATAGCTTTTGAAAATAGCCAGAATCTTTTAAACGCTTTGATACCATTAAAGTTGTCATGCCCCGACCTGCCCGGGTTGGCCATGTGGCAACCGCTGCGTTGCCTCCAAGTACGTGCCGACCGGTCACGCACCAGAAGCACCGTAAGGCATTGAAATGGATACCAACGCAGCAAAACAACTAAAACTTTAATTAAAAATCTTTTAATAAAATAATATACTTAAAAGTAATACCAGTGGATTAAATTAAAGGAATACCTACGTAACGGAAACCGCTAAGCCTAGGCCACCGACATCTCCTAGTAAGCCTCCATTCTATTTGTTAACCCCGTACGCGAATCTACATCCATCCACATTGGATACAGGTGAGTGACAAAGGTTCAATGGATCTCCATTGGGGTTAGAGAAAATAGGGGTAATCCAAAATAAAATAATAAATAAATAAATATTTTCCTTTTCAAAAACTCTCTTTCGGTTCTCTAGCCGAGAACCCTGTTTTAAAACTATTTAAATAAATAAATATATTTATCATGAATGGGATGGCATCTCTTTAATACACTGAAGGCACGACTGGCTGGTCGTATGCCTTACTGCACCGAGGGCTATCTCCTTTCAATTTAAATTCATTTTCTCATTTTCTCTTTCTCTAGCCCGTTCCCTCGGTGGTGCCCATCGCTGTGGTGGAACACAGCTACCTCTGACCTGGCGATTCTCCTTCACGCCTCTCTATTCCAGGCCATCATATTCTCCGTGCCCCTTCAAAAAGGAGGTCCAAGGGAACCCCACCGGCATGCCTTTCACTTGGTCCACATGCTCCCGCATATCGGAGCACTAACGGTACCTCTCAATCACTCATCTCCCAAGGGTATTGTACCCTCAATAATCATAATAATAATATATCTTATATATATATTTAAAACATGTAAATACACACAAGCTTTTGTATTTTTGAAACCATCCCACCCTCTAAATGGGTGTATCACAAAATAAAAAGTGTGCATCGTGGATTACCTTTATCCCAAAACATTTGTAAAACCTTTAAAAACATTTTATTTTTTTAAAACGTTTTGCCCTAGTGGCTAGGCACTGAAATCTAAGCCACTCACAGTATTGGGAGATTCGTATACTTCCAAGCGCTCCATGTAGCTCAACCTCCGGAGCATCTCCGCATTCGATTCAACCGGAGCCCTAGTACACGAAAATATACATTAGCATCCATAATTAAATTTATGAATGCACCTACGAGGCTCTAACATGACCTAAGACTAGGCTTGAATGTGATTTGGGGCTTAAAAAAGTGTTCGGGAGGTTTCGGGGCTAAAATCGGACTCTAGACGAAAAATTACCAAAATGCCCCCATGGGCCCATGGGCCCCACACCAAGACTAAGCTGGGCCCAACATGGGTTGGGCCAAGTTCTACGCGGAATTGGGCTCAAAAAACCCTCCTATGAGATATTTATATATTATAATGATATAATATATAAATATCTTAAATATAATAATATAATATAAAAATATCTAAACAGGGACTCGATAGGCCTGTTTCCTGGTCGGTCTCTCCCTCGGTTTTAGTACTCGTTTCTCCTCTTTTCGACGTACCAACTTAGACAGGCGATCCTCATGGTATCCATGACGGATCCGCCGAGGTAGAAACGAGAAACACCGGTCCAATTTCCGTAAAACTGAGATTTAGCCTAAATTGACTAAATCTTTGATTTATTCTCACTGAGTGCACAGAAATATGTGAAAAGGGAGTATGACGTAGATTAAGGTGATACTATAAATACTAAAAACCCACCTTACTTCATCGGCTCGATATCTTCCGATTTGAGTTTTAAAAATTAAACCAGTCAAAAGCTGAAAACTGAGATCTACACTAAACCAATGCATGGAAATGAGTGCAAACTTAATATAAAGTAGATTGAGGTGACTAGAATAACATACTGGAAACTCACCTTGATCTGACGGTCGGATTGTCCGGATCTGCCAATTGTCCAAAATGCCTCCGTTTGGCTCCAGAGAGAAAAAAAAGAAAAAAAGAAAAGAGAAATGAAGGAAAAAGCTTCGGCCCTCTCCTATTTATAGAAGAGCCCGACACCGAGTCTACTCGGGTCTTGGGTCAAACTTTTTCAACTTTCTTTCATTTTCACTCGTTGGCTAGATCTTTTGATTTCTTATGCCAACGGGGCCCATAATAATTTTTTAGGGACTTAATTGGAGGTCTTTTTAGCATTTACTAATTTCGATGCACGGTTAATTACTTTATCTTCCAACTCCTTCTTATCCTAATTTGAACTTCTCTTCTTAATTAGACACATCCGGACCAACGTATTGTTCACTTAATACGCCGTCTTACACTATTCCATTTGTATGACAAATTCGTATTATGTCCGGGTGGGTCAACTTGGTTGCATGCCTCTCACTCAGTCCACAAGCTCCCTTGTATCGGAGCACCGAGGAACCTCTTAATCACTCAACTCCCAAGGGTAATATCATCCATAAATCATAATAATAACATTTTACATATTCCTTTGAAAATCCCACCCTTAAATCCATTTCTAAACTCGTGTGTGAGGGTGGACAATCCATATCCCAAAACGTTATAAACATTTAATAAAACAAGATATAAAGCAATTAAAAAACCGGTTGACCCTTAATGGCCAACTACTATCATCCAAGCCACTCACAAGTAAGGGAGATTTGTATACTCCCGAATATAGCCCTCGAATGCCTTAGCTCGATCGCTACCACCCAATCTCGTACAATCACGTACCTAAATAATCAAATTAAAATCTAATTTGATTAATAAAGGCATTCGACTAATAATTTATATCACAACAAAACCTAATTAGGGTTTCTAGGGTCTAGAAACTAAATTGGACAAGTCTAGAAGTCAATTACGATCGATTGGGTCTAGGGTTATAAAATTATCAAAATGCCCTTACGACACTGTATCTCCGGTGAGGCCAAGGCTCACTACCACGTGGGAGTGGCCAAATTGGGGATATTTTTTCCCAACTTTTGGTGAGTCCGGCGCCAGACCTAGCCGTGCCTGGCGCCGGACCTATTCTGGCTTGGCCGAGATTCGAACAATCATCATTCCGAGCTCGATTTGGGCTCATCTTGCCACCAATTCGCATCAAAATTGAAACACAAGCAGTTTAACACCTAAACTAAAGGATCACAGCTTCAAAAATGAAATTAAACAACTAATCATGCTTGAATTTCGAATCAAAAGTCAAGAGGTCCAAGTGTTCTTGAGCAAAACGGATTTCAATCTTCAATTCATCATTTCTCTCAGCTCCCCCAATGAAATCAAGCATATAAGCAGTCAAATTAAAGCTTGATGAGTTTGGAACAACATACCAAAATCTCAGCCAATTCCCACTGTTGGATTGGAAGCTATAAGTTGAAGAACAAAATGTCTCCAAATTGGCAAATTTTGATATTTGAAGAATTCTTGGAGAATTTGATGTTTTGATCTCCTTGGGAGCTAGAGAGGCTGAAGATGATGATTAGAAGAGAGTTTGAAGAGGAATTGACGTATTGGAATTGAAGGGAAAATGAGGGAATTTGGAGTCAACTAAACCAGTCAACTCAGCCCAAACTCCTCGATTTTCGTGCCTAAATGGGCCCTACTGACTCCGGACAACAAATTAGGGTTTCTAAGTCCAAAATTGAGCTAAAAAAAGTTCAAAGTATCTAAGGGAGGTCCAAATTCATTTTTTGGCCACACAACTACATACAATTTCACAACTTGATAGAGCGGAGTAGGTCCGAGCATGTCACACAACTCTTTTTAGTTGCACACATTTGCCGATTTCACAATTAAATCTTCAAATATATTATATTCAATAAATTTTCGTGTTCTAAATTAGCTTCTCAACTCTCATTTAATCTCACTAAATTAGTTGTCATCTAAGTAATCAATTTTCTCATGTTCCCAAATTTTCCAATTGGAGTCTTCTCAATAAAAATTTTAAATTTTTCCATTAACATGTTTGTACTACTACACGTGCGGTGTAAAATTTTACGATCAAAATTGACTACAAAAACTTGGGTACAGGTTTCACATCTCTTCCCCGTTTAAATAAAATTTGATCCTTGAAATTCCTTCTGTTGATAAAGCAAGGTGAAGTTATAGTCATTGCATCCGTTCATAGTTGCACTTCGAAGTCCGACATCATTTGGAATACAGACTCTATTTTAGTATAGTAATACTCCATCATTCCTTATCTGAAATTCAATTTGCTCACTTATTTACAACCTATTAGCTTCTATCATACATTTTGTATTATTTTATTGCAATATTTAGATTTGCTCAATAAACAAAGATGGAATAGTGAATTGAGCAATTAACCCACTACCATGGCCAGCACTCCAAATTAACTCCAATAAATATACTTCCAACAAACAATGGCAACTTCTAGTGTGGCCATCTGTGCAGAAAATGAACCTTTCAGGTCGATACTTCAGCCACCACTTTGACTTGCTCAGTGATAAATGATCACTAAATCAAAATCCTTTGCCAACTCTAGCCATTGTCTTTGTCGTGCAATTAAGATCTTGCTATGGTACAATTTACTTTAACTTTTATATTAAATTATAAATGTAGCACGTTTCCCCATATAACTAATGCCCAAAATTTAATTGCGAGACTTTGACCACCAGTTTCTTAGTCATGCATTAGAATTTGAAAAACATGAATAATCACCTTGCCATTTTGCATAAAGATACATCCAAGATCTTGTCCAGATACATCAGTGTAGACTACACAACCTTTGCCAAGAATTGGCAAGGTAACGCTAGGGCTATAATCAAACACTCCTTAAACTTTTAAACCACCTTATCACGCCCCAACCCGTCTGAGTCGGCCACGTGGCAACCGCCGCGCTGCCTCGAAGTACGTGCTCGTCAGTCACGAACTTGAAGCACTGCAAGGCATAGAAATGGATATCATCGCTACAAAACAATACTAAAAACTTTAATTAGAAATAATTTAACAAAATAATTAACTTTTAAAAGTAATACACCAGTGGACTAATTTAAAAGAATACCTACGCAGCGAAAAACTACTAAGCCTAGGCCATCGACTCCTTCTAATGAGCCTCCGATCTATCTGCTATCCTCATACGCAGATCTGCATCCATCCATGTTGGATACAGGTGAGTGACAGAGGTTCAATGAATCTCCATTGGGGGTTAGGGAAGCAGGGGTAATCCAAAACATAACAACAATAAAAATAAATATTTTTCTTTTCAAAATCTCTTTTCAAATTCTCTAAGTGAAAATTTGTTTTAAAATCATTTAAATAAATAAATATATATAAACAAATGGGCTGGCCTCTAACATACTGAAGGCTCGACCCGCCTTTTATATGCCTACTGCACCAAAGGCTATCTCTTTTCTTTTCAAAACATTTTTCTCTTTTTCTCTTTCTCTAGCCCTTTCCTCGGTGGTGTCAGATGCTGTGGTAGAACACAGCAACATCGTAGCTTAACCTCCGGAGCATCACCGCACTCGATCATCCAGAACCCTAATCACACAAAAATACGTGTTAGCATTCATAATCAAAGTATGGATGCACCTATGAGGCTCTAGCATGACCTAAGATGATGTTTGGATGTCTTTTGGGGCTTAGAAAAGTGTCCGAGAGGTTTCGAGTCAAAAATCGGGCATCAAGGGAATATTACGATTTTACCCGCCACTCCGAGCGGGACTTGGCCAAAATAGTCACTCCCGCGTGGGTGTGACTCGGCTCCCACACCGGAGTTGTCTTCTTGCCTCGGGAACCGAGGCTTTTCCTCGATTTTCGAGCCCCTCGGTCCATGGTTCGACCCAAAAGTCAAGACGGACGTTCCTCACACCTCTCATGACGTGTTTACCGAAGCAAAAATGAGAATCACAAGCTCAATCTCAAATCTAAGCTTAAAATTTAACAAAAAGCTAAACCTAAATTTCAGCTTAGATCTCTCCTAGACACATGCATGGAAATGCATGAAAACTTGATAGAATGTAGATTAACGTGAGTAGAACAACATACCAAGATCTCACCTTGATCCTTGGTAGGATTGTGCGGATCTGTTAAAAGTCCAAAATTGGTCCGAGAGAGCAAATGAGATGAGAGTAAATGAGGGAGAAGAGAAATGAAAGGGGGAGAGTTCAACTCCCCCTATTTATAGGCAAGCCCGACACCGGGCCTACTCGAATCACAAAGCAGACTTAATTCCCTCTTTTCCACCTCTCATAATCTCGATCCTTGGCTTGATCCACCGACCAATTCACCAATGGATTCCCAATCCATTGGCTATGTACTTGAAGAAGTCCAATTTATGCTTCCATGCATGGTCACTTGTTCTTCCAACTCCGTCTTATCTTAAGCTTAATTTCTCTTCTCAAGTAGACACATCCGGACCGACGTATTATTAAGTTAATACGCCATCTTACACTATGCCATTCGTATGGAAAAGTTGGATTAGGTCCGAGTGTGTCACACCTTCGCAAATTCTTTGTCCATTGAAACTTAACTCTTGTGAGTCAATTTGATAAGTTGTGCAATTATCAAAGAACCCTTTCAACAATTCTCTAATAATAACTTACCAAATCAAGAAAGTCAAGAAATCTTGATGGTGTTTCTATGTTGTTCCTTCTCAAATTTTGGTAGTTGACACAAGGTCAAGGAAATTTACCTTCCCTTCTTTTACAATTAAACTAGAGCACTCTAAGGCGAGATGCTAGGCCAAGCAAATCTGTTATCCATGCATTTACATAATCAACCTTTTTAATTAATTTTTTTTACTTCACTTAGCTGTATTTGATACGGATTAATGGAAATGAAATCTATACCCTATTGAAATTTAACTGTAAAAATTTAATTTGTCTTTCTGGTGATAACCTTAGCAGTTCCTCTAGAAATCATAGATAAATTCTTTCTCCACTTCCACACTTTTCATAATAATTCACCAACTTAAGCACAAACAAATTGGTACTAATAAGACAATGCATCCTTCATGGAGCAACTTACTTGTCTCGAGTGCCAATATCACTCTAGATGGCAATATTTAGTGCCTACTAACAAATTTAACTAACGACTTCATGGCTTTCGAAAACTTCATTTTCTAATGGCGCAATTCTCCAAAGCGCCACAATTTTCCATTTGATCCATACCGAATATGGCACCAAGACTTTTTGTAAAACTTCCATATAAACTTCCACATTAAATCAATTCAATTATCAATTCATCAACTCCTTACTCCTTCCAATTCTCTGAATTTCGTCTTTTACTTTAACTAGTTTAATGTTTTATCAATTATAAACTTATTCTTTTCCTTTCAATAGTCTTTTCAACTTATCTTTAATCTCTTCAAAATTAAATTATGAGGTCTAGACTCTTCACTTCATAAACCCCCAATTTATTCTACTTTCTAACACTTTTAATCACTTAATATACTTTTGAAGTACACATTCCCATCTCATAGGGGAAATGTGACTTGACACTTTCACCTCTTTCATAACCAATTAATTTACTTATAGCCCTGATGTTCTTGCCAGCTTAGGAGAACAAGCAGAACATAATGTATTCATCTCCGCTAGATTAATTTTACACACTATTTAATTCTTCTTACTACAAAATCATTGATAATAATATTTTATACCTATATTATGAGTTAATTTTAAGTATAATTAGATTATCTTTTCTAATATTATAGCTCTGTAGAAACTTATTTTTAACCGTAGTTAATTAATTAATTAATTGGTCATTTTCAATTTTTATTTCATTTATTATTCTTATTGTCCCCTTTAGTTTAGTTTATATTTGTTTTATTTTATTATTATTGTTGTCATTATTATTATTGCTTTATTTTATTTTATTTCATTCTATTTTATTTAATTTTATTTTTCTTTTATTATCTTGCAAGTAATTTTGAACCGAAACCGAAAAATCAAAATCAAGTCAACTCAGCCTCCTTGCGAGCCAAAGACGAACCGAGTTGACGCGTTTCACATGCCAAATACATATATATATATATATATATATATATATATATATGTATATAAAGCCGCCTTCAATAGCTCACTTTAACAATAAAAAGGAGAGAGAATTTACGTGAACGAAAAAATAGTAAAAGAAGGAGAAGGCAAAGCAATCAAATTGGTTTCATTGCCGTTAGAACCTCGGTTCCTCTATTTTGGCTTTGGCTGAAAAATGGAGGTGTGGTGGTAATGATGTTGGCGATGATGGCGAAGGCAAGCTTTGGCCTCGTGTGCCCAGAGAGTTTCTACGCGGCGGTTTCTTACGCTGGTTTCGATGGATCTCCCGATTCCAACGGTAAAGACATCGGCTCCAGGTTCTCGAACAAAGTGGCTTTGATCCTCTACGCTTTATATCAGCAGGCTACTGTAGGTCTTTGTAATGTTCCGAAACCAAGTTTGTGGAGTCCTGTCAAGCAAAGCAAACGGAAAAGCCGGTGGCAGCCATGCATCAGCAACATAAACAACAGCACCAGCAACATTCGCCATCTCAGCACCAGCAGCCTCCATCGGACCCCACTTTCAAAGCTCTCAAAAGCTTCCCCTGCGCCTTATAAAAAGCCATTTAAGCTTGGACCTTGTTCGATGTCTCCCTTGCCTCTCCCCAAATGAATATCACCAGAGCCGCCATTCAGTGACCTCAGTTTTCATTGCAAAAACGGAACATAGTACGGTTATCAAAGCTACCACGATCATTACAGCCCTACTCAAGGAATACTCTGCATCATAGAACATTGGTCTTGCTAAAGTTTGGAGTTGGCTTCAAGCATAACATTTAGCAGCAACCGAACACTTCAACCATCCTTGCAGTAAACTATATTCACACCAAACATTCTAATAATGGCTTCCTATTTGTCCCACACTCCATATCCAGCCGCCTTCACATCCTTAGCCACAAAATCCTCAGTATTCCTATCTCCTCTCTCTGTTCCCTCCACCATTGTTCCCTTTTCCAGCACTTTCTATTTTAAACCATCTCCTCCCTTGGCTTTGGCTTTTAACAGATTCTTGGGTCGTATAGTCAACAAGAAATGGAGCAGCAAAGAAATCAATAGATGGTTTAACAACAACAACGACCACAGTAATAAGTAAAGTCACCGCCACCCACGTCACCCACAATCGTCTCAAGCTCCAGATGCCGGAGTTGTCCCCTCTGCTGAGGTGACTACTGCAACTGTCTCTGTGAGCTCCAACACTTTACAGGCTTCAAGCCCAGTTCCAGATGATAATGGGAAAGCCAATTGATTAAGCTGCATTCTATCCAGGCTAGCAGCTTCGACCACTTATGGCTGTCATGCATGGCCCCCTCAGTAAATAGCGGCTTGGTTTTGAGCACCTCAGTCAAACCTCCCAACGAGTTGGCGCTACCAAACCCCAACAATAGCCGCAAGAAAACAGAGGCACACTTTGTCATGAACTTTTATCCATAAAGACTAAATGACTTCATATAGCAGTTCTAATCATTTGAAGGGTCATGTTGCAAAGTATGCCAAAGCGATGGTTCTCCACACGTTTGAAGCCATTTTTTGGAGCATATGGGAGCACTGGCGCCTGAGATACCGAGAGTGGTGCAAGTTAATATCAGAGAAAGAAACGATGATCTTGGACACAGCAACTTGAACCACTGGTTCTTTGCATGTACAGCCCCGATCCTTCCATAACTAAACCATGAAGAACTTGCTGCCACCCCCTCACTTGCAAAACCATTCATCGACTCGCCCGCTTCACCACTCTCCACCGCTACCTCGAACACTCCAAGTTCAATACTTGTACAACTGTAGGGTCTGGTGTTTGTACGTTTTAGAAAAAATAGAATCTTCATGCGGGCTGGCACCCAAACCTCCGAGCAAGACGCCTCCACCTCTTCACCACCACCACTGCCTTTGGGAGCGACAACAGCTTACGCAGTCGCAACAAAGCCAACAAAGTCATCATGATACAAGCATGATCAGTGGTCCTTCATCCTCCTAGAAGCAATTGCAATCATATCCAGCCATCACAACTATCAAGCCCGAAGACTAGAAGTTATAAGAAAATGCAAAGCAAAGCCATCAGTCATGCCAGCTTCGGTTATCGTCGAGCACGACTATTTCAGGTGGATGTTATTTGCAACGGAAAGACGCTTCAGCCTTAGTATCAAGAGCCAACACGTGACCCTGCCAGCTGCCTTTTCTTGCTCAGATACCCCTGCAAAAATAGTAAGATTAGAAGCAACCAATGAAAGCAAGGAGATAGAGGAGAAATAGCCAATCAGATTAGTGAAAGAACGGGGGTAAGATGGGAAAGCACAGCCAAACAATACTAGCCATCAGATGGGAGGATAAAATGAAACAAGAGCCGTTGGATGAAAAGCAAACAAAAGGAGGAGGGAGTTTAAAATCAGCTTCAGCAAACAGAAACAAAAAAAAAAGGGAGAGGGCGTTGGTTTTTTTTTAGTTCAAAAAAAAAATTAGTCTTAAATGCTGTCTTCCTTTCATCTCCAAGTCTGATCCCAATTTGATGGTAGTAATTCTTCAAATCAATTCAAAAACATCTACTACCACTTAATCTGTCCAGCATTTCATCAAGCCTTGGTAATGGAAACTTGTAACCCATTGTGATTCTGTTGATGGCCCTACTGTCCATACACATTCACCAATTTTCTTTGGTGTCAACAATGCAGGAACAACACATTTTGGTCATCCAACTATAAATGTTAATGGTCTAATTGTTGAAATATTGAAGAACAATGATAGAACCATGAAGAACAAAAACAAGAGAAGAGAAATTAAGACAATTTATTACTTAAGAAAATAGAGAGAAGATACAATTGTTGACTATTTATAGTTGTGTTAAGCATAACCCAACAGGTCCAAAGTATAAACCATTAGAAGACCTATAAAGTGGGCCTACACTTAGGCCCATCAGAGCAAACTCAATATATGGCCCATCACTTGTTAGAGCGGGATCCATATATAGGCGTATTAGAGCAAACTCCACATACAGACCCAATACAGCAAACACCCTAAAGCCTTTAGTCAAACTTTTGAGAAATCATCATTAAATGACAAAGGAGTCTTGGCTATACAATGCACAATAGACCCTGACACAATTACAACCACCTATAACATGTAGTCTCATCCTAGTACCATCTCACCCAACACTACCAACCTTTTGTCTCATATATAAGGTAAAATCCTATTTGTCATCTTCTTTAACTTCACTATATGCACTTTCTCTCTATGTTCTTCACACATTTTGCACTCCTTCTCTCTCCACTAGAGAAACATATTACTTTCATAGGAATTTGACTGAGCTAGGAACCCTGAAAGCAAAGGTTCGTGATCATCAAGGTTCGTGGGCTAAGGTATTATAATTCCATACGACCCTCATCAAAAGGGTCTCAACAAATTGAACTTCTCATAGAAATGGTAGATGGGTGGGTTAGGTCGGGTTCGAGTTGGGTCATTTTCGGGTTAAGAGACATTCAAGTAATTTTGAGTTTAGGTAATTTTGGGTTCAAGATCGGGTCACCTATATATCGAGTCATTCAGGTTTGGTTTTATCACCTTTGGGTAATTTCGAGTCTCAAGTCATTTCAGGTATGACCTTGGGTCGTTTCAGGTTCGAGTTTGACTTTTGAGTTGTCAGATTTAGATTATTTCAAATTCAGTTTGGATCATCTATTTTTTTTCATTTTTTTATTCTTCTATTATAAAATAAAAGGTAACTTATACTATTTGTTAACAATTTAGTCTATTTTATTGAAAATTTTAAATAATTTCTATAAAATTATTTCAAAATAATTTAACGAAGTTTCTGTTAGAAACTGGGAATAGAAAAGGCTTCAAGGCATGTATCTAATAGCCTCTATCTTTAAGATTTTATTTGCACCCAGCAATATAAATCTTAAGGATACAATGAAGCCAATGGAGACTGTAATTAATTCAATTGAAGTCTTCCCACTGGCACTAATTAAGTGACTACAAAAAGGGTATTTCTATAAAGATTTTCTATAAAACTGAAAAATGAGAAGGAAGAAGAGAACATATAAAATTGTTATCTTTCTAACAAATGAGAGGACCTTTTTCTATAGACTTCTAAGGGAACAATCATATCCCTTCAAAAGTTAACAACGGTTAATTTATCGTTTATTATTATTATTAAATAATAATAATTTCAAAATTGGAAAAATAAAAAATTAATTTATTTTCCACAGGGACATGCCAAGTGCCAAGTGCCTATTTTTGACCATTAAATATTTAGTGGTAAACTAGGAGGCCCACTAGCACCAACTAGCAAGTATAAGCCCAAATAGCTTACTACTTACTAAAGCCCAACTACTAAGGTTTTTGATGTGGCTATATTTAAGCACTCTCTATTCTGTCATCTCGCCAATGTGGGATATTGGTGAAAATGTTCCAACAATCCTCTCCCATTTTCACAATATTCAGACTTCACCATTTTGGAAACTAAATGCATAGATGAAGGTGTCTTTCAATTGAACCCTCACTTAGTAAAGTTAACCAAAATTACATGGTTGACAAGCATTGAACCAAAAATTTCCTTTGGTTAACCGAGTACATTTCACACAATAGTTTCTATACCTAACAAGTGCTTAGTATCTGGCGACACTATTGAGGCCACATGTCAACATCCCTTTCATGAGTGATATCAAAGTAAAGCTCTAAAACTCTTAGAATCGGCCACGCTTCTCACTCACATAGGTAGATCCCATCAAAAGTGTCCCATAACTAAACACTTTAACACAAATGTGTTATGGGTCTATTAAGAGTATAAACTTATCCTTCCTTACCATTACGAGTACCTAGCACTAAACTTGGGATCGAATATTCAATTATTTATAGTACTAGCAGCCATATTCTAATGATGTACTTTAACTCAATGAACTCAAGACATGATGTTATACCAAGTGTTGAGTCGAGGTTCCATCATGGGTGGCTTGAATTCATGAGCTTTAGCCTCATCCCCTTTAAAGTCCTATTTACTTGACCTTTAGTAAGACTTTTAATCAACGGATCAGCCAAGTTATCATTTGACCTCACAAAGGTTACTGTGATCATGCCATCATAAATTAGTTGTTCAACATAACTATGTCTCAATCCAATGTGTCTAGACTTTCCATTGTAAACTTGGCTATATGCTCTTGCTAGTGTTGCCTCACTATCACAACGAATAGAAATTGGAGAAATTGGTTTAGGTACTAAAGGTATATCGAACAATAAATTCCTAAGCCATTCGGCTTATTTGCCAGCTGAAGCTGGAGCTATAAATTTCGCTACCATAGTGGAATCGATAATACATGTTTGTTTTTTGTTTCGCAAGAAATTGTTCATCCACCTAGCATGAAGATCCATCCACTTGTAGATGCATGATTCTCAACTTGTAATCCAACTAGCATCCGAGTATCCTTTCAACACATAAGGAAATCCACTATAGCAAATGTCATAGTTAATGGTTTTCTTTAAATACCTTAATATTCTAGATATTGCATGCCAATGTAATTGACTTGGATTACTTGTGTACCTACTTAATTTTCCAATTGCATATGCAATGTCAGGCCTTGTACATGTCATTGCATACATGAGGCAACCAATTACCCTTGCATATTGTAAGTGATCAATTTTTCTACTAGCATTAGACGCAAGTTTAAGTTGTGAATCCATGGGTGTAGAAGCTAGTTTGCTATCCAAATGATGATCAAATTTCTTGAGTATTTTCTCAATATAGTGTGATTGATTCAATGATATGCTATTATTATTACGGATAATCTTAATTCCCAAGATAACTGACACACCCGAACCTAATATGAATTTTTCGTACAAATGGAATAGTGTAAGATGGCGTATTAAGTGAACAATACATCGGTCTGGATGTGTCTAATTAAGAAGAGAAGTTCAAATTAGGATAAGACGGAGTTGGAAGATAAAATAATTAACCATGCATGAAAATTAGTAAATATCAAAAAGACCTCCAAATAAGTCCCTAGAAATTTATTATGGGCCCCGTTGGCACAAGAAAGCAAAGGATTTAGCCAAAGGGTGAAAATGAAAGAAAGTTAAAAAAGGGAAAAACGTTTGACCCGGGGCCCGAGTAGACCCGATGTCGGGCTCCTCTATAAATAGAGGAAAGTCGAAGCTTTTCCTTATTTCTCTTTTTCCTTTTTCTTTCATTTTCTTTTCTTTTCTCTCCGGAGTCAAACGAAGGCATTTTGGACTTTTGGCAGATCCGGACAATCCGACAGTTAGATCAAAATAAGTTTCCAGTATGTTATTTTACTAACCTCTATCTACGTTATATTAAGTTTGCACGTATTACCATGCATCGATTTAGCGTAGATCTCAGTTTTTAGTTTTTTGACCGGTTTAATTTCTAAACTCAAATCGACGGATTTTGGGCCAGTGAAATAAGGTGAATTTTTAGTATGTTATAGTACTCAGCTTAATCTACGTCATACTCCGGTTTCACACATTTCTGTGCACCGGGTGAGAGTAAATTGGAGGTTTAGTCAATTTAGGCTAAATCTTGATTTTTACGGAAATTGGACCTATGTTTCTTATTTCTGCCTCGGCGAATCCGTCATGGATGCCATGAGGATTGCCTGTCTAAGTTCGTAAGTCGAAAGGAGGAGAAACGAGTGCAAAAATCGGGGAAGGGACTGGCTGAGGAACAGGCCGATCGAGTCCCCGTTTAGATATTTTTATATTATATTATTATATTTAAGATATTTATATATTATATTAATATATCTTAGATATTTATATATTATATCATTATAATATATAAATATCTTGTAGAAGGGCTTTTTTTGCCCAATTTCGAGTAGAACTTAACCCAACCAGTGTGGGGCCCAGTCCAGTCTGGGTGTGGGGCTCACGGGCCCCCGGGGGTATTTTGGTAATTTTTTGTCAAGAGTCCAATTTTAACCCCGAAACCTCCCGAACACTTTCCTAGGCCCCGAATCACATTCAAACCCAGTTTTAGGTCATATTAGAGCCTCGTATGTGCATTCATAAATTTAATTATGAATGCTAACGTATATTTCCGTGTATTAGGGCTCCGATTGAATCGAATGCAGCGATGCTCCGGAAGTTGAGCTACATGGAGCGGTTGGGAGTATACGAATCTCCCAATACTGTGAGTGACCTAGACTTCTTTGTTTAGCCACTGGGAACAAAGGTTTTAAAAGCGTTTTAAAAATATAATTGTTTTCAAAGGTTTTGGGATACGGGAAATCCACACATACACAGTTGCTTGTTGATATACCCACCTAGAGAGTGGGATGTTTTTAAAGGAAAAGATAAAGACCTATGTGTGTGTGTTTATATTTATGTTTGATTGAAATATATTTATATTTTATATATATATGAAATATTTTTATTATTATGATTTATGATGGTACGATACCCTGGAAGATGAGTGATTGAGTGGGCTAGTGGTGGTGGTGGGCTACGGTCCAACAGCCAACAGCTAGCAGAGGCTCCTCGGTGCTCTAATATATGCGGGACCGTAGACCAAGTTGGAGAGAAAGCATGCAAAATTCTCAGCCGTGGACTCCCTATCGAGGGGCACGGTGGAACGAGACCCTGGGAGAGGCGCATAGGGAAGCTCACCAGGGCTCCGGTTCACTGTGTTCCACCACAACGAGGCACCACCGAGGGAAAGAGCTAAAGAAATAGAAAAAAGAAAATATTTTTAAAAGAGAAAAGAGATAGCCCTCGGTGCAGTAAGGCATAAGACGACCGACGAGTCGCACCTTCAGTATGATAGAGATGCCAGCCCATTTTATATATATATATATATCTATTTATTTAAAGCGTTTTCAAAGAGAGTTCTCAGTTAGAGAACTAGAAAGAGATTTTGAAAAGAAAAATATTTATTTTATTATTATTTTATTTTGGATTTCCCTTAATTGCCCTAACCCCGATGGAGATTCATAGAACCTCTGTCACTCACCTGTATCCAACGTCGGTGGATGCAAATTCGCATACGAGGTCAGCAAATAGAATGGAGGCTCACTAGGAGATGTCGGTGGCTTAGGCTTAGTAGTTTCCGCTGTGTAGGTATTCTTTTAAATTAACCCACTGGTACACTTTATAAGTTAAATATTTATTTAAATGATTCTAATTAAATTTTAGTTCTGTTTCACAGCAATGGTATCCATTTTTATGCCTTGCGGTGCTTCAGGTGCGTGACTGGCCAACACGTACTTCGAGGTAGCGCGGCGGTTGCCACGTGGCTGACCCGGGCGGGTCAGGGCATGACAATAACATCCGCTTCACCGTGTCTTTCATAGAAAATTTATTTGACAAAAACTTCTTTGTCTTTTCGACTTGTTCCAAGTCGGTCCCAAAAATTAGCATATCATCTACATACAAGCAAATTATGATACCCTTGCCATGGTCAAATTTGCTATAATGCACTTATCAGATACATTAATTTTGTATCCATTGATAACACTACATCATCAAACTTTTGATGCCATTGTTTTGGTGCTTGTTTAAGTCCATACAATGACCTTATATGTTTGCAAACCTTATGCTCTTGGCTTAAAACAACAAATCCTTCAGGATGTTTCATATATACTTCTTTTTCTAATTCACCATTTAAGAATGCCGTTTTAACGTCCATTTGGTGAATTACCAAATTATAGATTGAGGCAAGAGAGATTAAAAGTCTAATTGTAGCAATTCTTGCTACTAGAGCTTAAGTATCAAAGTAGTCAAGTCCTTTCTTTTGTGTAAAGCCCTTGCCAAATCTTGCCTTAAATTTATCTATTGTACCATCCCCTTTATTTTCTTTTTGAATATCCATTTGCACCCTATTGGTTTGGATCCTGGTGGAAGATCAACCAAAATCCAAGTATTGTTTCCCATGATAGAGTCCATTTCATCATTTATGGCCTCTTTCCAAAAAGCAAAATCTTGAGACTTCATAGCCTCTTCAAATGTTAAAGGATTAGATTCCACATTAAAACAATAGGAAATCACATTATGGATATTTTCATTACTTCCTTCTAAAGGAACATGTAAAAATCAGGACCGAAATCTTTTACTTTCCTTACTCTTTTACTTTTCCTTATTTTGGAATGATCAACAATTTTTGCAAATCGTTGTTCATTTTGATCACTATGTTGTAAAGAAAGTTTATTGTCATTCTTTTTTTGATCATTTTGTAGTGGCTGTAGTTGTCTTCAAATAGATTTAAATCTATTTTCGTCAAAAATTGCATCCTTTGACTCGATTATAGTATTAATTGAAACTGAGTCATTTGGTTCAATTACCATGAACCTATATGCTTTACTATTTTGTGCATATCCTAAAAATATAGACTCAACTCCTCTTTCACCCAATTTTCTCTTTTTGGGTTCAGGAATTTTCACTATAGCTCTACAACTCCAAACCTTTAAATGATTAAGGTTCGGCTTTCTCTTTTTCCATAGTTCATATGGGTTAATTCGGTTCTCTTATTTGGAACTCAATTTAGTATGTAACAAGCTATTAAAATGGCTTCACCCCAAAATCCATTGGAAAGTCCAGAATGCGATAAAATTGCATTCACCATTTCAGTTAAGACCCTATTTTTCATTTCAGTCACACCATTTTGTTGAGGTGTGTAGGGTGCAGTAACTTGGTGAATGATACCTGTGGAATTAAAATAACTTTGATTAATGTATTATCCACCTCTATCTATTCTTAAACACTTAATCATAGAATCACAATGTAATTCTACTTCAGTTTTGTAAATTCTAAATTTATCAATTACTTCATCTTTTGAAAGCAACAAATAAACATAACAAAATTTAGAAAAATCATCAATATAAGTCACGAAATATTTCTTTCCATATAAAGAGGGAGTGTTATGAAAATCACACAAATCACTATATATTAATTCAAGTAAATTCGAATTTCTTTGTACCTTTGGAAAAGGTTGTCTTGTGATTTTTGTTAGTAAACATGTATTGCAATTATTCATTTCATTAGAAAATTCAGAAATTAAATCCAATTTATGCATATCTTTTAATCTTCTATAATTGAGATGTCCTAATCTATAATGCCATAGATATGTAGAGTCAATAATATAAGCAGAAACAACAAACTTATTATTATTAATATTAAGATAAATATGCCATTTGACAAACATCCTTTGCCTACAAAGATCCTTCCCTTAGACAGAATAAACTTATCTACCTCAAATACAAGTTTGAACCCAAACTTATTCAACGGGCTACCAGAAACTAAGTTCCTATGAATATCAGGAACATAACACATATCCATCAAAGTCAAAGTCTTTCCCGAAGTGAATTGGAGTTCAATTGTCCCTTTACCTTTGATTGTTGTGGTAGATGAGTTTCCCATGTATAGAAAACTTCCATCTTCAACAGCCAGAAATTCCTTGAATTGATTCTTGTCATTGCAAACATGCTTGGTTGCTCTAGAATCGATCCACCATGCAGCACTATTTTCGATCACATTAATTTCAGAGATCATTGCCACAAAAATCTCAGAGTCATCCGTGTTGGATGCTTTCTTCTTTTTTAGTAATCGACAATCTTTCTTGAAGTGGCTAGGTTTGCAACAATTGAAGCATGTGACTTTCTTGTTCCTTGTCATCTTGAACTTAGCATCGTTCATATTCTTTTTGAAGAACTTTTTCTTCACAGCCTTTGAGGAATCGCCTTCCTCCACAGCATGAAATTTGGCTTCACCAGAATTAACATTCTGACCTTGTTCCTGCTTCCTGAAATCTTCTTCAATTCGAAGACTATTTGCCAAAGCCTCAAGAGTAATATCCTTTTTTTTATGTTTTAGACTTCTTTTGAAGTCCTTCCACGAATTAGGCAGTTTATCAATCAGAGAGGAAACAATAATAGTTTCATCCATATTCATATCATACTGCTTAAATTGATTGAGCATTCTTTCAAGTTCACGAAATTGCTCCATAACAGAACGGCCATCAACCATAGAGTAATTATTGAAACGACTTACAAGAAATTTCTTACTTGTAGCATCTTCAGTCATATACCTTGCTTCCAGTTTGTCCCAGAGTTCATTGGCAGTGGTTTCATTCTGATATGTGTCAAACAAGCCATCAGATAGTCCATTGAGAATATGTCCTTTACACATGTAGTCCAAATAGTCCCATTTTTATCTCTCCCTTATGACAGCAATTGGTTCATTCTCATGTTCATTTTCTGGTGGAAGAGGCGGCCTGGGAGTGGTCAAAACATAAGCAACATTGAATGTTGACAAGAGAAAATGCATATTCTACTGCCATCTTTGAAAATTTCCACCACCAAACCGGTCCAATTTCACAAAATCAGAAGCAAGTTCCATGAGAGTTCCACTTGTTGTAGTGTTTGCTAAAGCCATCATTGAATACCAAAATAAAATCTTAAAATTGTTAGAAACTAGGAATAGAAAAGGCTTCAAGGCTTGTATCTAATAGCCACTATCTTTAAGATCTTATTTGCACCCAGCAATATGAATCTTAAGAATATAATGAAACCAATGGAGACTGCAATTAATTCAATTGAAGTCTTCCCACTGGCACTAATTAAGTGATTGCAAAAAGGCTATTTCTATAAACATTTTCTGCAGCAAAGATTTATAAAATTTTTTTGAATAAAACTGAAAGATGAGAAGGAAGAAGAGAACGTATGAAATTGTTATCTTTCTGACAAACGAGAGGACCTTTTTATATAGACTTCTAAGGGGGCATTTGGTTCGGGTAATCTAAGATAACCTTAGGTTATGTGATTAGCTCTATCAAAAATAACCTATATATATAACCTGAAAGATTACCAAATTGTATTTGGCTCAACATTTGTTAATGTTAGATTAATCTATTTAGCTGGGGGTTATGTTTTTTTGTCAAAATTGATATTTTACTATCATGTCCTCACTTAAATACTTGTAGTTTATTTCTTTCCTATACTATGTGTCCTATATTTTTCAAGTCTTTTTGTTTCAACAATTATATATGACTAACAAAACAAGTTTATCTTCATTGAACTTAACAAAACAATATTTATTCGTTTCATTAAATTAAATTATGCCTAATTTACATAAGAAGAAAAATAGATACTATATACTTGAGCTTTGTGAAAAAATTAATTGGGTGAGTCATATGCATAAAATATTATATAATTAATATTTTAATGATTATATAAGTTAAGTTTAATTATGTTTATAACCAAAAAAAAATATGTTTCTAGTTTAATTGAACTAACGTATATTTAAATAGTCTTTTTGGCCAAAATATATTTAAATAGTTTAATAATTATATAAGTTTAATAATATGCTTCTTACAAAAAAAACGCTTAAAAAGAATGTTGTAATTTATCAATTACATTGGGTTATTGTGGTCTAAAGGAGTAAAATAGTGAGGGCAAACTAGAAAAAATTTTAAGATAACCTGGTTATCTCACATTATCTAAGAATTTGGAGGTTATCAGATAACATGATTTTGAGGTTAGATGCTCACGTGACTGTAATATGATATAACCTTGGTTATCTCATTACCTCGAACCAAACAAAGGCATATAAGATAACAAAGGCTAGATAACCGGGGTTATCTACAACCAAACGGCCCCTAAGAGAGCAGTCATATCCCTTTAGAAGTTAACAACGGTTAATTTATCGTTTCTTATTATTGTTAAATAATAATAATTTCAAAATTAGAAAAATAAAAAATTAATTTATTTCCCACACGCACATGCCAAGTGCCAAGTGCATATCTTTGACTATTAAATATTTAGTGGTCAATTAGGAGATCCACTAGCACCAACTAACAAGCACAAGCCCAAATGGCTTACTACTTACTAAAGCTCAACTACTAACGTAATTGATGTGGCTATATTTAAACACCTCTCTATTTTGTTATCTCACCAATGTGGGATATTGGTTAAAATGTTCCAAAAGTTTTTAAATATTCACAAATTCTCTTTTAGAAAAAAAAACTAATAGTCAATAGGGTTTTAAAATCTGAAAACTTTTCTTAACCATGACTTAAGGTAAATAATTTTAGATACCTATTACTTAATGAATTAATAATTAATTCTAAAAAGATATCATTAATTATTAGTAATATAGTATACTATTAAATAAAAATAATTTAGAGCTCTTTCTTAGTTAAAGAAAATGGTCAATTGAAAATTGAAGTTCGAAATTGTTATTAAGTTTTTATTTTTTTTTATTTTTTTCTTAAACAATGTTTTCCTACTTATACTATTATACATAGACAACAAGACATACTATTATATCAACTTTCGAATTAATAAATCACAAAAATTAGTTAAAATTTAAAACGATAAAGATGGATGGTAAAGTAAAATAAAGTATTAAAGTTTAAAGTTAAAACATTACCGCAAAACTAAAAAGTAATAAAGTTTAAAATTAAAAGTAAAACTGTAAAACTAAACTAATTAAATTTGAAATATTACATAATGTTAATAGTATAAATTTGTTAAATTAGAAATATTTAATATTAACTAAAATATTAAATGATATTTGGTATTTCTTTATATTAACTATAAAATATTAAAGTTTTGATTAAAAAAATAAAATATTAAAGTATAGATATTTAAATAGTTACATAAAATTTTATTCTAATTCTACTTATAACAATGAAAATAAATTCTTTTATTGTTCTTCATCATAATTAATAGTAAAGTTTTGGTAAAAAAATAATAACAAAATTTTGATGTATGATATATTGATACTTGACTTGATATAATTGATAAAAAATCTAAAAATAATTTGAAAGTATTAAATTTTATTAACTAGTGATTTAGATTTTAGATTATTATATTTTTATTTGTAATGAAATTAATATTTTGAAAATATTAAATTGTAATTTCTTTTAAGTTCAGGTCATTTTGGATTAATTTCTTAGGTTAATTGGGTTAGAATCACTTCGGGTTCGGATAATTACTGACACACCCGGACCTAATTCGACTTTTCCATACAACCAGAATAGTGTAAGACGGCGTATTAACTTGAAAATATGTCGGTCCGGATGTGTTAAGATGAAGAAGAGAAGTGGAGATTAAGATAAGGCGTACTTGGAAGATGAGACAAGTGACCATGCATTAAAGCATAAATTGGACTTCTTTAAGTCCATAACCAATGGATTGGGTATCCATCGGTGAATTGGTCGATGGATTAGGCCAAGGATCAAGATTATGGGAAGTGGAAAAAGCAAGAATTAAGTTTGGCCTGGGATTCGAGTAGACTCGGTATCGAGCTTATCTATAAATAGGGGGAGTTAAGCTCTCCCCCTTTCATTTCTCTTCTCCCTCACTTCCTCTCCTCTCTTGGGCTCTCTTGAAGCAATTTTGGACTTTTGGCCGATCCCGACAATTTGATAGAAGGATCAAGGTGAGTTTCTAATATGTTATTCTACTCACCTTATTCTGCATTCTATTAAGTTTTCACGCATTTCCATGCATTGGTTTAGGAGAGATCCAAGCTCAAATTTAGGTACAGCTTTTTAGCCAGATTTTAGTTTAGATTCAAGATCTAAGAACTTTGAGCTTGTGATTCTTGTTTTTCTTTCGGTAAACGTGTCGTAGACGGCGTGAGGAACGTCTGTCTAAGTTTACGTGACAAACGGAGGTCAGATGGCATAAAAATCGAGGTGGGGGCCCGAATCCCGAGCTCCCTGTCTCGTCTCCCTCTCGGGAGTGGGCTGTCCCGAGTGGGAGCCAACCTAGTCCCTGCCAAGTCCAGCGCTAGACTTGGCCCAAACCCGCATGAGAGTAGGCCCAGGCCGTAAGGGCAAGGCTTTTTTGGCCCAATTCGATGCGAGGCCCGGCCCAGTCCGCTTGGTAGGCCCACGAGCCTTTGAGGGCATTTTAGTAATTTTTCTTCAAATGTCCGATTTTAACCCTGAAACCTCCCAGATACTTTTCTAAACCCCGAAACACATCCAAACACCATCTTAGGTCATGCTAGAGCCTCATAGGTGCATTCATAGTTTGATTATGAATACTAACACGTATTTCCATATATTAAGGCTCCGGATGATCGAGTGTGGCGATGCTCCGGAGGTTAATCTACGTGGATCTTTTGGGAGTATATGAACCTCCCAACACTGTCAGTGGCTTAGATTTCTATGCTTAGCCACTAGGGCCAGAGGTTTTAAAAAGGTTTTAAAAACATAAATGTTTTTCAAAGGTTTTGAGATACGAGGAATCCACACGCACACACACTTGCTTGGTGATATACTCACGTAAAGAGTGGGATGTTTTCAAAGAAAATATAAAGAATTACGTCTGTGTGTGTGTGTTTATATGTTTTAAATATACATATTTTATACATATATATATATGATATTTATATGGATGGAATTCGAGATGAGCGATTGAGAGTGGTTCCTCGGGGCTTCGATTTGAGGGAGTGCGAACCGAGTTCAGAGCATGTAGTGAAGTAACTGTGGACCATCTATTGAGAGGCACGATGAGTGGAGACCCTGGGAGAGGTGCGTAGGGAAGCTCGCCAGGGCTCGATGTAGCTGTGTTCCACCACAACGTCTGGCACCACCGAAGGAACGAGCTGAGAAAGAGAAAAAAAGAAGATGTTTTAAAATGAAAAGTGATAGCCCTCAGTGCAGTGAGGCATACGACCAGCCAATGGTGCCTTCAGTTTGTTTGAGGCCAACCCATTTTATTTATATAATTATTTTAAAGATTTAAAATCAAATTCTCACTTGGAGAATTTGAAAAGACGTTTTGAAAACAAAATTTATTTATTTTATTATTATTATGTTTTGGATTTCCCCTGTTTGCCCTAACCCTTGATGGAGATTCATGGAACTTCTATCATTCACCTGTATCCAATGTGGACGGATGCAGATCCGCATTCGAGGATAGCAGATAGTTTTGAGGCTCACTAGGAAGCGTGAGTGGCTTAGGTGTAGTAGTTTTCGCTACGTAGGTATTCCTTTAAATTAGTCCACTGGTATTACTTTTATGTCTAATTATTTTATTAAATGATTTTTAATTAAAGTTTTAGTTGTTTTGCAGCGGCGATATCCATTTCTATGCCTAGTGGTGCTTCTGCTACGTGACCAGTCGGCACGTACTTTGAGACAGGGTAGTGGTTGCCACTTGGCCGACCCGGGTGGTCAAGACGGGCACAATTTGAGTGGTATCAAAGCGTTTAAAAGATTCTGACCGTTTTTAAAAGCCATAAAGTGTTTTCAAAATATTTTCAAATGTTTTCAAAACCAATGGATTACTTAGGTTTAAAAATTTCAGAGTTCAAGTACGTGGATACTCGAACGCGTTGTAATTGTCCAAACCTGCTCTTAGAATACCTTCTTTAGCAGTAAGCCACCATATAGAGTACTTGAGTGTGGTCTTTAGGTGAGATGACACCACGACCATCCTTTTCCTCGAGATTCATGAAAGCAAAGAACGTTTTTCGAGAAACTTCCCAAAATCAACTCTTCAGCTTTTAATGTTCTTTCTACTCGACAACTAAATCGAGTAAAGGATAGTCAAATCCCTTGAGATGACGAGATAGACGATATCCTATCCAACCCTTCAAGATAGCCTAATCAGAGGCTTACCAGTGAAGAAAACTGGTTCGATGTCCAACCTTCGAGGTAGTGTACATCGAGACTCGCTCGTAAAGAAGCGAGTTTGACTTTGTAACCCAACCCCTATACGTTTCCCCTTATTCTTCACACTGGTAATGTGTAAGATTTTGGAGGAAATGAAGTAGCTAGAGCTAGGCAAGGAGCCAAGATGGACCTAATGTGCATGAAGGCTAATGCCACTTCTCTTGCTTTCTACACCATTAGCGTGTAGCCTAGGAGAGAAAGTTGGGTTAGGATGGAAGAAATCGAAGAGAACAATCATGGAGGACGAGGTTGACCAAAACCTCAGGACGTGAGATAAAGCATCCGAGCAAGTGGATAAAGGATCGAGGAGGACCCCATAAAGCAACGAATGGAAGGATGAAAAAATGCAGCCAAGGGAGAGCTAGCCAAGTGAAGAGATCGCCGAGAAGCCCACATGGAGTAACAAAACCCTTGGCATCTATGGTTAGATGGGTGCTACAGTGCACTGGCAACCAAGCGTCTAGGCCTTGGGGTAGCATATAAGGGGGTTAGGCTTGACCCAACACCGTGGTAAGCCTAGTGGGATGAGCCTACAGATTGCCTGGATAATGCTCCTGGGAGTGGGCAGGAGACGAGAGAGGCTGCGGCAAAAGCTAGCCGACTTCTCTTATTCTTACACCGTGGTGTGTAAGTGGTGAAGGAAAGGGGGGTATAGGTGGACAAAAAAGAGTCCATCTAGAGTTAATCGAGAAAAGGCATCCAAGGAAATTGGAAGAGATCCAGTGAGCCCAAGATCACGAGAGGTGAGCTAAGGGAGAGTCACTAAAGCATGTGGCAAGAATTGATAAGAGAAAACCCTAAAGGACTCGAGGATGGTAAAAAGGAAGAGCAAGGAAAAAGGAATAAGAGAGAAGCCATTCTTAGGAAACTATGAGAAGGAATAAGGCATGGATGACAAGACAAAAAATGAGGAAAGGATGAAAAGAGATCACATCCATATGGTCAACTAGTAGTACGTCCGTTGCTACGAGTCTGACCATTGGATACCAATGTTGAGAGAAGATATAAGAGAAAGAAGAGAAAGGAAATGAAGATAGAGGAAATGGAATGAAGGGAGAGATCAGCTAGAAACCTCTACTCCTGAGGGGATTAAAAGTGATAAACCCCTTATCATTGGTTGATAATAAGAATAAGAAGAGGAAACCCTTAGAGGATGATAAAAAAGGACCTTATTAAGGTCAATAGGAAGAAAGCAAGCGAAGAAAGTAGAATGCACGTCAATGAAGGAAATGCCTGTATTCATGCAAATGGAGGGCACGAAGAGAATTTGTCCAGGGTTGTGAAGACATCATTAGAAAGAACTGGTGAAAGAGGAGAAGTGGAAAGGAAAAGAGAAGCAAACCTTTAAACAAAGGATAAAGAGATGTCGTGATGTAGTGCAGAAGCTTTCTTAATAAAGGAAGAAAGCATAAAACTATAGGTAAATGAAAATTCTAAGCAAGGCAAAGATGAATAAGGCCTAGAAAAAAGAGAGACTTAGTTCAGTTGATAAACTAAGTATAGGCTAACTAGGAATAGAGCCTTAAAAAGGAAGAAAAGCATAACACACCTTAGAAAATTTTAACCTTAAATAGCGATAATGTCATAATGAACCATAGGTTAATAACCCCAAAATGACTAATTAGAATTAGTAAGGAATAAGACTAGGAAATTAGAATTTAAGGCAAAACCTAGGCAGATAACCTAGGGCTAGGTTAAAGAAAGCGAAAAAAAAAGGGGATTAAAAAAAGGCCTAGAAAGAGGACTAAGAAAAGATCTAGAGAAAGAAAGTGAATAAAAGACTTAGAAACAGATATTAGCTAAAGAAAGTCGAGCATAATGAACCTCAAATTTGAGTCAAGCCAAGGCACTATATCATACTACGAATAGGTCAAAGAAAAAAAAGAAGAAACAAGAATGATTGGGGGCTAGAACTACAGAGAACAGGAAGGTTAAGAGTGTGAATTGGTGCAAAGAGAGGAAGGGCTGCCTAATAATTAAGGTTATAAAGAGGATAGTAGGAGGATGGATAGAAAGAAAAAAATGGGGAAAAGATAAGAGAAGAAGCACTTGAGGAAACGAGTGAATGGAGGTGATTGTATCCTAATGGATGATGGGTAGTAGGCTTTTCACCGCTTGTCTACCTTAATGATATCAGTAAAGAATGATTGGGAGAAAAGAAAAGAGAGATAAAAAAGTCAGAATACCAAGGCATGGTAATACAAACAAGGGTGAATGGAGGACGAGAATAATGATGATGATGGAAATTATAAGGAGATTACAAGTCCGATTCATGAGAAAAGTGGATAGACTTAGGTAAGAGTCGAAGAAGAGCAGAGATGAATGAGATGATGATTGAAACTGGAGAAGACAAAATGGTGAAGACATGGTAAAAGAGTGGGATAGAAGGAATTAAGAGGAAAGAGTTGAGGAATATGAAAGATAAAATGAAAATCGTGAAGGAGGGGAGCAGATCAACTTTAAGGACAATTTCCCCAGAGAATGACAAGTAAAAAAAAGATATGGGAGATGGAGTTAAACCAAGCTAAAATGGAAATAGCTTGGCTCGAACAAGATTGTAAGACAATGGATGGTAGAGAAAGGTACTATCCATGATAGATAAACCATAATGTGGACGACAAAGAGAAAATATCAAGGGATTAAGAGCCGAGGATGGCAGAGATAAATGAAGACCCATATGTAAAAGTAAGAGATGCAGGAACTGAGACAGAAAAGATGACAAAAAAGAACCTTGAGTACTCAATGGAATGAGTACGGGGATAAGGAAGGGAACTTATTAAGCTCATAAGCTTCTATGAGCATAGCCAGTGTAAGGAGAAAAAAGGAAATTCTAACACCCAAGAGAAGCAACGGTGTTAGGAGAAAAGAGAAATAAGGAGGAGGATGATGAAGGAAGCCAGAGAAGAAAGCAAAGAAAAGAAAGAATGAAGTTTCGACAAGAAAATCATGGATAAGACGTGAAAGATCACGTAAATCAAGGTAAAGAAGAGTAGCAGTGAGCTCAAAGCCCTAATGGAATGGGTATGGAGATGGCGAAAGCTGTAACGATGCCTAAGGATGGTAATGGACCAAAGAGGATGTCAAGTTAAGTGGAGGAAAAGAAACCCTAAGAGAGAGAAACACAAGGAGGAAGAAGCTACAAAGATAGAGAAGGGGATAAGGAAACCCTCAAAAAGAACTGTTGATGAAAGGAGGAAAAGGGATCAACCATGAGCAAGGAAACTAATGTGAAAAAAGTAGGTTATATGAAAGAGAAACGCATGACATCTCCTAAAGTGAACACTCCAAGGGAGTAGAAGACAAAGGAAAGCCTAAGAGCCCAGAGAAATGACGTAAATGGGTATGAAGTCAAGGCTCAAGTATGAGTGACTTGGGAGCCATGTGAGGCATCCCTATGAGAGGAAGGGTCAGAGATCAAGATCTTAAGGATCTCTGTGATGACCACTCGAGAGGACCGACCCAGAGTGTAACTGGGGAATGCATGAGGCCACCCAGAGTTCTCCATCCCAGAGAGGATGAGAGATGGTGTGAGATAGGCCAAGTGCCTTATTTGAGATAGAAATAGGCGGTCAGAGAGTGAGTCAGAGTGTGATAGCCGAGAGGGCATGATCTCTGATTCCTCTGATATGATATGGCCGAGAGTGGGCCAGTGTGTACAGAGGCCGGACTTATACGCCATGGGATTGGAAAGGAAAAATATCAGAAAGAAGGAGAATAGAAGCAATGCATGGAATAGAAGAGAAAGACCAGGGTAGGAAAAGATAACTAACTCACTGCACACCTCACCATGGAGGTGAGGGAGTTAACCTAAAGTCTTCCCCGACAGCTTGGTTACAAAGATGAGAACAAGACCACGAAACTACGAGGAATGCATCAGAGAATAACCTCGAAGTGAGAGACAGTGACAAAAAGAAAAGGGGAGAGACTCTTAAGAAGAGTAAGAGGTGTGGAACATCAGAAGTAATAAGAAGGTAGTCTCGTTAGGAAAGATTTGGAGGAAAAGACAAGGACAAAGTGAGAGGATCGAATAAGCACAACTAAAGCGGAGAGCGAACCTTCATGTGTCATGATTGAAGTGAAGTGAGCCTAACCCATGAATGGGTAAGGGTAGGCTATGTTAAAGAGAAAATGAGGTTCAAACTCAAGAATAAAAGAGCGGTGGAGCCGCTCTTGAAAAAGCATGATCGAAAGAGATTAAGACGCAAATTGGTGGGCATCAGTAGCGAATAGTGATGTGAACACTATTCAAAAATCAGAATGAGGCTTGAAATAGAAGCCAGATATCCCCACACCTACCTCAATAATTTTGAGGACAAAATTTTTAAAAAGAGGGGAGAGTTGACACACCCGGACCTAATTCGACTTTTCCATACTACCGAAATAGTGTAAGACGGCATATTAACTTGAGAAAACGTTGGTTCGGATGTGTTAAGATGAAGAAGAGAAGTAGAAATTAAGATAAAATGTAGTTGGAAGATGAGACAAGTGACCATGCATGGAAGCATAAATTGGACTTCTTTAAGTCCATTACTAATGGATTGGGTATCCATCGGTGAAATGGTCAGTGGATTAGGCCAAGGATCAAGATTATGGGAAGTGGAAAAAGGGAGAATTAAGTCTGGCCCTGATTCGAGTAGACCCGGTGTCGAGCTTATCTATAAATAGGGGGAGTTAAGCTCTCCCCCTCTCATTTCTCTTATCCCTCACTTCCTCACCTCTCATGGGCTCTCTATGAGCAATTTTGGACTTTTGGCCGATTCGGACAATCCGACAGAAGGATCAAGGTGAGTTTCTAATATGTTGTTCTACTCACCTTAATCTCCATTCTATTAAGTTTTCACACATTTCCATGCATTAGTCTAGGAGAGATCCAAGCTCAAAGTTAGGCACGGCTTTTTAGCTAGATTTTAATTTAGATTCAAGATCTAGGAACTTTGAGCTCGTGATTCTCATTTTTCTTTCATTAAACGTGTCATAGATGGCATGAGGATGATCTGTATAAGTTTGCGTGACAAATGGAGGTCGGATGGCATAAAAATCGAGGTAGGGGCTCGAATCCCGAGCCCCTGTCTTGTCTCCAGTGCGGGAGTGGGCTATCCCGGGTGGGAGTGGGTGACAGCCAAGTCTCGCCCGGGACTTGGCCCAAACCCATGCGGGCAAGGCTTTTTGGGACCAATTCAATGCAGAGCCCTGCCCAGTCCGCTTGGCTGGCCCACGGGTCTTCGAAGGCATTTTAGTAATTTTTCTTCAAGTGTCCGATTTTGACCACGAAACCTCCTGGACACTTTTCTAAGCCCTGAGACACATCTAAACACTGTCTTAGGCCATGCTAGAGCCTTATAGGTGCATTCAAGTTTGATTATGAATGCTAACATGTATTTCTGTGTATTAGGGCTCCGGATGATCGAATGTGGCAATGCTCCGGAGGTTAATCTACGTGGATCTTTTGGGAGTACATGAACCTCCCAACACTGTGAGTGGCTTAGATTTGTTTGCTTAGCCACTAGGGCTAGAGGTTTTAAAAAGGTTTTAAAAACATAAATGTTTTTCAAAGGTTTTGGGATACGGGGAATCCACACGCACATACACTTGCTTAATGATATACCCACGTAGAGAGTGGGATGTTTTCAAAGAAAATATAAAGAATTACGTGTGTGTGTGTGTGTGTGTATGTTTATATGTTTTAAATATATATATATATGTTTTATACATATCTATATGTATATATATATATGATATTTATATGGATGGGATGCAAGATGAGCGATTGAGAGTGGTTCCTCAGGGCTCTGATTTGAGGGAGCGTGGACTGAGTTGAGAGCATGTAGTGAAGTAGCCGTGGACCGCCTTTTGAGGGGCACGATGAGTGGAAACCCTGGGAGAGGCACGTAGGGAAGCTTGCCAGAGATTGATGTAGCTGTGTTCCACCATAACGTCTGGCACCACCGAGGGAAGGGGTTAGAGAAAGAGAAAAAGTTTTAAAATGAAAAGTGATAGCCTTCGGTGCAGTGAGGCATACGACCGGCCAATCATGCCTTCAATTTGTTTAAGGCCAGCCCATTTTATTTATATAATTATTTTAAAGATTTAAAATCAAATTCTCACTTGGAGAATTTGAAAAAAGAGGTTTTGAAAACAAAATTTATTTATCTTATTATTATTATGTTTTGGATTTCTCCTGTCTGCCCTAACCCTTAATGAAGATTTATGGAACCTCTGTCGCTCACCTATATCCAATGTGGATGGATGCAGATCCACGTTCGAGGATAGTAGATAGTTCGGAGGCTCACTAGGAGGCGTCGGTGGCTTAGGTGTAGTAGTTTCCACTACGTAGGTATTCCTTTAAATTAGTCCACTGGTATTACTTTTATGTTTAATTATTTTATTAAATGATTTTTAATTAAAGTTTTAGTTGTTTTGCAGCGATGATATCCATTTCTATGCCTTGCGATGCTTCTAGTGTGTGACCAGCCAGAACGTACTTCGAGGTAGCACGACGGTTGCCACGTGGTTGACTCGGGCAGGTCAGGGCATGACAATTTCGGGTTATTGGTCACTTTAGGTTGCTTCGGGTCTCGAGTTACTTCAGGTTTGGGTTGGATCGGGTTTAGTTCCGTTGATTTTCTGGTCAAATTGGGCTGGTCGGATTCAGTTTCGAGTGGATTGGGTCGGGTACCTGTTCTTGGGTCAAGTTTTATGAGCTCTAACACCTCACATGGTGATAACTCTCATATACAAGAATAAATTTACGAATTACATTTATCCACTAGGTAATCCCTAATTATCTCATGGATAATAGCTATAGATTATCTTTGATAATATCTTCTGTTTATCTAGATATTTCTTCAAGATAAATTTTCTCTTTTATTACTTGGATAAATTTGGCCTATTTATGTGATAATTTATTTTATCACAACTCACAAATAGCTTTATATTATCTCATTTCTTTAGTAATAAAATTCTTTCAAAATTGTCATCACGCCTAACTTGCAGGCTTAGTAAGATGTCAATCGCCGCGCTACCTCGAAATATGCTATGCTTGCATATTATATAAATAAATATAATTAAATTACAAAAATCGTTGACGTGAGCACGGATAATTTTTCTAGTATATACTAAACAGGACACACAAAGCATTTAATTAACATATTTTTTGTCCAAAATTTAATTAACAAACTTAAATGACCAATTGTTCCTCAAAATTATTTTCTAATTAAATTTAGTAATTACTTTTCACTCTCCCTATTATCCTACTTTACACTTTCTATAATCTAGGACACTCATTTACTTCAATGGTATAGATTGAAAAAATATATTAAAAATCCTAAATAGGAACTGCCGATGTTCCAATAAATTGAAGTAGAAACCTTTTTAAAGTTTCATTTGAAGTTTTAGAGGCCACTATTGGTTTGGTTCCACGGTTGAGAACCGAATTGGTCATCTCTACTAACACTTCACTCTCTACATGGTCTAACAGGCAAAAACAACCATAACGGCAAACATGGAGCACACTTTGTCCCATCCCATTTACTCCCTCTATCCCAAATTATTTGTCACTTTTTGATTTTCTTTTTTTGTCAATCAAACTTCAAACTTAACTTTCACTATTATTTATGAAAAAATTATATAGAATTAAAATTTCCAAAAATATGTTTTGAGAAGCTCATGATTTAGTGTCATGCCCCGACCCGCGGGCCTGGACACATGACAACTGCCGTACCACCTTGAGATGTGTGCCTCGAAAGGTAGACTATCCAAGATGGTACACGGCATAAATAAGGGGTACACGAGCAAGATATGAAAATATATATAAGAAAATAATATAGAAAATATCGTAAAATAATTATATAATATAATTGGCACATTTTACGATGCAAATATTCAGCGAAAGAAAATAATAATATAATAACATGCAATACTATTCCAGAGTCAGGATTCACAAGGGATCTAGGTTGAACCTACAAAATTGTGTTCATAGTGAGATACCGAGATCACTATCCACCGGGATACCTGTCGTCCAAAGCTTGATGACCTGACAACAAAAGGTGAATGGTGTGAATAAAAATCTATATGTACCCAATGAGGGACCTAGTTATAATGACCGATCACCTCAAACTGGGGATATGAAATAATCCAAAACTCATGTAGTAAACCATTCATTAAAATCATATGAAATCCTACACCAAAACAAATAACAAATATCATAAATGGGCTGGCATTTGAAATCGTTCCAAAGGTACACCCGTGCACTTGGGTTGTCACACCCCGACCCGAAGGGTCGAAATATGACAACCGCCGCGTACTAAGAATTTCGAATGGCGCGCTCACCCGGAACTCCAAGTACGCAAGGCTTATGGTTTTCACAACCCATTTGCACTTAAATAAACTTTACCAAATATATAAAACGCATATTCAATTAAAATAAAAAAAATAAAATATTTTACAGTGGTGAAATAAAGTCCTTTTTATAAAATACTAAGTATATGAAAGATATTTTTATTTTAGTATTTAAATACACTAAAGTAGCAACAAAATATTGCCGGTGGATCCACAACAAATTTGCAAAAGCCTGACCACATACTTGTAAAAGATCGACTCCGGTCGAGTTGCTTGTCTGGGCGGTCTACTCTCTATCTAACGTTACTGGCCTGAAAAATTTTATATAGAAAATGGGATGAGTATATTTGTTATACTCAGTGAGTGAGACAAGACCATAAAATTTAACACAAAAGGCAATTTCATCATAAAATCATTTCTATGTAAACTAGGAGAAGTCCAAGGAAAATTTTATGCACAAAGTTTAGATTTCCATATTTTATAAAATTTCAACCAGTAGATTAATTTGAACATTTAAAGGGCTCGCCAAAACACATTGCTCAAACCTCACCCGGCCAAGATGAGATCTAAGCCCGCCGAGGCTTTTCTTTTATCTCTTTATTTAGAAAGCAAAAAGCCCTTTTTTCTCGGCGTTGGCACGGGCCTTCACCACGGGTGGTGCGTGGCTATGTCCGCTGTACTCCCACTGGGGTCGCATAATCACAATCTCAGTGTGCACAAAACCCCTGTACCATCCACCCCAAGTGGGAGTGAAAGCCTACTCACGCCGCCTCCACAAGGTCGGACCGTGAGAGGCGCCACTGCAGTGACCAACATCTCATCCACCACAATCATGCTATAAACGTCATAATTCAATCAAATTTCATTTGGCCGACTGGCCCATTATCGAAGTCAATTCTAATAACATCAATTCCAATCAATTTCATCACATAATCCAAATACTTGATTTCAAAAATATTAAAATAAGTCAATTCATGTCAAGGCCATAAATAATCATCACAAATCAATTTAAATTCAAGGATAATCAAATCATTGCATTAAAAAAAACAACTTAAATAGTAAAACGTTTATTTAGGTCCGTAAAGTCCCACTCACTAGTATAGGGAGGGTTTGCACTCCCTTCAATCCTCTCCTTCCCCTTTCTCTGGAGGAGTTTCACCGCCTATACAATTTGCGACTCAACGTGTTAACACTAACTATGGTAGGAAAATGGCAATCTCGACTAGTTATTTAACTAGTTTGCCAAATTGGGAACTTGATGTCTAAATTAAGTTCTAGTGATTCAAATGGCGAGGCTAAGATATGAACAAGTTCGTTTCGATAAACAGTGCCTGTCAGAATTTCCCATTTTACCTAGAAGCCCAAAACGAATATGTTGGACGACTTTGCCCCTACATGAGGAAATTTTCGGCCTATGAGTTTAATGTGAAGAAAATTTAGCCAATTTAATTTCTTTAAGATTTAGGCATGTTATTAAAGCCTAATGACCATAAGGGAGCTAAATCTATGGGCCTAGGTTAAAGTTTAAAATTTAAAGTAAAACATTTAAGTTTTTCCATAAGCTTGGAATTAGTTATTTTCCTCCATAAGTTTTCTATGAATTTTATAATTATCCATACTAATTTCTCATTCCATCTAGGACTTTTACAATTCCTCAATTTCATCAAATTAAATCTTTATATCATATTTATCCAAAAGTTCATATTATGGCATGGAATATACTCATTCTACAACTATCAATTTTACAAGTTTTCTTATTAATGTCTTAACTTATATTTGCTCCTAATTTCAACAAATAATTAGTCACAAGATACATGTTAAAGTTCTCTAGCAACATACTATATTTCTTTTAGGTGAGATTTTACTACATATATATTTCTCTATAAATTTTCCATAATTAAACTAATCATTCATATAAATTTCTCACTACATTTATAACTTGTATGGACTTTAAATAACATCCAATTAAATCTTCAACTATATTTGTCCAAAAGGACTATACCATATCATAAACTAAATTCATTTTACAACTATGAAATTAATTTTCTTTTCATCTCTTTTTTCTTAATTTATTTTTCTTTCTAATCTTATTAAATTATTATTTATAGAAAATAGTATATTAGTGCTCTTTGGTAAAAGACTATATTTTCTCTAGGATAGTAATTTACCACATAAATTCATTTAACTAAATTATGATCTAGTTATGGTGTTTTTCATTAAATTTGCTATTTCTAATTTCAAATAAATGTCTAAAAATATAATTTAGTAACTAACATCTTAATTTCATCAAACAAAATATTCTAGGATTTTTTTTTTTGGAATCATAAACTATATTAATATACATGAATAAAATTTACAAAATAAAAGCTTTTAAGGAAAATTGACATACCTAATTGGAAAGAAAAGAAAAAAGAAGGAAAAATCCCTTGGAACTTTCGAAGAAGCTTGAAATCTAAGCCTTGAAAGTCTTGATTAAGGTGTTTAATTTGTAACTTTAATGGAGGTTTCCTTGATTAAAAGCTTGATGGAGGATTTTTGGAGAGATGGTGGACTTTGGGAGTTGAAGAAATGGGTAGAAATTGGAGTTGGAAGAAAAGAAAATGGTGGAAGACAAATGGTGGAGGAAAGTGAAAGGCAAGGTTCGGCTATGCATGGGAGAAAAGAAGAAAAGTGCAAAAAAATCCAATCTTGAAAAGTCTTTCAATCTCTAGAAAATTCAAGACACCATTGGGATTACAAAAATGCCCTCCATCAATTTTGTTAATTCCAATTATGTCCCATAAAATATTTAAACTTTAGTGTTTTATGGAAAGTTATTAAAAATCAAGTGAATTGCTAGAGAATTTGGGAGGACTCTTGAATATTCTAGAGTATTAGGGAGTGAAATGACAATAATGGCCTTATTGAATTTCAAAAATCACTTTTGTGTCCTAAAAAGGAATTATGAAAGTTGGAATAAAATGAAAGAAATTACAAACAAGAGCCAATTGGCAAAATCTCACAAAAATAAGGTGAATTTATTAAAGTATTTAAGTCTTTAAGTTATTGGAAACAATTGCCTCATTTTGGCATTTAAGACTTGTACAAGGGTAAAATGGTAATTTTACCCGATAATTTCCCGCAGTAACTTGACAGTTTTCAAGTTTGAGCAGTGTATGACAGTATGGAACCCTCCAATACTATAAGAAAAATCATTTTCAATGATTAAAAATTCAATTTGTGAATTCACTACTATTTACGAAAATGCCATTGAGTTTCACGACATTCTTTTCTGTAATTTTTTCTCCAACTTAAGATGTTTAGAAAATTAATGTAGCAGCTTCGAATATTCTTAGACACACTAAAGAAGATAACTGGGTGGTTAGAAAGGTCATTTATACCCTCAGTATGATGTACAGAATTTTCGAAAAATAATACAAAAAGTTGACTTTTTCTTCCTAGATCAAATTTTGTCCTAGGTGTTTAGGAATCTAATTCTTCAAAATGAGACAAATTTCACTAGGTAAAAGTTATTCTTATTCTTACTAAGAATACCTTTACGTATATACTAAGTATAAAAACCCCCATTGGCTAAGTTTAGGGTTCTAAACTAGGCCTTTCTAGGACTAGGTGTTACAAGCTCTACCCCCCTTAAAATAAATTTTGTCCTCAAAATTTTACTCATTAACATGTGAGGATAAGTACGAAAATTGTTTTCACGTGGTTTGTTCAATTCCCTTAATTTCTTCTTCGATGGTTGTACTTTCCTATAACACATTCATTACAAGAATCACCTACTTGGTAGTACTCGAAATGCATGTGCGTTTTGAAGACGAGCGTTAACCTTTAAGTTGACTTAATTCTCAAGCATCACAATTTAGTCAATGTATAGTACCTGTCACATTTGGGTTGGCCTGAGCATCCGCTTCTGTCATAGCAAAAATACGAGTTTGGGCTCGTGTCTGAGGCCTCGAAGTAGGCGTTGGGGCATTACTTCCAATACCAGATTTTGTAGTAGGAACAGTAGGAAATGGTGTGGGTGATACAGTTCTTCTGGGAGGGACAAATTGAGCAGGAATATCAGGTAAGGTCAATTCAGGGCAAAATGTCCTAATATGTCCCGCTTTACCGCAGTGAAAGCATGTCCTAGATTCTCTGCAAGGTCCCATATGAAGTCTCTTGCACTGTGGACACCTATTTGATTCTGTGGGTCGAGCTATAAATCCAGAACTAGCTGTTGTAGTGCCCGTGTTAGGCGGACGTAATTCATAGATAGGGGTGGAAATGTTAGGCCGTGTAACTCCACCAAATGCAGCTACACTTTTACCTTTCTGGGATGGCCGATCCGAGTTGAACCCAGATTTTCGCTTTAGATTAAAGTTTTCTCTCACCTTTCCACGCTCCATTACTAACCTCTCGGCTCTCAAGGCTAACTGTACAGTTTCTTTGTAAGTTTCTGTACCTCGGAGTGCCATCTTTTCCTTAATACTTAAATTTAACCCTTCTTCAAATCTCGCTCGTAGTCGCTCGTCGGTGCGGAGGGCGTCGGGAACAAAGGAAGATAGTTCCCTCAATTCAGTCTCGTACTCCATGATAGACTCATTCTGTTGTCGAAGCGTCATGAACTCCCTCAACTTCTGTTCCCGATGGAATTGTGTGTAGTACTGATCGTCGAACTCTCGTAGAAAATCCCCCCAGGTCAGTGGCACCTGGGACCTCAATTTTAAATTGTCCCACCAGTTTCTAGCACTCTCTTGTAGCAACTGAACAGTTACACTTAGTTTGTCTTCGTCATTTAACTTCATCACATTTGTAACTGTATCTTTGACTCGAATTACCCAGTTTTTTGCAATAACCGGGTCCATAGCACCATAAAAATCTTCGCAACTTAGGTGCCTAGCTTCTTTCACTAATGTAGACAAGTCTTTAGTTGTTTGGGAGGATGATGGAACAACAGAAGGTGGTGGTGGTGGTGCCAATGCAGGCGGTGCAGCCATTTCAGGGATAGTCGACTGATTTTGCTCGCGCCTTTGAGTTTGCATAAAATTCCAGAATTGAATAAACATTTGCATTACCTCAGGTGGAGGATTTTGCATAGTAGGTTGAGGTGCAATAGTTGTAGGTTGGGGAGCAGGAGGTGCGCGTGACGAAGACGCAGTGTCTGGAAGAGGTGGTGGTGGGTTAACTGGCTCGGATCTAGCCTCACGAGCCGTACCACGACCTTGACTACGAGCTCTCCTAGGTGGCATCGTATCTAAAGGAAAAACATGAGGGTTTAATACTAACTATAAGGTATAAATTATCTACAAATCCTAAAACCAACCCGACCGGACACGGATCCACCTGGCACTTTGCGAACTTTATGAAAAACATATTTTGAAAAACAGAATCGTGCAAATAAAGCTCTGATACCAATTAAATTGTCACACCCCGACCCGAAGGGTCGAAATATGACAACCGCCGCGTACTAAGAATTTCGAATGGCGCGCTCACCCGGAACTCCAAGTACGCAAGGCTTATGGTTTTCACAACCCATTTGCACTTAAATAAACTTTACCAAATATATAAAACGCATATTCAATTAAAATAAAAAAAATAAAATATTTTACAGTGGTGAAATAAAGTCCTTTTTATAAAATACTAAGTATATGAAAGATATTTTTATTTTAGTATTTAAATACACTAAAGTAGCAACAAAATATTGCCGGTGGATCCACAACAAATTTGCAAAAGCCTGACCACATACTTGTAAAAGATCGACTCCGGTCGAGTTGCTTGTCTGGGCGGTCTACTCTCTATCTAACGTTACTGGCCTGAAAAATTTTATATAGAAAATGGGATGAGTATATTTGTTATACTCAGTGAGTGAGACAAGACCATAAAATTTAACACAAAAGGCAATTTCATCATAAAATCATTTCTATGTAAACTAGGAGAAGTCCAAGGAAAATTTTATGCACAAAGTTTAGATTTCCATATTTTATAAAATTTCAACCAGTAGATTAATTTGAACATTTAAAGGGCTCGCCAAAACACATTGCTCAAACCTCACCCGGCCAAGATGAGATCTAAGCCCGCCGAGGCTTTTCTTTTATCTCTTTATTTAGAAAGCAAAAAGCCCTTTTTTCTCGGCGTTGGCACGGGCCTTCACCACGGGTGGTGCGTGGCTATGTCCGCTGTACTCCCACTGGGGTCGCATAATCACAATCTCAGTGTGCACAAAACCCCTGTACCATCCACCCCAAGTGGGAGTGAAAGCCTACTCACGCCGCCTCCACAAGGTCGGACCGTGAGAGGCGCCACTGCAGTGACCAACATCTCATCCACCACAATCATGCTATAAACGTCATAATTCAATCAAATTTCATTTGGCCGACTGGCCCATTATCGAAGTCAATTCTAATAACATCAATTCCAATCAATTTCATCACATAATCCAAATACTTGATTTCAAAAATATTAAAATAAGTCAATTCATGTCAAGGCCATAAATAATCATCACAAATCAATTTAAATTCAAGGATAATCAAATCATTGCATTAAAAAAAACAACTTAAATAGTAAAACGTTTATTTAGGTCCGTAAAGTCCCACTCACTAGTATAGGGAGGGTTTGCACTCCCTTCAATCCTCTCCTTCCCCTTTCTCTGGAGGAGTTTCACCGCCTATACAATTTGCGACTCAACGTGTTAACACTAACTATGGTAGGAAAATGGCAATCTCGACTAGTTATTTAACTAGTTTGCCAAATTGGGAACTTGATGTCTAAATTAAGTTCTAGTGATTCAAATGGCGAGGCTAAGATATGAACAAGTTCGTTTCGATAAACAGTGCCTGTCAGAATTTCCCATTTTACCTAGAAGCCCAAAACGAATATGTTGGACGACTTTGCCCCTACATGAGGAAATTTTCGGCCTATGAGTTTAATGTGAAGAAAATTTAGCCAATTTAATTTCTTTAAGATTTAGGCATGTTATTAAAGCCTAATGACCATAAGGGAGCTAAATCTATGGGCCTAGGTTAAAGTTTAAAATTTAAAGTAAAACATTTAAGTTTTTCCATAAGCTTGGAATTAGTTATTTTCCTCCATAAGTTTTCTATGAATTTTATAATTATCCATACTAATTTCTCATTCCATCTAGGACTTTTACAATTCCTCAATTTCATCAAATTAAATCTTTATATCATATTTATCCAAAAGTTCATATTATGGCATGGAATATACTCATTCTACAACTATCAATTTTACAAGTTTTCTTATTAATGTCTTAACTTATATTTGCTCCTAATTTCAACAAATAATTAGTCACAAGATACATGTTAAAGTTCTCTAGCAACATACTATATTTCTTTTAGGTGAGATTTTACTACATATATATTTCTCTATAAATTTTCCATAATTAAACTAATCATTCATATAAATTTCTCACTACATTTATAACTTGTATGGACTTTAAATAACATCCAATTAAATCTTCAACTATATTTGTCCAAAAGGACTATACCATATCATAAACTAAATTCATTTTACAACTATGAAATTAATTTTCTTTTCATCTCTTTTTTCTTAATTTATTTTTCTTTCTAATCTTATTAAATTATTATTTATAGAAAATAGTATATTAGTGCTCTTTGGTAAAAGACTATATTTTCTCTAGGATAGTAATTTACCACATAAATTCATTTAACTAAATTATGATCTAGTTATGGTGTTTTTCATTAAATTTGCTATTTCTAATTTCAAATAAATGTCTAAAAATATAATTTAGTAACTAACATCTTAATTTCATCAAACAAAATATTCTAGGATTTTTTTTTTTGGAATCATAAACTATATTAATATACATGAATAAAATTTACAAAATAAAAGCTTTTAAGGAAAATTGACATACCTAATTGGAAAGAAAAGAAAAAAGAAGGAAAAATCCCTTGGAACTTTCGAAGAAGCTTGAAATCTAAGCCTTGAAAGTCTTGATTAAGGTGTTTAATTTGTAACTTTAATGGAGGTTTCCTTGATTAAAAGCTTGATGGAGGATTTTTGGAGAGATGGTGGACTTTGGGAGTTGAAGAAATGGGTAGAAATTGGAGTTGGAAGAAAAGAAAATGGTGGAAGACAAATGGTGGAGGAAAGTGAAAGGCAAGGTTCGGCTATGCATGGGAGAAAAGAAGAAAAGTGCAAAAAAATCCAATCTTGAAAAGTCTTTCAATCTCTAGAAAATTCAAGACACCATTGGGATTACAAAAATGCCCTCCATCAATTTTGTTAATTCCAATTATGTCCCATAAAATATTTAAACTTTAGTGTTTTATGGAAAGTTATTAAAAATCAAGTGAATTGCTAGAGAATTTGGGAGGACTCTTGAATATTCTAGAGTATTAGGGAGTGAAATGACAATAATGGCCTTATTGAATTTCAAAAATCACTTTTGTGTCCTAAAAAGGAATTATGAAAGTTGGAATAAAATGAAAGAAATTACAAACAAGAGCCAATTGGCAAAATCTCACAAAAATAAGGTGAATTTATTAAAGTATTTAAGTCTTTAAGTTATTGGAAACAATTGCCTCATTTTGGCATTTAAGACTTGTACAAGGGTAAAATGGTAATTTTACCCGATAATTTCCCGCAGTAACTTGACAGTTTTCAAGTTTGAGCAGTGTATGACAGTATGGAACCCTCCAATACTATAAGAAAAATCATTTTCAATGATTAAAAATTCAATTTGTGAATTCACTACTATTTACGAAAATGCCATTGAGTTTCACGACATTCTTTTCTGTAATTTTTTCTCCAACTTAAGATGTTTAGAAAATTAATGTAGCAGCTTCGAATATTCTTAGACACACTAAAGAAGATAACTGGGTGGTTAGAAAGGTCATTTATACCCTCAGTATGATGTACAGAATTTTCGAAAAATAATACAAAAAGTTGACTTTTTCTTCCTAGATCAAATTTTGTCCTAGGTGTTTAGGAATCTAATTCTTCAAAATGAGACAAATTTCACTAGGTAAAAGTTATTCTTATTCTTACTAAGAATACCTTTACGTATATACTAAGTATAAAAACCCCCATTGGCTAAGTTTAGGGTTCTAAACTAGGCCTTTCTAGGACTAGGTGTTACATGGGTGCCTTGCTGGACCGTCAAGGGCTAACTCATATCTCAAATCCTTTTCTGTTACTCTTTGGTCTGTTCCCTTAACGTTTGCCGATGCTGTGGTGGCTACACTGAGCCCTGGCCAGCGTCCCTTCCCTCCTTTCCCAGGGTCTCCGCTCACCATGCCCCTCAATAGGTGGTCCACGACTGCGTCTATGCATGTCTCTCAACTCGGTACACGCTCCCTCATATCAGAGCACCGACGAACCCTCTCAATCACTCAACTCCCAATGGGTCATATCATCAATAACATAAATAATAATATTTCATATATTCTTTTGAAAATTTCATCCTTAAATCCTTTTCTGAACTCGTGTGTGAGAGTGGGCAATCCATACCCCCAAAACGTTATAAACATTGAATAAAACAGTTAATAAAGCAATTAGAAAACCAGTTGACCCTCAGTGGTCAACCATTACAATCCAAGCTACTCACAAGTAAGGGAGATTTGTATAGTCCCGAATAAATCCCTCGAATGCCTTAGCTCAAACGCTACAGATCAATGTCGTACAATCACCTACCTAAATAATCAAATTGAAATCCAATTTGATTAATAAAGGCATTCAACTAATAATCAAACAACATAACATAACCTAATTAGGGTTTCTAGGGTCTAGAAACTAAATTGGACAAGTACGGAAGTTAGATACAGTCGATTGAGGTCTAGGGTTGCAAAATGACCAAAACGTCCCTGCTACAGTGCAGGTTAGGCACTGGTGTGGCTCACTCCCAGACAGGAGTGAGCAATTTAGGGAGATTTCTCCAAATTTGGCTGAGTCTGGCGCGGGACTCAATGGATCCAGCGCCAAACAGCCCCCAGTTCAAGGCCGAGCTTCGGCCTCTTCACTTCTTCAGCTCGGTTTGAGCTCGATTTGGCACCAATTAGCATGAGATTTGAAAAACAAGTAGTTTAACACTTAAAATAAGGACCTATAGCTTCAAAACTGAATTAAACAATGGATCATGCAAAAAATTCGAATCAAAAGTCAAGAGGTGCAAGTGTTCTTGAGCACAAACGGATTTCAATCTTCAATCCATCATTTCTCTCAGCTCACTCGACGAAATGAAGCATATAAGTAGTCAAATTAAAGTTTAAAGAGTCTAGAACAACATACCAAGAAATAAGCCAATTCCCATGGTTAGATTGGAAGATATAGGCTGAAGAACTAAATGTCTCCAAATTGGCAAATTTGAAGATTTAAAGAAAACTTGGAGAATTTGGTGTTTTTGATCTTCTTGAAGGCCAAAAAAGTTGGTGGTGGTGATTATTGAAGAGTTTGAAGAGGGATTGAACTGATGATTTCAGTAGAAAGTTAAGAGAATTCGAGGGAAGAAGAAGGAAATGGTGCAACAATGGCCCAAGACCCCATTTAAAATTAATGGGTTTGGCACGGGACCCGACTAGGTCTAGCACCGAACTCAACCTTTCCCATGTTAACTTTGGTCAACATGACCCTACTTGGCTCGATTAACTTGCTCTAGTAGGTCCCACGAACTCTGGACTACAATTTAGGGCTTTTAAGCTCGAAATTGAGCTAAAAGAAGTTCAAAAGGTCTAAAGGAAGTCCAATTTCATTTCTTGGCCACACAACTACTTAAAAATTCAAAACTTGACACATATGGACTAGGTCTGGGCGTGTCAACTCTTCCCCCTTCGTCCCCGAAATTAAATTAAACTAATCATCAAACAGATGAGGGAAGTCACGTTTCATATTGCTCTTGGGCACCCAAGTATGCTCCTCGATTTGCTAGCTTTTGCACAATACTCGCACTCAGGGAACCGTTTTGTTCCTCAAGGATCGAATCTCTCGATCCAATATGGCTACAGGTCAAACCTTGAAGCTCAAACTTTTCTTCAGCTTCACTGGTGGAGTCTGCAGAACATGCGATGGATCAGGTACATACTTTCGAAGCATAGATACATGAAAGATATCATGTATTCTAGCCATGTCAAGTGGCAATTCCAGACGGTATGCCACTGGTCCAATCCGTTCGATAATAAAGAATGGACCGATGTACCTCGAATTCAGTTTTCCCTCCTTACGGAATCTGATAATGCCTTTCCAAGGAGAAACCTTCAAGAAGACTTGATCTCCCACTTGGAACTCCAAAGATGTTCTCCTCCGTTGTGCATACTTCTGATCTCGATCTTGGGCCGCCATAAGTCGCTCCTAAATGAATTTCACCTTCTTTGCAGTGAATTCGATCTCTGCCTTATTGAAGATTCAGTTTTCTCCCACTTCATCCTAGTACAATGGGGTTCTACACTTCTTCCCATACAAGGCTTCATACGAAGCCATACCAATACTTATTTGGTAGGTGTTGCTGTATGCAAACTCCGCTAAAGATAGGTAAGTGCCCCATCCACCGCTAAACTCAAGTGCACATGCTCGTAGCATGTCCTCCAATATCTGAATGGTGCGCTCTGACTGGCCATCGGTCTGTGGATGGAAAGTGGTACTAAAGCGGAGTTGGGTTCCACGGCTTGCTGAAAGCTGTTCCAGAATTGTGAAGTGAATCTCAAATCTCGATCTGAAACTATGGAAGCTAGGACCCTATGGAGTCTAACCACTTCATTCATGAAAAGCTGCGTGAACTGGTTCACACTCTATCTCATGTTCACTGGCAGAAAGTGTGTTGACTTGGTGACTCGGTCCACAAACACCCATACAGTATCAATTCCATGTTTGATGCACGAAAAACCAGTTACAAAGTCCATGGTGATGTGTTCCCACTTCCATTCGGGAATCTATAGAGGTTGAAGTGTCTCGAAAGGCTTTCGACATTCTGCTTTCACTTGCTAGCAGGTCAAACATCTAGCCACAAACTCAGTAACTTCACTCTTTATTCTAGGCCACCAATAATTATCTTTGATGGTTCGATACATCTTGGTGCTGCCTGGGTGCATGGCAAATGGAGAAGAATGAGCTTGCCGAAGAACGGTGCCTTCAAGGTTAAGGTCGTTCGGCACGTAAATCCGGCTCCTGAATAGCAAAACTCCATCATTCCGAACTGAAAACTCAGATTGTTCGCCTAACTACAACTTCTAAAGCTCTTACTATAATCTCATATTAGAAGTCTCGAGATCGCGAATTCGATCGTCTAGCACTGGCCTAGCTAGAATCTAGGCAATCAGTGCACCATCGTAGTAATTGTAGGCCAATCTGGTTCCAATTGAGCTAAGCTCCACCAATTCTGGCAGATGGACATTTCTGACTGTGGCTAACGGAGTAACTGCATTCCAGCTCAAGGCATCTGCAACCACATTCACCCTGCCGGGATGATAGTCGATGACAAGATCGTAATCTTTGATGAGATCTAGCCATCGCCTTTGCCTCATGTTCAGATCACACTGACTCATGAAGTGCTTGAGGCTCTTGTGACCGGTGTAAATACGATAAGTTTCACCGTATAAATAGTGGTGCCAAATCTTCAAGGCAAAGACTATGGCTGCAAGCTCCAAGTCATGTATTGGATACTTAATCTCGTTCAGTTTCAATTGACAAGAAGCATAAGCAATTACCCTTTCATCTTGCATCAACATGCATCCAAGTCCCTAGTATCATACGTCGGTATACACGATGAACATTTTGCTGCTCACAGGTAGGGCAAGTACAGGTGCTATCATCAACTTGTCCTTCAACTTCTGAAAACTCTCTTTGCAGTCATCTGACTAAAGAAATTTGGTATCCTTGCGAGTCAGTTTAGTTAAAGGTGCAGCAATCACAAAGAATCCATCCACTAATCTCCAGTAATACCTAGCTAGTCCCAAAAAGCTTCGAATTTCAGTGGGATTTGTGGGGTGTTTCCAATTGGTGATCACATCAATCTTGCTAGAATCCACAAATATACCTTCCTAGACACAATATGTATAGGGAATCCAACTTACTGCAACCAAAATTGACACTTGGAGAGCTTGGCATACAACTGGTGCTCTCGGAGAGTTTGTAGCACAATGCGAAGATGGTTAGCGTGCTCTCGCCGATTTTTGGAATAAACCAATATGTCATCATGAAGACGATGACAAATCGGTCTAGATACGGATGGATCACACGATTCATCAAATCCATGAATGCCACTGAAGCATTGGTAAGTCCAAACGACATCACACAGAACTCATAGTGTCCGTATCTGGTACGAAAGGTAGGCTTGTAGATATCTTCCTCTCGTATCTTCAACTGATGGTAGCCTGATCGTAGATCGATCTTGGAGAACACTCTGGCACCTCAAAACTGGTCGAATAGATCATCAATGCGAGGCAATGGATATATGTTCTTCACAGTCACCGCATTCAGTTTGTGGTAGTCGATGCAGAGTCGCATTGAACCATCTTTCTTCTTCACAAACAACACTGGGGCTCCCTAAAGTGAAGTACTCGGCCGAATGAACCCTTTCTCTAACAAATCGACAAGCTGTTTCTTCAACTCAACAAGTTCAGTAGGCGCCATTCGGTATGGAGCCATGGAGATTGGATCCGTACCAGGATAGAATTCCATAAGGAAATCAAAGTCTCTCTCAGGTAGCAAACCAAGTAGTTCATCAGGGAAGACATCCGAAAACTCATTCACTACCAAAATATCTTCAATGTTAGGCTCTTTCACTAAAGTATGTACTACATGAGCTAACACGACTTTGCACCCTCTTCGTAGCAACTTACTTGCTTTAATGGCGGAGATAACATTCGATGTGCCTCTACGCTTGCTGTAGAAATCAATCATGCTATCATCAAGTCGTGCAATCCTCACCAAATGGTGCTCGCAGTAGATCTGAACACGATGTCTCCCTAACCAATCCATTCCCAAGATGGCATCGAAGTCAGACATTTGCAAACGAATCAAGTCCGCTTCAAAAAACAAGGTTTTCCAACTTCACTGCACATCTTCTGTACACCGTATTCCAGACCATTCTTTCACCCAAAGGTGTATTCATCAATAATTCATACCCAAGGACAATAACGGTCTATCCACATGCACGGCGAACTTGGTATTTACGTAGGACAATGCAGCTCCAGTGTCCACAATCACATACGTCAGTTGGTCGAATATAACTACCACGCCTAACGTTCAAAAATTTTCTAAAGTGATTACTTTCACTCCACAACCAGCTGCGAATGTGGTGATATATTTACTTGTGAAAAATAACTATTCATGAATATTTAAATATATACTTACCGGTGACTACATCAGGATGAATGTCAGCATCCTTTTGTGATATGGCATAGACCTGGGTGTGCTGCTGCTGCTACGGAGGTCATCTATGAGGTGCGAAACTACTGCCAGTACCAGAATGCTGCTGAGAAGAAAAAGGGGCAGCGTAGGAATGTCACGCTGGCTAGAAAGGACGAAATCCTCCATAATTGCTCGGTTCTGCCAGAGGCTGGCCAAAGCTCCGTCTGGGTTGTGTAGAGGAAGCATGTGGGCACAAACGTGCTATGTGGCCCATACCTCCGCACTGATAGCATCAGGGCCTAGCCCTGCACGGCCCAAAATAGCTGCATCTGCAGTTTGGACACCGTAGTCCAGACTCTCCTCTCTTTTTCCCGAACCATCCCCTGATCATGGATCCAAATCCAAACTTCCCCTTTCTTCGACCACTAGAGTGAGGTAGTGGCGAAGGAAGCGATATCTGTGGTACTGGGGACTCGACTGAACTGCCTCTAGATACTCTACTGTAAGGGCATATGCCTTGTGGCTTCTTTGGCGCCAGGTCTATAGATATATCGAAAGATCGCTGCCCGCTCGAACTCGATCCTCCTGGCTGATGCTGAGCAATCATAGCCTCCGCCCACAAAGCACTATGTCGATGCTACTTAAAGGTGGCTTCGGGAGTAGGCGTCATGAACTATATAATCTCCCACCGAAAGCTGTTGACGAACTAAAAACAAAGGGCCTTCTAGGTGATGGATGGAAGACGGTGTGAAAGTCTCCGTAACTCCATCTCATACTGCTCAACAGACATATCGCCCTGCTTATATTGCCTCATCACCATCTACTCCGACAAGTACCTCCGTTGGAACACTGCAACGAATGTCTCCTAGGTCACTGGCCCAGTAGCTCTACTCTCAAAGTTGGTCCACCAACTGAGTGGCTACCCCTGAAGATACTGGGTAGCCACACTCACTCGCTCTTCGGAAGTCATACCCAGACCTTCCATATTCTTGGTGATAAAATGCAGCCAATCCCAAGCTACATCGACAGAAATGTTGGAGAGCTTTGGGTGTCTAGTCCCTTCATGATGCGAAAAAACCTCACCAAGCGGGTATCTAAAGTTGTGGCACCCACAGAAGTGCTCGCTGCACCTCCCGACTGATAATGCGACGATGTCGATGTCGGAATCGGACGCAACGAATGAACGAGTGGTGCAGTATCGGCAGGTTGATAATCACCAATGGGCATCTGTGTAGTAAAGAATCTGTTGGCCTAACTGTCAAACATCCGCTCGAGATTGGCCAGCGTATACTGCATCGGCGTGGCAGTCGCCAGAGGTGGGAGAGGTGGAACCTCATGATGAAAACCCAGATGCTGGGTCTCATCTACAGGTACAACTGGTAGGGTAGGCTCATCCGAGATCGCTGTGGTCTCTGGATCAATGCTTGGCTGTGCCTCGGCTACCTACATGGGCAACCTCTCCTCTTAGGTACTGTAGTAGGTACAGAAGTATCGGTGATGTTCTTTCTTCTAGGTAGCATGGTATAATGCTACATAAAATCTAGGTCAATATCCATAAGCATCTCTATACTAACCGTACCCCATACCTCTATCCCAAAAATCAGAAATCTCAAAACTATGTGAACTCCCCGGCTCGGTATAATATAGATATAACGTATATTTTAAAATTTACTTTGATACCAATCAAATTTTCACGCCTTAACCCGCGGGCCCAGCCACGTGACAACCGTTGTACCACCTCGAGATACGTGCCTCGAAAGGCAGGCTATACAAGATGGTACAAGGCATAAATAAGGGGTACATGAGCAAGATATGAAAATACATAAGAAAATAATATAGAAAATATCGTAAAATATTTATATAATATAAGTGGCACATTTTACAGTGCAAATATGCAGGGAAAAAATAATAATATAATAATATGCAATACTATTCCAGAGCCAGGATTCACAAGGGATCTAGATGGAATCTACAAAATCGTGTCCGCAGTGAGATACCGGGATTACTGTCCATCGGGACGCCTGTCGTCCAAAGCCGATGACCTGACAACAAAAGGTGGATGGTGTGAGTACAAATCTATATGTACCTAGTGAGGGACCCGGTTATAATGACCGATCACCTCAGACTGGGGATATGAAATAATCCAAAACTCATTTAGTAAACCATTTAGTAAAATCATATGAAATCTCACACCAAAACAAATAACAAATATCATAAATGGGCTGGCATTTGAAATCGTCCCAAAGGTACATTTGTGCACTTGGGTGCCCCGCTGGACCGTCAAGGGCTAACTCATATCTCAAATCTTTTTCTTTTACTCTTTGGCCCATTCCCTTGATGTTTGCCGATGCTGTGGTAAATACATCGAACCCTGGCGAGCTTCCCTACGCGCCTCTCCCAAGGTCTCCTCTCACCGTGCCCCTTAATAGGCAGTCCACAGCTGCGTCTATACATGTCTCTGAACTCGGTCCACGCTCGTTCATATCGGAGCACTGAGGAACCCTCTCAATCACTCAACTCTCAGGGGGTCATATCATCAATAACATAAATAATAATATTTCATATATTCTTTTGAAAATCCAACCCTTAAATCCTTTTCTAAACTCATGAGTGAGGCTGGACAATCCATATCCCAAAACGTTATAAACATTTAATAAAACAATTAATAAAGCAATTAGAAAGCCAGTTGACTCTTAGTGGTCAACCACTATAATCCAAGCCACTCACAAGTAAGGAAGATTTGTATACTCCCGAATATATCCCTCGAATGCCTTAGCTCGAACGCTACCGATCAATATCGTACAATCACGTACCTAAATAATCAAATTGAAATCCAATTTGGTTAATAAAGGCATTCGACTAATGATCAAACAACACAACATAACCTAATTAGGGTTTCTAGGGTCTAGAAACTAAATTGGACAAGTACGGAAGTTAAATACGATCGATTGGGGTCTAGGGTTGCAAAATGACCAAAAAGCCCCTGCTACAGTGTAGGTTCGGCACTGGTGTGGCTCACTCCCATACGAGAGTGAGCAATTTGGGGAGATTTCCCCAAATTTGGCTGAGTCTGGCACGGGACTCAATGGGTCTAGCGCAGGACAGCCCCCAGTTTAAGGCCGAGCTTCGGCCTCTTCACTTCTTCAGCTTGGTTTGAGCTCGATTCGGCACCAATTCGCATGAGATTTGAAACACAAGCAGTTTAACACTTAAACTAAGGACTTATAGCTTCAAAAACTGAATTAAACAATGGATCATGCAAAAAATTTGAATCAAAATTCAAGAGGTGCAAGTGTTCTTAAGCACAAATGGATTTCAATCTTCAATCCATCATTTCTCTCAGCTCACTCAACGAAATCAAGTATATAAACAGTCAAATTAAACTTAAAGAGTCTAGAACAACATACCGAGAAATCAGCTAACTCCCACTGTTAGATTGGCAAATATAGGCCGAAGAACAAAATGTCTCCAAATTGGCAAATTTGAAGATTTGAAGAAAACTTGGAGAATTTGGTGTTTTTTATCTTCTTGGAGGCCAACAAAGTTAATGGTGGTGATTATTGAAGAGTTTGAAGAGGGATTGAAGTGATGGTTTCGGTGGGAAGTTGAGAGAATTCAAAGGGAAGAAGAAGGAAAGGAAATGGTGCAACAATGGGGTCTCGGTTTACATGCTCTAACGGGCCATATTGACTCCGGACTACAATTTAGGGTTTTTAAGCTCGAAATTGAGCTAAAAGAAGTTCAAAAGGTCTAAAGGAAGTCCAATTTCATTTCTTGGCCATATAACTATATACAAATTCACAACTTGACATGTGCGGACTAGGTCCGGGCGTGTCATTTAAGGTTTACAAATATTATTTTTAAATATTTTTTGACTTTATATTTCTGTAGAAAATAATGATTAAAGATAAAGTTGTTTGACTAAAAAAGTCAAAAAAGTGACAATTAATTTAGGACAGAGAGAGTGGAATTTTTAATACGACACGTGAAAAAGTACATGCTTAATTAGTAGCTTACCATATCACTCGTAATGCACTGGCATAGGTTCTTGCGTGCACAGTAACCAAATAGACTAGCAGAGTAATATATCCATATGAAATAGCCTTTGAGTATTAGGGGTATATTCGGTTAGGTTCGATTTAGGTATTAAAATTTTAATTTCTGAATGATTCTATTTAGATTTTTCGTATCTTGAACCGTATCCAAATCGAATGAAACTATTAATCGAATTAACCAAAATCGATATTTTCAGTTTGGTTCGGTTATTATATGCAGGTTTTCAGATAGTTGAAATTTCTTTAATTTTGTACTTCTATTCTTTTACAAAAATCCAAATAAGATTATAAGAGCTTTAAGTTATGTAATTTTGTGCCAAATAAAATTGATTTTTTTAAAAATTTTAGTCCATTTGGATAATTTGGTATTCATCTAAAAAATCCGAACCCAAACTGAAGAGTTTATTTCTAATATTTTCCAGTCCAAATCTAAATTGAATTTATCGATCCGACCCAATTTATCCATTTTTGCAATTTTTTTTACTAAGCCCTATTGAGTAGCATTTGCAATTTGATATTGTTCATCACATAAAATTATTGATATACTAACAAAATTAGTTTTCCTTTTTTTTTCTCAAAAGAAGTTTTCTTCGATAATTCCCCAACCAGGAAAAAGCTTTTACCATGTAATTTTCTATAAAGAATTTACAAATATCTTTATTTATTTAATAGCAAAATCTTACTTTTGAACATTAATGTTCTTATCTATATCTATACTACTATATAAAAAAAATTTTGTGAATTTACAAAAATACTAAAACATAAAGAAAATTTGTGAATTTACTAAAATACCCTTTTTATCATCATTCTCATCAATTTCACTCTAAAAAGTAAGGATATTTTAGTCATTTCACTTTTCCTATTTAATTTTATTTATTTTCAAAGCGTGGACCCCACATTCCACTAACAAAAAAAACTAATATCTTATTAATTTTTTTTATATTATATATTTTTATATATTAATATCTTTAAATATTATATATTATACATATCTATATATCATATATTTTTCACTATCCTTTTTTAATATTTTAATTAAAATTTATTTAATTAATATTAATTATTAACTATTAATTATTAATATAATAATACATATAAAATTAGTATTGTAATATTGTCGTGTGATTTTGTAATATTGACTATAAGTATTAATTATTTTCCTGAGCTCTATATATGCACTCATTTTTTTGTTACAATATATATCAACTTTCAAAAATTTACTTATAATATATATATACATAAAATTATATAATATCTATATATAATTAACATGCTAATTCTCGCGTCCGCAGCGAAGCATGGGTCCATTGTTAGCTTACTATAAAGAGGAAACCCTAAAGGTAGCTTGAGAGTTATGCCACGTCGGCTGCTCCATTTTCTTTTGCTTTTCATTTTTTTTTAAAATGGCAATGTCAAAACGATATTGTTTTGGCTCTTTGGTAGCAAAAAAGAAAAAAAAAATGACGTAGGTGGATCAAGATAGAAGAGATGGCTGGCTAGGGAGAAAAAAAAGACAAAGAGCTTATTTTTATTGGTGTGGAAGAATCTAGAATGGGTGGGTAAATCTATACTACTATATAAAAGAAATTATGTGAGTTTACAAAATTGCCCATTTTATCTCAAATCCCCTTTTTCTATCTATTTCCTACTATAGGCTTTTAGTCATTTTACATTCCACTATTTTTTTAATCTATTCTTAAAATGGTGGGACCCCATACACATACACAATCATTATTATATTATTATATATAAAAACTATTATATATTATAAATGCTACTAATATATATATATATATATATAAATACGCACACATAAATACATACAATATACATATATATATATATATATATATATGCATACATATAATACTACTTAAAGTTGAGTTAGAAATGACAATTACTCGTCATTTTCTTAACTTTGAGGTCATCTTAGGCTATTTATGAAATGAGTTAAGTGGAACTTATTTGATATTTCAATATGTTTTGGTGAGATCTATGGAAGTAGTAATGAAGTTTATAGATTTTGAGTTTTGGATTTTTTCTTGGATTTTTTATACTTTATGAGTTTTGGTCATTTTGGGATTTTATATGGTTTTGAGATTTTTTTAGTGTTAAACTATATATATGTTGTATATGCACAATTTTTCATTAGTTTACTTATGGTATATATACACATTTAAATACATACATATATAAATATACATATAAACATATACGATTATCTATATAAAATGTACATATTAATTTTTCTCAACGAAATGCGCGGGCCATTTACTAGTTTGATGGAATTGGCTGATTGAACAAATTGAATCAGTTGAATCGGAATTGAAAGTCCGTCCAATAAGTCAACGATCTGAATTTTTAATAATAAAGGAATTACAAATAATGAATTATCAAAAAAAAATCATGCAATCATGCAATTTAAATCGATTGATCAAAAAAAATCATCCAATTTAAATTATACGTCACTGGTAATAATTTAGATTAAGAGATGAATTCTAGATATAGGAAACATTTTGCGTCGCATAGAAATTAGAAAGGCAGCAGACTAGCGAGAATTCATATTCATACACATGTTATTTTTTTTTTTCTTTTTTACATTTTTTGGGGGGGTCTTGTTTGGATCTGTTTTCATCCCAAGCCAGAAGAGAAAGAGAGAAAAAAATTGAAAAGGATGACTTGTAATCACATTATCCAAACAAATGTGATATGTGCATACGTGGCAGCTCTCTAATGGAGGAAACGATTCATTGAGTGGACTTTCTCAAGGATCAGATAATTGTTTTGAGAAAAAAACACTGAAAATCCAAATTCATTCAAGGCCTCTCAATCTTTCTTTCTTTCTTTTCCTCTTTTTTGGCTTAAAATATTCGGCAATACTTCTACCTTTATCCATCTGTTACCAGCGACAGAACCAGGAGAGTGAGACTGAGATTATGGCTACCTGCAGCATGGCTTCAGCTGCTTCAGGCTTTTTGTTAACACCCAGTGTGACAGGGACTGCAAGCTCAACATCTAAGACCAACATGGTGTTTTTCACTTCAAAGAACAACAATTCAAGGCTTGTTGTGAGGGCAGCAGCTGAGGAGGGTGCAGCACCAACACCAGCTCCAGCCACCACAGTACCACCAGAAGCAGCTCCCAAGCCTAAGCCACCACCGATTGGACCAAAGAGAGGCACCAAGGTTCGGTTATAGCTATCCCCATGTATCTATATACTATCTATGATCATCAATAATTATCATAATCGTCCATAGCTAGCTGATTTATTAAAAAGGAAATCTACCTTTTGGTGAGCTAACTGTTGCTAGCTTTTGGGCTAAGGAACTTTGATTTGGTTTTGTCCTGATAGGTGAAGATTCTTAGGAGGGAATCCTACTGGTACAACAGCTATGGATCAGTTGTTGCAGTTGACCAGGTTGGTTTCACTCTGTCTCTTTGACTTCCCACACCAGGCTAGTTTTGGTCAATGAATTTGATGTTTTGTTCATTAATTTGTGCATGCAGGACCCCAAGACTCGCTACCCAGTTGTGGTTCGATTCAACAAAGTTAATTATGCCAATGTATCTACAAACAACTACGCATTGGATGAGATTCAAGAAGTTAAATGAGTCATTAATCGGTAGCATCTTGTAATTTTGGTTTTCATCATATTGTCTTCTTCCATCTCTAGCTTAAGCTTGTTTGTGCCAAAAACACGAATTTGTATCATATTATCCTATTCTCTCTCTGATTTCTTGTGTCTTCCATCCTATATATATGTAATTTACACGCATCTTCTTTCCATCCAAATAAATCTACAACAAAATCCTGGAAATTCGAAGTCCTGATTTGGAACAAATCAACCAACAGGTTGATCCTGATATGAGCAGGTCAATAATAAGTCCATCTACAGCTTGTAATTTGATGCAATACTATAACCCATTAGACCTCCGGAGTACACTCATTATGTCTCTGACTCTGCAATGGACAAAAATGCAGCCATTGTCAGATTAGAATGAATTACTCAATGAATCATATCATACAGCGTATTATATATATAAATCCTAGTAAAGAGGAAAAGAAAGTTGACCTATAAATCCCATGATTTATGAGATATTCACCATAATAGGAAACTAAGACTAATTCAGCCTAATTCTAGGGATACAATCTGTTACAAGACTTTTCTAAATAATCTAATTATGCATATGTGACTAATAACCATGTTTTCCCACACTCCCCCTCAAGCTGGTGAATAGGTATTTTCCATTCCCAGCTTGGATATAATATTTTGAAACTCTGAACAGCTTAACCCTTTGGTAAGTACATCAGCAAGTTGGCCATGCGAAGACACATAAGGTGTACATATCAACCCGCTATCCAATTTTTCTTTGATAAAATATCTGTCAATTTCGATGTGCTTTGTTCGCTCATGCTGTACTGGGTTGTGAGCAATGCTGATTGCAGATTTGTTATCACAATAAAGTCTCATTGGACCTTCCCACTTAATCTTTAAATCTTCCAAAATTAATTTCAACCAAAGTAATTCACACATTCCTTGAGCCATTGCTTGAAATTCTGCCTCTGCACTAGATCATGCTACCACATTCTATTTTTTGCTCCTCCAAGTCACAAGGTTTCCAAAAGGCGCAATATCTAGTGGTTGACCTTCTATCAACAATTGACCCAGCATAATCAACATCTATGTATGCTTCAAGTGTTAAACCCTAAACCTCCATTCCTTTTAAACAAAATACCTTTTCCTGGTGTTCCCTTGAGGTACTGTATCATCCTTTAACTGCTTGTAAATGAATTTCTTTTGGACTATGCATAAATTGGCTAATAACACTGACTACATATGCTATATCTGGTCTGGTGTGAGACAAATATATAAGTCTTCCTACAAGGTGTTGATACATTTCCCTGTCCATTGCAACATCCTCCTCTACTTTTCCAAGTTTAAGATTCAGATCTATTGGTGTACTTGCTGGTTTGCATGTTGTCTTACCTGTTTCTTTTAGAAGATCTGTAACATACTTTTGTTGAGAGATAAAAATGCCTTGCTTAGAATGAGCAACCTCAATCCCAAGAAAATATTTCAGCTTCCCTAATGCCTTGATCTCAAATTCCTTAGCTAAACACCGACTTAGAACCTGTTTTTCTTTCTCATCATCTCTTGTCACTATTATGTCATCAATATAAACCAAGAGAGCTGTGACTTTTCCTAAATTTGAATGTTTAATAAACAATGTATGATCCCCTTGGCTTTATCTGTATCCCATAGCCAGCATAACTCTAGCAAATCTTCCAAACAAAGCTCGTGGTGATTGCTTTAGACCATATAAGGCTTTCTTCAATCTACACACAATACTAGCAACTAAGTTCTTTTCATAACCTAGTGGAACCTCCATATAAATTTCTTCATCTAGCTTCCCCTGCAAGAATGCATTTTTTACATCAAATTGTTGCAATTCCCAACCATAATTTGCTACCAATGACAATAAAACTCTAACAGTATTCATCTTTGCAACTTGAGCAAAAGTCTCTAGGTAATCAATTCCATAGGTTTGAGTGTAACCCTTGGCTACCAACCTTGCCTTGAACCTTTCTATTGACCATTTATTCTATATTTCACTGCATACACCCATTTACACCCTATAGGCCTCTTTCCCACTAGCAACTTTACTAATTCCTAAGTTTTATTTTTCTCTAATGCCTCCATCTCCACATTCATAGCTTGTTTCCATTTCTCACTGGACAAAGCCTCTGATAAGGTGGTAGGGATGATAATGTTGTTTAAACTAACAAGGAAGGCTTTGTGAGATGGTGAAAAATTCTTAAAAGTCAGGAAGTGTGCAAGAGGGTATAAAGGTCTTTTTGGACACTCTCTCACTCCTTTTCTAATGGCAATTGGAAGTTCCTATTCATCATTATTCTCATGAAATTCAGCTTCATTTTGCAAAGGAGGATTAGAGATTGTTACCTCATTTTCAGGATTTGGGTTGGATTCTTGGATCAGTGTAGATTCAGGAGTAGTCATCTTCTTCCTTGTGAACACCTTCCCTTTGCCAAATCTCACATTCTCAAGAGCAGATTCCATTTTCCTTTGAGGATCTTTAGACATAGGTTCGGGGTCAAGTTCAGGTTCAGGGTTAGGTTCAATAGGATTTTCAGGTACAATGGGACAAGATAAACATGGAGTTTTGGATGCCTGAATTGCTGACAGACCAGGTTGATCAGGTTTAGTCATAGGAAAAGATGATAGATCAAGCAAAAAATCTTTATCTACCATTGTTGAATTCTCCCCTTGAAGATAAGGTTGGGTAAAGTAAGATTCTTGTTCATTGAAAGTAACATCAGCTGAGAAATAGAACTTTTTTGAAGAGGGATGATAGCACTTATACCCTTTTTAAGTTGAAGAGTAGCCAACAAAAACACATTTTATTGCCCTTGGATCTAGTTTTCCCCTATTTTGACAATGGATATGGACAAAAGACAGAACCAAATATCCTAGGAATAAGATTATTTGTAGTGTGAAGGTTATGATAGAATGTTGAAAGTGTTTCCATTAGACTCTTGAATCCCAATACTTTAGAAGGCAAACGATTTATGAGATGAGTGGCTATAAGGACTGCTTCCACCCAAAAAGATTTAGGTACATGATTTTGGAACGTAAAGGCTTGAGCTGGCCATTTTCCTCTCAGCTACTCCATTTTGCTATGGGTATTGACACAAGATGACTCATGTACAATTCCTCTTTTTTGAAAGTATGGAGTTAGGATTTGATTGAAATAATCCCTAGCATTATTTGATTTGAGCCGTTTGATGTTGACCCCATATTGATTCTTAATCATGGAACAAAAATTTGGAAGAACAATGTTGACTTCATATTTATGTTTTTGAAGAAAAATCCAAGTGACGCGGGTGCAATCATCAATGAATGAAACAAACCATCTTACCCCCATAAAGATTAGGTTTAGGAGATGGACCCCAAATATTAGTGTTAATAAGGGAAAAAGGAACATAGCTTCTTTTATTACTAACTAGAAACGATTTACACTTGTGTTTAGCAAGTGCACACACTTCACTTTAAATGAAGGAAACATAAACTTAATAATCCTAAAAGATGGATGTCCAAGTCTGCGATGGTGAAGCCAAAGTTTTTCTTTATTGGAAAGAAGCTTTGAGATAAGGGAATGAGGTAATGTGCCCTTGGTAATGTTCAATAGGCTTGGTATGTCAAGGTAGCAGAGGCCATCCTGTTCTCTAGCATGTCCAATCATCTTCCCCGTAACCTTGTCCTGAAATACACAATAACTCTCATCAAAGATCACAAGCCATTTTAAATCTTTAGCAAGTTTATGTATAGACACAAGGTTTGTGGACAATTTAGGAACATGAAAGGCCTTTTTTAAGATTAACGAGGGACTTATTTTGACATCACCTACACCTGCTACAATGGTCAAAGAACCATTGGCTGTGGTAATTTTCCTATTGCTTGGACATGGTGAATAGGTGGAAAAAATATTTGGTGAGTGAGTCATATGATCACTAGCTCCTAAATCCATGACCCACAAGTCAGCAAAGGTTTTATCCAAGACATTTAACCCAATAGAGAACGGAAACTCACTTGAATATGTCAAAGAACAAGTACCTGAAAGTTTTCCAAGGTTGTTAATAAATGATCTCAACTTCTTGATTTCTTCTTGGTTGAGATTGCTACCTCATGTGATGTGAACTCACTTTGTGGTACTACAGCAACATGACCCTGTCCGTTGTTCTTTGCTTGTTCTCCTTTCTATCCCCATTCTCGACTCGGAGGTTTTCCATGAAGTTTCTAGCACTTTTCACGAGTATGGCGTGCTTTCTTGCAATAAGTACACCACAAGTTGTCACGATTTTGAGCCTTTGACTAACCAGATTTTCCACTTTCAGATGATGGTGCTTTTTCCATGTCTGTGGCTGATTTGTTGCTGCCAATAGCCACCATGGCCGATTTGTCAATGATTTGTGGTCCAAGCATAAGGCTTCTTCTACTTTCCTCACTTCGAATTAGTGCCACAACTTCATTAAAACATGGAACTTTTGACTTGCCTAGGATCTGGATCCTAACTTGATCAAATTCTGGATTAAGGCCAACAAGAAAACCATAGACTCTATCTTGTTCAATGAAGTCCTTTAGAACTGCAACATCATCAGAACATTTGGTTTTTATCACCCTATAATGATCAAGTTCTTGCCACAATGATTTCAACTTATTGGCATACTCAGTCACTGTCTTATTTCCCTATTTTGCAGCCATTGTCTTCTCTTTGACTTTGTAAACTTGAGCCACATCCCTAGCTTTAGAATAGGTTTGTTGAATTACTTCTCAAATCTCCTTAGCAGTGACCAAGAATATGCATGTGTCACTGATTTCAAGGATCATAGAATTTCATAACCAGGCCATAATCATAGAATCTTCTTATTCCCATGCTGCATACTTAGGATCATTTTGGATTAGGTCCTACCCTTGTGAGATGATTGATTTTCCCTTTTCCTTTCAGCATCGTACGAACAAGTTAGGACCACTTAAGGTAATTTTTTCCATCCAGCCTATATGCTGCCTGAATACTTTGAAGCTCTCCGGGTTGTTGAGATTTAACACTCTCCTTTAATGGAGTTGTAACACTTGTCTCTACAACCTTTGACATCTTCTATGCTTGAAACAAACTCTTAGGCAATTAAGGCCCCTTATGTGAAATAGAAATTGCCAGCAATGAAGGCTTAAGAGTACTTTGTTTTGAAAAGAAAGAACACAAAAAAAAAGGTACGGAGGCCGAAGGTTTCAACCCTAGAAACCTACAGCTCAGATGCCATGGCAGATTTGAAGAGAATGAAATTTCTTACTTACTGAATCATATCATGCAGCCTATTATATACATAAATCCTAGTAAATAAGAAAAGAAAGTTGACCTATAAATCCCATAAATATTCAACATAATAGGAAACTAAGACTAATTCAGCCTAATTCTAGGGATACAATCTGTTACAAGACTTTCCTAAATAATATAATTATGCATATGTGACTAATAACCATGTTTTCCCATAACCATCATAGAAATATCATTAACTCCATACAAGTACTGTGGTTAATCAATGCTTCTAGGGAATGTGGTTAATCAATGGGACTTGGGAGAGCTTCTCCCATTTGGGTTCAACACAGTTCGATTCCGGATTAGTCGGTATCTAATGTGACTACCAATATTGGGAACTTTATATGAAAAAGAAAAAGACAAAGCTTCCAGGGATTCCCTTGTAGTGGACCACATTCTTGTTGCCTAATGCTCTTGAGGATTCATCTTGTAGGATCTGAAGCTAGCGAAATTTAGATTTAGATACACTGCTAACTTTCCCACAAAAGGTGGCTTTGGGTTACAAATCCCATTGTGGTTGGTTAACTATAAATAGCAAAAATATCAACCAAAAGAAACCATTTTTCATCCATTTTTTTCTCGGGTACAAATAATGGATGTACAAGTTTTGCTGTTAAACCATGTTGCATTTCATGTAATTGGAGCTTCTTTCGGACTTGTTTAGAATCTTGTAAGACCTAAGCCTCAGACCCCTTCAGATTACAAGCTGTTCTTCGAGTCTGATGGGACTTGAGACAAAAATCTTCTACTTCCATGTATGAATAAAATTATCTTTTGATCTTATAGAGAAAACATTCCTGGAATAACATGATGCAATGAGAGCTGCTCAACAAGCTTCCCCTTCAGCTCCTCTAGCTTTCTCATTTTGATAGACACAAAACCTGAAAAATATGACGGAAATATTTAGGAAGAACTGCAGTAAATAAGCGGAGGAGCCAAAATTGTCAATCAAATTGATGCTGGTTGACTGTTCACATTTAACTTAAATTGCGAGCATTCTTACATTCCAAAGGCTACAGTTGCTACATGAACAAGAATACAAGACCATAAGAACTGCCATTCATGCTAAGAATATGTTGAGGAATACTCTAATTTTGAACATGTAAGATAAAACAAAATTGGATTTTCACCTTGAAGCAAATCATTTTTATTAATTTTAATTTTTTTAACATTTTTGTGAACATGGAAAAGGATTATATGATTACAAAAGCTTCTCAACATTTTGCATTCTTAGATAAGCATGACAATTCTACAACCAAGTATATGAACTTTTCTTGTTTTCCACTATTCTGTATAGCTTACAGAAGGAAACAATTCAGAGCATATGACCGGTGTCATTAAAACTAAATCTATACTATCAAATAAAAGATGCAAAAACGATAACATTTAGACTCAACTGCACATTACTCATTGTTTTAACAAGAAAATTTATAATATCCCTTTCTATATCCCTATATCTTTTTTCCATCATCTCTGTTTTTGTCAAACCAAAACTACAAGATACAGTTCACAGCACGCAATTACGATAAATCCTACTGTCAATGCCAAGGGTAGACCACCGCAGCATCTGGGTAGGCCAAGTCAGCGCCATGGACTGACATTATTCAAAAAAACAAAGTTCGAGGGCCAAAAATCCAAAATAAAAGTTGGAGGGCTAAAATGACGGTTTTGTACAAGTTTGAGGGCCATTTTATGTATTGAGCCTATTCTACTGTGACTGTGATACAAGTACTAGCTGGTACATGGTAATTTTAAATATAAAACACCAAAAGGAAAGAGGAGAATGACACCTATTTATGTTAATTAAGATAAATTAATCTGATATACACTGAAACTGCCATTGTAAGGAAACTAATTTGAAGTTAAAATGTGAAAATGTATAAACTTGAAACATATGGGTTCAACTAACCTTCCTTTAAAGAACTCTTCCATCCATTCCATCAAGAAGACCTGACCATAGTCCCTTTACAGGCGGCAACTGAGCAACAAAAGCATTCCAAGGAGGATAACCAACGCCACTTCCACGCACACGACCATCCAAGCGCAGAGACAAATAACTATGTAATGAACACAAATAAGTCGATTTTAATAACAACGCAGAGGGATTTCTCTTGACAATGTTCAAGCATTTGTTATGCATTAATTTCTCAATTGAGTTTTGTGGTTGTCTGCGTTTCTAATATGCTGTTAAAAATACGGTCAGCATGAGAAGGATTCCAATTACAGGTCTAATCAGGTATGTATCTATTTGTATTCCAGGATCTATGAATGAGAAGTAGATGACAAGTAAGATGAAAGAACTCTTACACAGGAGATTCCGGGGACACCCCAGCCAATTTTTTTTGTTCGTCCAACCACCTGAATTTAATTTTAAACAAACAGAATGAGAAAGCATGAGTTCACAAATAAAAAGATGATAGCATTGCTATGAACAAAATCTTACTCGGACCACTCAGACATATAAACAGGGGTCAGCTGCCAAAGCCTCTTTCTTTTTGAGGTGATCTCTTTCATGTCTTCATTGTCATCAAATTCAACACTAGGTGCATTCCCATCAGTAGCAAGAGGAACCACCAGCACCCCTCTTTCCAGAAGCCTCTCAGTGAATGGCTCACTAAATTTAAAAGACTCTACTATGAATGATGCAGGCCCAGCACATATCACAAGACGAGCAATTCCTCTCAAACTACTGACAGAAATGATCTTATTTTGATCCACTCGGAGCTTAAGATTTGAAAGGCTTTCCTCCCTCGAGAGTCTGGCTAGTTGTGCATTCTTAGCCGTGTTCTCCCTGAAATACAGAAATGCAAAGATAGATACTGCTCCAACATCTATGCCAAAACCCGTTAAAATGTCAGGGACTTCAGACGATCTTGCAGGATTGCTTAGGGCAGCAATTAACTGTGTTAAGGCTATTAAGCCTCCTAAGGCACCACTCGCAATGAATGCAAGGTAAAAGAACATCCGAACAGACCGAAAGGGGGAGAGAACTTCACTCCTTATCCTGGCTGCAGAACTGAAAGGAAATAAAATCATAAAGAGGTCTAACTTGTAAAACAAAAACTGATTATCAGAAGCATTGAGCAACAAGAGATCAAGTCAGAAAAGCCATTAACAGAGCATGTTCAATGTATTAATATATATTAAAGGAATTTTCTCTAAGTGAATAAAAGGGCAATAGCCACAAGGATGCATATTTGTTTTTGTGCCAAGGAGCACACCATTGCAAGACTTGACATGAGGACAAACACAGGTTTCCTTAAATTGAAAGGATTTCCCAAACAACATTGTTTTCATTCATTTAGGACTTCTTTCTTCGATATCCTCTCCTGTTTTTGGGGTTTGTTGCACTTTAAAGGACTCTAAGACTCGTATACATGAGGAGAAAATCAGGACTAAGATATTAGTTTAACAATGGGTTCCACCAAACGGTGCTGACAGAAATTTGTTAAGGTTAGTTAAATTTCTATTTTAAAAAACATTATTTCGTTTAATATACCGTATATTCTCATCGAATCCTCGAGAACAGAGAGACGGAACTTCAGATACAAAATTCTATAGCGTTTGTCAATAACAATGGATTAATGAGAGAGCGAGAGAAAGAGAAGAGTACCTCGCTTCGGAGGAGGAAGAGGGCTTATTAGCAGCTGAACAGACAATGGAAGATGGGGCTGAAGATGGCTTTGCATGGAATCCTAAATGGATAGAAGAGGGTGCATTCTTTCTATAAATGGGACTTTGGAAGCAAAATCTGAAACTGCTGAATTGTTGCCTTATGTAATTTGAGGGTCCAAGAATGTTACACAGGTGTGCCATGGAAGCCATGGCTGGAGACAGCCACTGGAACTTGGAGAACTTCGGTTGGTTTGGTTGGTTACTTGGTTTGTTACGGTTAGCATTGGCGTTTCCTGCAGAATTGTGAATTTGTGATCACCAAATTGCCACGCTAGCCATTCCGAGTTGCCCAAATATAAGAGGGTGCATTTTACGCTCCTTCCGGATCTTGTTTGGTTTTGAAAAACCCAACCGAAATCCTTGGGCATGCATTTCCATAAGAAGAACCGAAACCAGGTTGGGCCTTTTAGATAATTGAAAAGCCATGTTCCGTCCGTATACAATAGTTGCCGTGTTTGATGCATCAAATACAAATCCAAAGAGCTTCATATTAATTGGAGTTTGATGCTCCTCGATTTCAGATTAATTAAAATCTAATGTAATTATTGGATACCATAAATCTATATCAAATACAAATCTCTAATCAATAATACAATTATCTTTTTATAATTGGAAGAAAAGTGTAATTTTGTGATTCTGTGAAATAATTAAGGCAAAATAGTATTAAATCTTTTTAAGATCAAGACAAACTAAGATTAAGACATTAAGGAGGCAAACAATTCATGTTCTAATGAATGCTTTCTTTTTTTTTTTCTTGGATAATTAATTGATTTTATTACCCAAAAAGAAGTACAACATTGCTTACTCAGTCATTACAATGGGCTAAAGCCAAAACAACAAAATACGCAGCAAGAGAGTTTAAAGGCTAATGAAACATAGCAAGAGTTTTAAGTAAAATTAAACATGATATCTTCAAGACCCTAGTTCTCACATAAGATCCTATTAGCAGGGTCATCTGTAATATTTTCCAACCCTAATAATCTGAATTTGACTGCCTCCACTATACGTTGTAACATCTACTCCTTATTCTAAGTAAAGTTCTTGTGCCAAATGCCCTATTTTTTCTTTCATTCCAAATCACAGATATATGCATTCCAAGCAATTCTCAATACAATGGAAATCAAAACCTTACCCTTCAATCTTTGCAGCTCCCATTGCAACTGACCTTGCCAATTAAGCCCACTTAGATGCAGAACGTCCTCCCAGATTTCTTTGATACACTAGCAGGTGAAAAACAAATGATCTCGGGTCTCATCTTCCTCCTTACAAAAATAACACAATGCACCCCTTTATGTGAGAGCCCCTTTAGCTAAAAGGTGTTTAAGGATAAAATAATCACATTAATTAAAATAAAGTTTTCTTTCTTTCTTCTTTCTTTACCATAATGTACAAGGGAAAGAATTAAACTATTTCTTTCCTTCTCATTTCCTTCTTTACTATCAAACATAAAGAAAGAAATATAATTTTCTTTCATTTCCCTAACTATTTCTTTTTCCTACATATTTCTTTTCCTTATCATTTCTTTTTTTTCATACCAAACATAGTCTAGATAAGGGTAGAAAAGGAAATCACTGTACATCCTAAACAGCAATGTTAATAATAGGTAGAATTTTGGGACGGGATGTCCACTTTTAAAATTAATTGATCTAAGTTGAATTATAATTAAAACATGAGAACTTGGGTGGAATTTACCCATAAGTTTAATGTCGCTAGTGATTGGACTGCTAATGATTGGAGTGAAATCGATAATAAATAATAATAGAACGACTCAATTTGATCAAATCGTTGTAGAAGGATTAAATTCACATTTTCTATATAGTGCAAGACTAATCCTATAATTTCACCTTTGAAAAAAGCAGCATGTAGAATAAGTGCAGCTTCTAACGAAGTGAAACTTTGTTATTGCAAGTTCGAAGGAATCCCAAGTCCCAGACATGAATCTAAGAAACCGTCACCACGCAAATGATGGAAGTATATCGTTATAAATCTCGATCAACATGTAATTCTTTATGTTTGGCAATGAAATTTGCTTACAACAATTTTTTCCCTAATCACACCTTTTATACGCTAAGCTCCAACAACAGTAAGAGCTTACAATAAGAGACTTTCCACATCATAATTTGCAACAGAAGCGAGTGATTGCATCCACATAGGCTAGGAAATACTCCTACATTCAGCTAGTTTATATGGTAAAATAAAATCATGAGAAATATATTCCCAAAAATTGACGTTCAAAGTATGCGTTCCATTAAAACCACTTAGCATTCGTTCATAAAAAGAGTGACAATCAAATGTATCGATTTAAACTAACTGACATTAGTTCATAGACAACCCTAAAATGAAAAGAAGAATGTCACTTTTAAAAACTGGAATGCCAAAATAGTTTCAAGTTGCCGCTCAAGACACAACTTAAGCCCAACTGTCAAGCACACCGAAATCTACCTCAGCGAACCTTGTTCTTTTTCTGGCTCTGGCCCTGGCTCTGCACTGCCAGAGAAATTTTCTTCCAACATCGGATACAAATTAGTGAAGGTATCCAAATCCAGAAGGAATTTGCAAGAATATAGTATACGTAGTAGTAAAACGGGCTCATAGCAAAGTTATCACCATCCAAGTAAGCTGTTATGAAATATACAACAACTCCATAGAGCTGTCCAAGGGAGATGGCAAACTGGAGTATGTAGCTATACCCCTTTCCTTTGGCTATAGCATATCTGCCAAATATCAATAACCATTTACAATGAGAATAACGAAAGCAGGAGTAAAAGACATTGAGAAGTTGAATCTTATACTTGCTTTTGGTTGTACTGAAAAGTCAAATCTTACACTGCTAAAAGGCTAGCAGGACCTTCCAGAACTGCAGTTATTCCTTCAACAGCGACAATTGCTGCATCCCTCCCTGCATATCTTGAATCACCTTTACTGTATTCTTTCCCTGTGAGCTTTTAATCATGAGTAAGTTGTTCACCTAAGACAACAGTCAAAACTTGCTATCATCATTAAAGAAAACCAGGGAAATGGAACTTACAAACTTCAGCTAGATAAAATCCAGCTTTGTCTTTGTAGAATTCAGGAGAGAAAGCAAAGTAACCTTCAAGAATCATGTGGGTAAGTCCCGTGAATGCCCACCAGCACATGAGCAATCTATCAAGTTTAGATAGCTTGTGTGACCCCCCTGGTACAACAAAGCCATATTTCAATAAAATGAAACAAGTTTACAATTCCTTTCAATTAATATAGATGTATTGTACTTGAATCTTAGTCAGAGATAAACACAACCAGTCCCAAGGGGAGACTCCAGCATTAGAATTTAGGACTTCATCTTGGACGTCTCAAGTTCAAGTTCAAATCGAGGGATGAACGACATGTGTTTCGCAATATCACATTGTAACAAAAAAAACTAATGGTCATCGCTACCATAATGGTGGGTAAATTCCTGAAACACCAAAGCTAAAGCTAAAGTCATGGAACGCCAGTTTCTAAAGCATTCAAGACAGTTTCCAGTTTCCTCTCTCTTACTAGATGCAGACTGCATCAAATTTTCATGACTTTTCAGCGTACTTTGAACAATTACTAACTAATAAAATTACGTTATTGAAGAGAAATGCTCTTCAACGTGAATTTAGTAATGACTACTAATGACAAAGAAATTTGGATTTGACCCCTCTCCTTTTTTATGTTTTAAATGGAGAGACAAGTTATCGGTACGATGGAGTTCCACCTCAACAAAGAGGGTAATCAATAGCTGAGGATTTGTTAAGGCAATAATTAAATGCTCTGGGTAGTAACAATAAGAATAATAATAAAGACCACGCTATAGAAGAAATGTTAATGTGCTTAGCCAAAAGAAGAAAAAAAAAAAGCAGAACCGGCAACGAAGATTACAAGAATGAATAAACAGGTACTAAAAACAAACGAGAATGCATCACATTGAATAGGACCCAACACAGATCAGGCCCATCTCTATGCAACTTGATAAAGTAGACACAATTCTGCTACAGAATAAATCAAAATCAATCAACAGATTTAATCCATCCCGAAATCAGTTTTGATGCTAGGCCGATAAAACGCAAACTTTCAAAGTACAGAGCCATTTTTGAATAAATTATACGTTATACACAAAACAAACAGAAAATCTAATAACTCAGCACAATTTTTAGATCAAATTGGGCAAATGGATTTAAATGTGTTACAGTGAACTATCAACCGTAGTGATAATTCATTCGGTTAATTTCACAAACAGTTGGTCTGCTTGAGATAAGGACCTCACTTCTGCTGAAAACGTTTAGCTCATTAATTTTACTTGGTCTCAAACTCAAAACCCAAACATTTACTACTGCAATAAAATGGCATTCAAGAAGAATAAAAAAAAAAGAAAGATGCGGGGACAAACCAGAGAAGAGCCAGACAAGGGAGACGACAAGCAGGGAAGCGAGGCTGTAGACAGCGACAATGGTAGACTGAGAGAGGGAGACGGGGACATAATCAGGCAGTTTCAGATCTCTCGGCACATATGGATGCTCCATTTCTGTCTTCTGCAGTTTTGCTACTCTCTCTTAGTCTCTCTGCTATAAATTTTGGTTAAACTCCCAAAGTCCCTAAATTTTAAAGTCCCTAAATTTTAAAGTTTAAGCTTCCACAGCTAAACTACAGCTATTCACATCAGATAACGGATGCTTACCTAACTATTATTAATAAAATATTACTTCCTCCATACTATTTTGGAAGAGTAAGCAGTATTCTTATTCTTAAATATATAAAAGCACGTTAGAATATTTAAACGTTAGATATGCTACGTTAATTTTTTTTTTTTCATGAAACCACGTGGCGCTTTTTTTTTCCTGCTTTTTGATACACGAAAAAGGTTACTGTGTAAAGTTTGAAAATTTTTGCATGTGGACTCCACGGTTTGAATATTTTATACGTGAATAGTAATATGCACTATTCATCGATAGTGATATGTACTATTCAGACTGCAGATTTGTCTAAATCTCATAACAAAAATGATATTTAAATAGAGTTTTTAGTAACGTCTTCTTTTATTAGAATTCTATTCACATTCACCCATATATAGTTTAAATATACACAATAATCCATTCTAATCTAAATTTCCCTATGATTATTGACATAACTCATAATAAGTCTTGAGTATTACTATTACATCACCAGTATGATTATCTAAAATGAGAAAAGAAAAGGACAACTTTTTAAAAATTTTATTTCAATTCAATTATTGTTTACTTTTTTGCTTTTCAAAAGTAGTTCCACTTGAAATAATTGCAATTAGCCAAGCCATTGAAGTCTAATGACTGTCATTTTGTGGGATAAACAATGTCGAGATAAAACGGCCATCCCGTGGAATCGAATAACAATTAATTACTATCGTTTTGACACGATTGACGTATGTAGTCAGTGCGAAAAGATTTTGATTAATTTTCCCCTGGAACATAGATTAGCTTTATATGTAAGGCCAAAGTAAGGAATTGTTTGATAGACTTTGTTCTATTTATGGCAGCTAATTATAGTTTTGACAAACATGTCTTATGCTACTTTAACTATTCACATTTGCATATTAGCCAACAATTATTGACTTAATCACTCACAATATTGGATACCTTCATTTCTCTACCCCTATAAATAACGTTCATTATGGACTACTGCATCTTGCATTCTTATTATCTTCTTCTGCGCCTTTATTCTCTGGTAATATTTCCCTCTTATTTTTTTTGCTCACTTGGTCTTATTTCATTTTTTAAAATAAAAAAAAAATTACTCTTTTGTTCAGTGCAATATAGTTTTTTTTTCTCCTTTGTATTTTTCTTATGTTAGTTACGCTGCAGCTTCACCCTTGTCTCATCTAAAACTTTGCTCTCTGGTATATTTCGTTCACCTCTGTTTCCATGTGGTTTTCAAATCCCTTTTGACTATGTGGTCTTTTTCAAAGGTTATTGGAGCTGCTGTTTATTTACTTTTTTTAATAACTGATCTTTGGCTATTTTTTCAAGCACATCGCGTTACGTTGTTTTTTAGATTTTTTTGAAAAAACTATGAAATTATTTTTACATTTTTTTATAAAATCATCTTATTTACACTGATTTATTCTCTTAATCTGTCTTTTTTCTTTTTATAATATAGTTATTAAGTTGAGTTTATCGTACTTATGCGAGAAGACTAATTTTATATGATTTTAAATTAGACTAGAAAATAACAGTATAATCAAGATTTTATTCCATTTACTTGTAGTAATAAACTAATGGGACATGACTTCCAATCCATTATTCCGAACATCTTCACCATGACTTTCAATTCATTATTCCGGACATCTTCATCATGACTTTCAATCCATTATTTCGGACATTTTCATCGTTAACTAATATTCATGAACTTTTTGCAGTTCCCCATTTACTTTATCATGTAATGGGCAGATTGTTTTTGACTTTCACGGACATACCTTATATTTGAGAATACATACCGAATCCTGTGTTGTGATACATGCTATTGGACAATTATTAGTGATTTTTTTGACATGATGTAACCTTCATTCTTTGAGTATTAATCTTAAAACATGGCAATAATATAAAGGAGAATGAAAGCAGTTATTAATCTTAAAACATTCTAATAATATAAAGGAAAATGAAAGCAGTTGAGAGGTTTATTGTTATTAAATTTTTTCAGGCTAAGCTGTCCGTCCAGGAGTAGCTCCGTTGTGGTGTATTGGCCAGTTAATGCTTCGTTTACCTTCGGCTTTCTTGTTGGTATGTGTTTGTCTTTACGTCATATGTAGTAACCATTTTTGGCATGGCCTAATGTTTCAAAATTTGATTAATTAGGCTTAAATAGTGTTATTTTTATTTAGGATTTAGACTTTAGTTGGACTATTTAAGTCAATAGGGCATTTATTTTTAGTATTGAATTGTATTAGTGGATCAATGTGATCTGAGTTGGAGAGTTAAAATAAATTGGACAAATGACCCAATTGGGGCCCAAATTTCCTTTGAATTGGAATTTCAATTTAAAAAATATATATATAAAAAAAATCTGAAAATACTCAAAATACAAAAAAAAAAGTCCTAAAATATGAAAATAAAAAAATGAAAACGAAAAATTGAAAAAAAAAAGTGAAAAGAAAAATTTAAGAAAATGGGAGAGAAAAAGCGAGTTAGAGAGGAGGGAAATGTAAGAAAATGGGGGAAATGAAAGTATTCAGGAGTGTGGCGCAAAAAGAAAAAGGGTTTTCAGGAGAGAACGTTTTAAGTCGCACATTCTTTCACTAATGGCCAAAGAAAACAGTCACAGAACTTCCCTTCACCTACCCATCAAAACACTTCTCGGCAAAATGAAAAAAGTATGCAGAACCATGCAGAACTCAGCAGCAAGCATGATTTTTTTTTGAAGCCATTCATTTTAAATCCCAGCTGTTTTGAAGATTGAAGCACAGCAGCAAGGAAACCAGAAGGGGACGGCTGAAGAAAAGAAAGGGGTCAGGGGTGTTTGAAATGCAGAACTCTACATCATTTGGGATGAAGAGAAGACAAGAGTGGTTGGAAAAAAAAGTAGAGAAAGAGACCATTCGGAGGATGAAGACAAGAGTGGTTAAAAAAAAGTAGAGAAAGAGACCATTCGAAAGAGAAGACAAGAGTGGTTGAAAAAAAAGTAGAGAAAGAGACCATTCGGAGAATGAAGACAAGAGTGGTTAAAAAAAAAAGTAGAGAAAGAGACCATTCGAAAGAGAAGACAAGAGTGGTTGAAAAAAAAAAGTAGAGAAAGAGACCATTCGGAGGATGAAGACAAGAGTGGTTGAAAAAAAAAAGTAGAGAAAGAGACCATTCGGAAGAGAAGACAAGAGTGGTTGAAAAAAAAAGTAGGGAAAGAGACCATTCGGAAGAGAAGACAAGAGTGGTTGCAAAGAAAAAATGTGAAAGGGGGCCAACCAAAGAAAAAATGTGAAAGGGGGGGGGGGCAACCAAAGAAAAATGTGAAGGGGGCCAACCAAAGAAAAAAAAATGTGAAGGGGGGCCAACCAAAGAAAAAATGTGAAGGGGAGGCAACGTAGGATAAAAAGAGGAGGAGGGATTTCAAAAAAAGAGGGGATATGAGATTTTTCTGGAGAGCTTGGTTTGCAAATCCAGACGGTAGGAAGAGAGTTTTGAGAGAGAGGGAGGGCCAAGAACAGCCGATCACAAGAGAAAAAAAAAGAAAGGGGAAGTGTAGTTTTTGTTCCAGAACTTTTTTATTGGGGTCTTATCTTTGAAATCAAAACGGTGGAATGTTGGTGATCGGGCTCCTCGAAGCGACAGTTTCTGCTATTTGCTTTTGAGATTTGTAAAGCCGCTCGCAGTTTGACGAAGCAGGGAAGCAAGAGGTGACTGTAGCTTTCGTTTAGTCACAGAAAAAGGATTGTCATTTGGAAAGGAAAAGAAGCGAAAGACCGAAAGAAGAAGAGAAAAAAGACAGGGCTTTAGGCATCGGTATGGCCGGGGAATATCCCTTCTCCTTCATGTACAGATAAAGATAATAAGAAAAGTCCACCAAAGTTCGACAACAGCTCCTTGGGTTCGAGAGAAATGGAGGTGACGCTGGAGAGTTGATCAGGAGAAAGAGAAAGAAGAAAAGAAGAAATTATATTTTGAATCCAGGTCCAAGGGACAACGACGTTTTGGGTAATTCTTCTTCCTTTTTCGGGTCCCGTTTACTTTGTTGAATATATCAAGTTGATGTGTTTGCATTGGGTTTCGTATTTATCTTATGAATGGTGTTCACATGTAGCCACCTTATTTGACTTTTAGGGCATGTCATTTCACTTGACTTATGGGACATGTGTTGTACTGATGATTTGATCCTTTTGCTTGATAGATTAGCAATTGTCATGAGCCTATATTAAGTTTTTATTTATTATTTATTTGCGTCAGGATACTTCGTTGGACTGTTTATGTTTTTGCTTGATTGAATCTTGTTAATATGTGTTACTGTTCTTGTTTGATTGCTTGGGCAATGTTTATTTATTGGTTTGAATATGTTAAGTCATGTTATTTGTTTTATTCATGAACTGATATGCATCGTTGGGATATTTTTCTTGTTGAATTTCAAAATTCAATGCTTAATCTATTTTCCTAGTTGGGTCTAGGCCCACTTATTTTATGTCAATTAGTAAATTAAGTCATTTTTAATATTTCATGCCATTTTAGAATTTTAGGTCATTCCATATTTTTATGCTATTTAGTAATTTAGGATATTTCATTATATCATGTCATTTAGTTTAGGCCCATTTGGTAATCCCTCTTAGAAACTACTCATTTTTTTAAAAAAAATACAAAAAATCTGTTTTTAAGAAAATTAAATTAATGAAAGATTAATTTCTAGGAGAATTGTGACGGCAATTTCTCTTAGTAAGTTTCTCATAAAAAAATTCCCCAAAAAAAATGTGTTTAAAAGATAGTTTTCTAGGAGAATTGTGATGGCAATATCTCTTAGGAATTATCTATTTTTCATAAAAAAAAGGGGGAAAGTTGTCTTTCAAGATTAGTTTAAATTAATTGATGTCGGGTAATTTTCTAAAGGAATTGTGACGGCAATCTCTCTTAGAAATTATTCATTTTACAAAGATATTAAAGATGTTATTTTTAGAAATTGAGTTATTAATAAAAGACAATTTTTGAGAGAATTGTGATGGCAGTTTTCTTGAAGACTCTAATTTCATAAAAAAGGAAAACAGCTAAAATCAAGAATTAGTAATTAAGAGATGTAAATTTAAGTCATTGTTAAGGCCTAATTAATGTTAAATTAATCGGTACCATCATTTGATGGGCGCTGTGGGGGTGCTAATCCTTCTCCACGCGTAACCGTACTCCCGAACCTAGTTTTCGTAGACCAGAACCTATCTGGCTTGGTACACCGTGGTGAGGACCAAGTTAGATAGATTCATAATAGGTGAGCTAACCGCACCTAAGAAAATAAAAGGTTAGTGGCGACTCCCGTTTTCAAAACTTTTTTTAATGGTCCTAAGCCTTGTCGTTGCGGTAAAACGTTTCGACAGATTGACGACTCCACTGGAGACGGTTTTTGGAGAGTCGAGCTGAAGTGAAGTTAACATTAATTAGGCCTTAATGAATTGAATTTTTCTGCAAAGCAAAATGCAAAAAAAAAAAAAAAAAACTTTTAAGGGAACAATAATTTCTTACATTGCATTTAGGGATATTGCGTCATGCATTGAGTTTATTACATTTCTTTATCTGTTGGCTCTTAACTTGTTTGTTGTTGTTTCTTTGTGCAAAAAAAAGAGGTGGATTTGCTTGGTGGTGTTTGAAATGTAACGGTGAATGGTAAAGGTTTGTGAGTTCCTTCCACATACAGCACTTTATTACATTCATGCATAATCCGATGACGGTCGGATCACCCTTAGACGAGAGCAAAGTAACTGGCCTTCAGGGGACTCCGTCCCCGAGGGTTGAGCGAACCCTCTCACTCAGGTTGAACCCTTTCCGATTGAAGCCTATGATGGGCGAGGATTGGGGTCCTTGCTAGCGTAGGATAGCTAACTGCTAGTAAAGACAATCTGGGAACCCTTTTCTTAGGACCTAAGACCAACCAGCATATAGCCCTCTGATGAGAGAACCTAAGTAGAGCCAAACCCGTGAGGTGACTACAATGCTAGGGACACATGAAGGAACGCTCCTTTGCCTTTCTTTCTTTATGAATCATGACTCTAGAGTGGATAAACTTTTTATCCGCAAAAGGAAGACTACCTGCCCTTAGGACACTAATGTCCTAAATTGGAATATGCATGTGCGTGTGTGAGTAATGGTGGTAAAAAAAAGAAAAGGAAAAAAGAAGAAGATGGGGTAACCTTGTTCATTTGTTTGTTGTCTGCTACTCAGTTTACATTTACATTTGTATTTAATTGTGATTTTACTAATTAAGTTCCTTTTTGTTTTGTTGCTTCATTTTGGCATCGCATTTCACATTTTTGCATGCATTTTAAGAACATTTGCCTATTGCCAATCGAGATTTAGAAGCTTTTGAATCATGGAAGTGGTTAAGGATAGTATGGAGGAATTGGCTATAGATGCTGTGGAAGAAGGCGAGTCAAGTACTCGAAACTGTCGTCAATTGATTTATCAGATGATTCCAGATACAGTTTTTCAGAATTGGGAGATTTTCGAGGCACCTACCCTCGTTATCAATGATGAAATGTAATCAGCCGAACTTTTCTTTTAATTAGTCAAACTGTTAATCCTACACTTCTGCCCAAGGGTGTTTAGGAGGAAGTTTCATGTATTCTGGGCTTTATTCTCATGCTTATTCCGCCTATAATAATTAAATGAAATACATTCCATGATATTTCTCCCACACCTATATATATCTTTGATCTATTCCTCTCTCTCTAAACCATCATTTCACTGTTTTGTTTAATCATGTACATATTCCATTTTCCATTTACTAAGTGATTACCGAGTTATGTATGTATATATATTCTTTCTACCCTTTCCTTGCTTTCAGGTCTTCGAACAATGAATATGATAACCATGTGGATGATCAACTTGGATTTGACTTCGAGCGATTCATTGATGTGAATGAACTTGATGATGAGGATTTCAATGATTATACTCTACCCCCAGATCTAATGAGATTGGTTGATCAAGAGGAAAAAAAGATTTTACCGCATCAAAAAGTGACAGAAATGGTCAATTTGGGCAGTGAAGAGGAACCGAAAGAAGTTAAGATTGGGGTTTCATGGACAGTTGAGGAAAGGGGAAGGTTGACAGGGCTGCTTAAAGAATATGTGGATGTCTTTGCCTGGTCTTATCAGGATATGCCTGGATTAGACACTGAGATAGTGGTGCATCGGTTACCTATCATACCCGGATTTAAACCGGTTCAACAGAAGTTGAGAAGAATGAGGCCCGAAATGTTGCTACAGATCAAAGAAGAGGTGAGGAAGCAACTTGATGCTGGATTTTTGGAAGTGGCTAAGTATCCAGAATGGGTTGCAAACATAGTACCAGTTCCTAAGAAGGGTGGAAAAGTACGAATGTGTGTGGATTATCAGGATTTGAACCGAGCTAGTCCTAAGGATAACTTTCCACTACCCCATATTGATACCTTAGTTGATAACACAGCTCGAAATGCTGTCTTTTCATTCATGGATGGATTTTCAGGGTACAATCAGATTAAGATGGCACCGGAAGATAAAGAGAAAACGGCTTTCACAACCATGTGGGGAACTTTCCAATACAATGTGATGTCATTTGGGCTAAAGAATGCAGGTGCAACCTATCAGAGGGCCATGGTGACTCTTTTCCATGACATGATGCATAAAGAGATCGAGGTGTATGTTGATGACATGATTGCCAAAGGAAGAAATCCAGATGAACATATGGCCAATTTGCAAAAGTTGTTTGACAGATTGAGAAAATTCCAATTAAAACTGAACTCAGCAAAATGTACTTTTGGTGTCACGTCAGGGAAGCTGCTTAGATTCATAGTCAGTCAAAAGGGAATAGAAGTAGATCCAGATAAGATCAAAGCTATACGAGATCTACCGCCCCCAAAAACCCAAAAAGAAGTGAGAGGTTTCTTGGGCAGATTGAACTATACTACCCGTTTTATTTCACAATTAACAGCCAAATGTGATCCGATCTTCAAATTGTTAAAGAAGCATAATCCTGGGGAGTGGGATAAGGACTGGCATGAGAAACTACCTTTTGCATTACATACTTATCGCACCACTGCTAGGACATCCACAGGAGCTACACCATACTCTCTAGTTTATGGGATGGAGGCGGTTGTGCCAATCGAAGTAGAAATCCCATCTTTGAGAGTGTACAAAGAAGTGAAGCTTGAAGAGGCAGAATGGTTGCAAGAGAGGTATGACCAGTTGAATCTAATTGATGAGAAGAGGCTCGGTGCATTATGTCATGGCCAAATGTATCAAAGGAGGATGGTGCGTGCGTTCGACAAAAAAGTACGTCAGCGCCGTTTCCTAGAAGGAGAGCTGGTGTTGAAGAAGATTCTACCTAGTCAACATAACCCCAGGGGCAAATGGACTCTGAATTGGGAAGGCCCTTATGTGGTAAAGAAAGCATTCTTGGGTGGTGCCCTAATCTTACAAGAGATGGATGGTGATGAGTTACCAAATCCGATAAATGCTGATGCTGTAAAGAAGTATTATGCTTAAAAGAAAAAAAAAGAAGAAAAAAAAATGAATGAACAAAAAAAATTGAGTGGCTCAAGTTGAAAACCTGAAAGGGCGACTTGGGTTCGAAAAAGAAAGAAAAAAAAACAAGGCGGGGTTCGAGACGAAAACCCGAAAGGGCGGTTCGAATCCAAAATGGTTGGTTCCTAAACTGAAAACCTAAAAAGGCAGTTTATGGAAAACAAAGTGTAAGAAAGCATGGCTACTAAGAAAAAGGCATTTCGCTCAGGAGAATCTCTTATGATCAAAAGTGCATGAATCGATCTGAGGTAGTCCGCATTTTCAAAGGCATTTGTAGCAATGGGTCAATTGGAGGAAAGTTCAGATTGATCAAAACGTGCATGGTTTGAATTTTCATTGGTTTGAGATTACCTTTCCTTTATCTTTTTATATATGTATTCCCCTTTTGTTTCTTGTTATAGTTGAGTTAAATATTTTCTTTGGAACTCTATGATAAATATATTACCCTTTTATTGATAAATTCCTATGCATTCTTTGAGTGGCAATGTATGTTATTTTATATAAAATGGTAGATAAAACAGGTGAATAAATATCTGGATACATGATTTTTCCCGCTAAATTGATAAGGGGAATGTATGGTTTGAATAGTGAAATTGATTAAGAGAAAAGCAAGAGAAAAAGTTGGCGAAAAGAATTGATTGCGGCTGGCAATATTGGGATGGGAGCTACCCAGAAGTGATGGATAAGAATTGGTTGGGGAAAGGAGAATGAACAGGTAAGATGGGGTCAAAAGAATTAAAATAAAATCAAATATGAGTCAAGTTATAATCTCGAGATTCTTCATTGATTGAAAAAATGAAATCACTTGCACTACAAAAATTTTATCATTCATTTACATGCATGTGCATTACATGCATCATGAATGCATGATTTTGGATTTTCAAGCTTTGTTACAGGTGGTGAAGAAGGATCATCACTCCTACCATAACAAGGAAAAAGATATCACTGGGGCATGCCAAGTTTTCAAAATCCTTGTAGAACGAGAAGCAATATGTTTATCTCGACCAAATTGTGTCGATGTTCTATTAGTAAAGACCTTCTCTTTCAGTGCAAGAATCCATGTCTACTCTTAGTGTGAGAGTCATTGTTGTCTCCTAGTGCGAGGATCATCCTCTTCTCCTGGTATGAGAGCTGTTTTCTCTTGGTACGAGAAATGTCATCTTCCTATGATATGGAAAATCTTATCTTCTCCTAGTGCGAGAGTCCTAGTGTGAGAGTCATTGTTGTCTCCTAGTGCGAGGATCATCCTCTTCTCCTGGTATGAGAGCTGCTTTCTCTTGGTACGAGAAATGTCATCTTCCTATGATATGAGAAATCTTATCTTCTCCTAGTGCGAGAGTCCTAGTGTGAGAGTCATTGTTGTCTCCTAGTACGAGGATCATCCTCTTCTCCTGGTATGAGAGCTGCCTTCTCTTGGTACGAGAAATGTCCTCTTCCTATGATATGGGAAATCTTATCTTCTCCTAGTGCGAGAGTCCTAGTGTGAGAGTCATTGTTATCTCCTAGTGCGAGGATCATCCTCTTCTCCTGGTATGAGAGCTGCTTTTTCTTGGTACGAGAAATGTCATCTTCATATGATATGGGAAATCTTATCTTCTCCTAGTGCGAGAGTCCTAGTGTGAGAGTCATTGTTGTCTCTTAGTACGAGGATCATCCTCTTCTCCTGGTATGAGAGCTGCCTTCTCTTGGTACGAGAAATGTCCTCTTCCTATGATATGGGAAATCTTATCTTCTCCTAGTGCGAGAGTCCTAGTGTGAGAGTCATTGTTATCTCCTAGTGCGAGGATCATCCTCTTCTCCTGGTATGAGAGCTGCTTTCTCTTGGTACGAGAAATGTCATCTTCCTATGATATGGGAAATCTTATGTTCTCCTAGTGCGAGAGTCCTAGAGTGAGAATCATTGTTGTCTCCTAGTGCGAGGATCATCCTCTTCTCCTGGTGTGAGAGTTGCCTTCTCTTGGTACGAGAAATGTCATCTTCCTATGATATGGGAAATCTTATCTTCTCCTAGTGCGAGAGTCCTAGTGTGAGAGTCATTGTTGTCTCCTAGTGCGAGGATCATCCTCTTCTCCTGGTATGAGAGCTGCTTTCTCTTGGTACAAGAAATGTCATCTTCCTATGATATAGGAAATCTTATCTTCTCCTAGTGCAAGAGTCCTAGTGTGAGAGTCATTGTTGTCTCCTAGTACGAGGATCATCCTCTTCTCCTGGTATGAGAGCTGCTTTCTCTTGGTACGAGAAATGTCATCTTCCCGTGACATGGGAAATTTTACCTTCTCCTAGTGCGAGAGTCATTGTTGTCTCCTAGTGTGAGAATCGTGTTGTCTCCTAATGTAAGGTATGAGTTAATTTGGTCTCTTAGCATAACAGTCATTGTTGTCTTCTAATGCGATGTCACTGTTTGTCTCCTAGTGCGAGGATCATCGTCTTCTCCTGGTATGAGAGCTGCCTTCTCTTGGTACGAGAAATGTCATCTTCCTATGATATGGGAAATCTTATCTTCTCCTAGTGCGAGAGTCCTAGTCTGAGAGTCATTGTTGTCTCCTAGTGCGAGGATCATCCTCTTCTCCTGGTGTGAGAGTCATTGTTGTCTCCTAGTGTGAGAATCGTGTTGTCTCCTAATGTAAGGTATGAGTTAATTTGGTCTCTTAGCATAACAGTCATTGTTGTCTTCTAATGCAATGTCACTGTTTGTCTCCTAGTGCGAGGATCATCCTTTTCTCCTAGTGTGAGAGTTGCCTTCTCTTAGTATGAGAAATGTCATCTTCTCGTGACATGGGAAATTTTACCTTCTCCTAGTGCGAGAGTCATTGTTGTCTCCTAGTGTGAGAATCGTGTTGTCTCCTAATGTAAAGTTCGTGTTAATTTGGTCTCTTAGCATAACAGTCATTGTTGTCTTCTAATGCAATGTCACTGTTTGTCTCCTAGTGCGAGGATCATCCTCTTCTCCTGGTATGAGAGCTGCCTTCTCTTGGTATGAGAAATGTCATCTTCCTATGATATGGGAAATCTTATCTTCTCCTAGTGCGAGAGTCCTAGTCTGAGAGTCATTGTTGTCTCCTAGTGCGAGGATCATCCTCTTCTCCTGGTATGAGAGCTGCCTTATCTTGGTACGAGTAATGTCATCTTCCTATGATATGGGAAATCTTATGTTCTCCTAGTGCGAGAGTCCTAATGTAAGGTATGAGTTAATTTGGTCTCTTAGCATAACAGTCATTGTTGTCTTCTAATGCAATGTCACTGTTTGTCACCTAGTGCGAGGATCATCCTTTTCTCCTAGTGTGAGAGTTGCCTTCTCTTAGTATGAGAAATGTCATCTTCCCCTGACATGGGAAATTTTACCTTCTCCTAGTGCGAGAGTCATTGTTGTCTCCTAGTGTGAGAATCGTGTTGTCTCCTAATGTAAAGTATGTGTTAATTTGTTCTCTTAGCATAACAGTCATTGTTGTCTTCTAATGCAATGTCACTGTTTGTCTCCTAGTGCGAGGATCATCCTCTTCTCCTGGTATGAGAGCTGCCTTCTCTTGGTACGAGAAATGTCATCTTCCTATGATATGGGAAATCTTATCTTCTCCTAGTGCGAGAGTCCTAGTCTTAGAGTCATTGTTGTCTCCTAGTGCGAGGATCATCCTCTTCTCCTGGTATGAGAGCTGCCTTATCTTGGTACGAGAAATGTGATGTTCCTATGATATGGGAAATCTTATGTTCTCCTAGTGCGAGAGTCCTAGTGTGAGAGTCATTATTGTCTCCTAGTGTGAGAATCGTGTTGTCTCCTAATGTAAGGTATGAGTTAATTTGGTCTCTTAGCATAACAGTCATTGTTGTCTTCTAATGCGATGTCACTGTTTGTCTCCTAGTGCGAGGATCATCCTCTTCTCCTGGTATGAGAGCTGCCTTCTCTTGGTACGAGAAATGTCATCTTCCTATGATATGGGAAATCTTATCTTCTCCTAGTGCGAGAGTCCTAGTCTGAGAGTCATTGTTGTCTCCTAGTGCGAGGATCATCCTCTTCTCCTGGCATGAGAGCTGCCTTCTCTTGGTACGAGAAATGTCCTCTTCTTATGATATGGGAAATCTTATCTTCTCCTAGTGCGAGAGTCCTAGTGTGAGAGTCATTGTTATCTCCTAGTGCGAGGATCATCCTCTTCTCCTGGTATGAGAGCTGCTTTCTCTTGGTACGAGAAATGTCATCTTCCTATGATATGGGAAATCTTATCTTCTCCTAGTGCGAGAGTCCTAGTGTGAGAGTCATTGTTGTGTCCTAGTGCGAGGATCATCCTTTTCTCCTGGTGTGAGAGTTGCCTTCTCTTGGTACGAGAAATGTCATCTTCCTATGATATGGGAAATCTTATCTTCTCATAGTGCGAGAGTCCTAGTGTGAGAGTCATTGTTGTCTCCTAGTGCGAGGATCATCCTTTTCTCCTGGTATGAGAGCTGCTTTCTCTTGGTACAAGAAATGTCATCTTCCTATGATATAGGAAATCTTATCTTCTCCTAGTGCAAGAGTCCTAGTGTGAGAGTCATTGTTGTCTCCTAGTGCGAGGATCATCCTCTTCTCCTGGTATGAGAGCTGCTTTCTCTTGGTACGAGAAATGTCATCTTCCCGTGACATGGGAAATTTTACCTTCTCCTAGTGCGAGAGTCATTGTTGTCTCCTAGTGTGAGAATCGTGTTGTCTCCTAATGTAAGGTATGAGTTAATTTGGTCTCTTAGCATAACAGTCATTGTTGTCTTCTAATGCAATGTCACTGTTTGTCTCCTAGTGCGAGGATCATCCTCTTCTCCTGGTGCGAGAGTCATTGTTGTCTCCTAGTGTGAGAATCGTGTTGTCTCTTAATGTAAGGTATGAGTTAATTTGGTCTCTTAGCATAACAGTCATTGTTGTCTTCTAATGCAATGTCACTGTTTGTCTCCTAGTGCGAGGATCATCCTTTTCTCCTAGTGTGAGAGTTGCCTTCTCTTAGTATGAGAAATGTCATCTTCCCGTGACATGGGAAATTTTACCTTCTCCTAGTGCGAGAGTCATTGTTGTCTCCTAGTGTGAGAATCGTGTTGTCTCCTAATGTAAAGTTCGTGTTAATTTGGTCTCTTAGCATAACAGTCATTGTTGTCTTCTAATGCAATGTCACTGTTTGTCTCTTAGTGCGAGGATCATCCTCTTCTCCTGGTATGAGAGCTGCCTTCTCTTGGTATGAGAAATGTCATCTTCCTATGATATGGGAAATCTTATCTTCTCCTAGTGCGAGAGTCCTAGTCTTAGAGTCATTGTTGTCTCCTAGTGCGAGGATCATCCTCTTCTCCTGGTATGAGAGCTGCCTTATCTTGGTACGAGTAATGTCATCTTCCTATGATATTGGAAATCTTATGTTCTCCTATTGCGAGAGTCCTAGTGTGAGAGTCATTATTGTCTCCTAGTGTGAGAATCGTGTTGTCTCCTAATGTAAGCTATGAGTGAATTTGGTCTCTTAGCATAACAGTCATTGTTGTCTTCTAATGCGATGTCACTGTTTGTCTCCTAGTGCGAGGATCATCCTCTTCTCCTGGTATGAGAGCTTCCTTCTCTTGGTACGAGAAATGTCATCTTCCTATGATATGGGAAATCTTATCTTCTCCTAGTGCGAGAGTCCTAGTCTGAGAGTCATTGTTGTCTCCTAGTGCGAGGATCATCCTCTTCTCCTGGCATGAGAGCTGCCTTCTCTTGGTACGAGAAATGTCCTCTTCTTATGATATGGGAAATCTTATCTTCTCCTAGTGCGAGAGTCCTAGTGTGAGAGTCATTGTTATCTCCTAGTGCGAGGATCATCCTCTTCTCCTGGTATGAGAGCTGCTTTCTCTTGGTACGAGAAATGTCATCTTCCTATGATATGGGAAATCTTATCTTCTCCTAGTGCGAGAGTCCTAGTGTGAGAGTCATTGTTGTCTCCTAGTGCGAGGATCATCCTTTTCTCCTGGTGTGAGAGTTGCCTTCTCTTGGTACGAGAAATGTCATCTTCCTATGATATGGGAAATCTTATCTTCTCATAGTGCGAGAGTCCTAGTGTGAGAGTCATTGTTGTCTCCTAGTGCGAGGATCATCCTTTTCTCCTGGTATGAGAGATGCTTTCTCTTGGTACAAGAAATGTCATCTTCCTATGATATAGGAAATCTTATCTTCTCCTAGTGCAAGAGTCCTAGTGTGAGAGTCATTGTTGTCTCCTAGTGCGAGGATCATCCTCTTCTCCTGGTATGAGAGCTGCTTTCTCTTGGTACGAGAAATGTCATCTTCCCGTGACATTGAAATTTTACCTTCTCCTAGTGCGAGAGTCATTGTTGTCTCCTAGTGTGAGAATCGTGTTGTCTCCTAATGTAAGGTATGAGTTAATTTGGTCTCTTAGCATAACAGTCATTGTTGTCTTCTAATGCAATGTCACTGTTTGTCTCCTAGTGCGAGGATCATCCTCTTCTCCTGGTGCGAGAGTCATTGTTGTCTCCTAGTGTGAGAATCGTGTTGTCTCTTAATGTAAGGTATGAGTTAATTTGGTCTCTTAGCATAACAGTCATTGTTGTCTTCTAATGCAATGTCACTGTTTGTCTCCTAGTGCGAGGATCATCCTTTTCTCCTAGTGTGAGAGTTGCCTTCTCTTAGTATGAGAAATGTCATCTTCCCGTGACATGGGAAATTTTACCTTCTCCTAGTGCGAGAGTCATTGTTGTCTCCTAGTGTGAGAATCGTGTTGTCTCCTAATGTAAAGTTCGTGTTAATTTGGTCTCTTAGCATAACAGTCATTGTTGTCTTCTAATGCAATGTCACTGTTTGTCTCCTAGTGCGAGGATCATCCTCTTCTCCTGGTATGAGAGCTGCCTTCTCTTGGTATGAGAAATGTCATCTTCCTATGATATGGGAAATCTTATCTTCTCCTAGTGCGAGAGTCCTAGTCTTAGAGTCATTGTTGTCTCCTAGTGCGAGGATCATCCTCTTCTCCTGGTATGAGAGCTGCCTTATCTTGGTACGAGTAATGTCATCTTCCTATGATATGGGAAATCTTATGTTCTCCTATTGCGAGAGTCCTAGTGTGAGAGTCATTATTGTCTCCTAGTGTGAGAATCGTGTTGTCTCCTAATGTAAGCTATGAGTGAATTTGGTCTCTTAGCATAACAGTCATTGTTGTCTTCTAATGCGATGTCACTGTTTGTCTCCTAGTGCGAGGATCATCCTCTTCTCCTGGTATGAGAGCTTCCTTCTCTTGGTACGAGAAATGTCATCTTCCTATGATATGGGAAATCTTATCTTCTCCTAGTGCGAGAGTCCTAATCTGAGAGTCATTGTTGTCTCCTAGTGCGAGGATCATCCTCTTCTCCTGGTATGAGAGCTGCCTTCTCTTGGTACGAGAAATGTCCTTTTCCTATGATATGGGAAATCTTATCTTCTCCTAGTGCGAGAGTCCTAGTGTGAGAGTCATTGTTATCTCCTAGTGCGAGGATCATCCTCTTCTCCTGGTATGAGAGCTGCTTTCTCTTGGTACGAGAAATGTCATCTTCCTATGATATGGGAAATCTTATCTTCTCCTAGTGCGAGAGTCCTAGTGTGAGAGTCATTGTTGTCTCATAGTGCGAGGATCATCCTCTTCTCCTGATGTGAGAGTTGCCTTCTCTTGGTATGAGAAATGTCATCTTCCTATGATATGGGAAATCTTATCTTCTCCTAGTGCGAGAGTCCTAGTCTGAGAGTCATTGTTGTCTCCTAATGCGAGGATCATCCTCTTCTCCTGGTATGAGAGCTGCCTTCTCTTGGTACGAGAAATGTCCTCTTCCTATGATATGGGAAATCTTATCTTCTCCTAGTGCGAGAGTCCTAGTGTGAGAGTCATTGTTATCTCCTAGTGCGAGGATCATCCTCTTCTCCTGGTATGAGAGCTGCTTTCTCTTGGAACGAGAAATGTCATCTTCCTATGATATGGGAAATCTTATCTTCTCCTAGTGCGAGAGTCCTAGTGTGATTGTCATTGTTGTCTCCTAGTACGAGGATCATCCTCTTCTCCTGGTGTGAGAGTTGCCTTCTCTTGGTACGAGAAATGTCATCTTCCTATGATATGGGAAATCTTATCTTCTCCTAGTGCGAGAGTCCTAGTGTGAGAGTCATTGTTGTCTCCTAGTGCGAGGATCATCCTTTTCTCCTGGTATGAGGGCTGCTTTCTCTTGGTACAAGAAATGTCATCTTCCTATGATATAGGAAATCTTACCTTCTCCTAGTGCAAGAGTCCTAGTGTGAGAGTCATTGTTGTCTCCTAGTACGAGGATCATCTTCTTCTCCTGGTATGAGAGCTGCTTTCTCTTGGTACGAGAAATGTCATCTTCCCGTGACATGGGAAATTTTACCTTCTCCTAGTGCGAGGGTCATTGTTGTCTCCTAATGTAAGGTATGAGTTAATTTGGTCTCTTAGCATAACAGTCATTGTTGTCTTCTAATGCAATGTCACTGTTTGTCACCTAGTGCGAGGATCATCCTTTTCTCCTAGTGTGAGAGTTGCCTTCTCTTAGTATGAGAAATGTCATCTTCCCCTGACATGGGAAATTTTACCTTCTCCTAGTGCGAGAGTCATTGTTGTCTCCTAGTGTGAGAATCGTGTTGTCTCCTAATGTAAAGTATGTGTTAATTTGGTCTCTTAGCATAACAGTCATTGTTGTCTTCTAATGCGATGTCACTGTTTGTCTCCTAGTGCGAGGATCATCCTCTTCTCCTGGTATGAGAGCTGCCTTCTCTTGGTACGAGAAATGTCATCTTCCTATGATATGGGAAATCTTATCTTCTCCTAGTGCGAGAGTCCTAGTCTGAGAGTCATTGTTGTCTCCTAGTGCGAGGATCATCCTCTTCTCCTGGTATGAGAGCTGCCTTCTCTTGGTACGAGAAATGTCCTCTTCTTATGATATGGGAAATCTTATCTTCTCCTAGTGCGAGAGTCCTAGTGTGAGAGTCATTGTTATCTCCTAGTGCGAGGATCATCCTCTTCTCCTGGTATGAGAGCTGCTTTCTCTTGGTACGAGAAATGTCATCTTCCTATGATATGGGAAATCTTATCTTCTCCTAGTGCGAGAGTCCTAGTGTGAGAGTCATTGTTGTCTCCTAGTTCGAGGATCATCCTCTTCTCCTGGTGTGAGAGTTGCCTTCTCTTGGTACGAGAAATGTCATCTTCCTATGATATGGGAAATCTTATCTTCTCCTAGTGCGAGAGTCCTAGTGTGAGAGTCATTGTTGTCTCCTAGTGCGAGGATCATCCTTTTCTCCTGGTATGAGAGCTGCTTTCTCTTGGTACAAGAAATGTCATCTTCCTATGATATAGGAAATCTTATCTTCTCCTAGTGCAAGAGTCCTAGTGTGAGAGTCATTGTTGTCTCCTAGTACGAGGATCATCCTCTTCTCCTGGTATGAGAGCTGCTTTCTCTTGGTACGAGAAATGTCATCTTCCCGTGACATGGGAAATTTTACCTTCTCCTAGTGCGAGAGTCATTGTTGTCTCCTAGTGTGAGAATCGTGTTGTCTCCTAATGTAAGGTATGAGTTAATTTGGTCTCTTAGCATAACAGTCATTGTTGTCTTCTAATGCAATGTCACTGTTTGTATCCTAGTGCGAGGATCATCCTTTTCTCCTAGCGTGAGAGTTGCCTTCTCTTAGTATGAGAAATGTCATCTTCCCTTGACGTGGGAAATTTTACCTTCTCCTAGTGCGAGAGTCATTGTTGTCTCCTAGTGTGAGAATCGTGTTGTCTCCTAATGTAAAGTATGTGTTAATTTGGTCTCTTAGCATAACAGTCATTGTTGTCTTCTAATGCAATGTCACTGTTTGTCTCCTAGTGCGAGGATCATCCTCTTCTCCTGGTATGAGAGCTGCCTTCTCTTGGTATGAGAAATGTCATCTTCCTATGATATGGGAAATCTTATCTTCTCTTAGTGTGAGAGTCCTAGTCTTAGAGTCATTGTTGTCTCCTAGTGCGAGGATCATCCTCTTCTCCTGGTATGAGAGCTGCCTTATCTTGGTACGAGAAATGTCATCTTCCTATGATATGGGAAATGTTATGTTCTCCTAGTGCGAGAGTCCTAGTGTGAGAGTCATTATTGTCTCCTAGTGTGAGAATCGTGTTGTCTCCTAATGTAAGGTATGACTTAATTTGGTCTCTTAGCATAACAGTCATTGTTGTCTTCTAATGCAATGTCACTGTTTGTCTCCAAGTGCGAGGATCATCCTCTTTTCCTGGTATGAGAGCTGCCTTCTCTTGGTACGAGAAATGTCATCTTCCTATGATATGGAAAATCTTATCTTCTCCTAGTGCGAGAGTCCTAGTGTGAGAGTCATTGTTGTCTCCTAGTGTGAGGTATGAGTTAATCTCGTTGATGCGTGTCGCAAAGCACCAAAAATAACCTCACTACTCTAACATGTAGTTAGGGAAGCAAGGGTCGATCCCACAAGGAGCTATCCAATTTATCATTACTTTCACAAAGCATATATCAAACTAAACAAGAATTTAAAGAGGGGGTTTTGTATTGGTGTTAGAAATAAAATATAAGGAGTTATCAAGATTAGTAATAATAATGCAATGTATGATAAAATAAAACCTCCAATCTATTATATGATCAATCTTTTAATCTAGCACTTGATCATTGATTCACTGACCAAACATTCTTCTCATTAATTGGTTAACCCCATGGATTAGAAACCAGCTTCAAATCCATGAATCTTTCCTAATGTTGATTAACCATGAATCTAGGTTCACTATTAATCCTTCCTCTTATGGCTAATTTGAATCCCAGCAATCCAAATTCAAGCCTAGAAGAGCAATAAGCTAGTGAAAGATGAAAGCTAACAACAATCAATAACAAACCCAGCATTCATTATTCAAATTGCATCTTCAAATCTCTTTGGATGTAAAAACATCATCTTGCTACTCAAGTTCTAAGAAATCCCCAACTCTAGCATTAGAGTTCAAAGATTAGCATGCTAATGAACTACTCAATCAATTATTTGCAACTAATTAACTCAGCAATCCAAAAGACAAGATAATAAACATGATAATCATCTTTAAAGCTCAAGAGATAGAAGAACAATCAATGAACAAGAGAGCATTAAGAACAAGAATCTCACAAATGCAGAAAAATTGATTGAATCTAATAGATTGGAGTTTTGAGAGTTTTGCTTAAACGAAAATGTAGTATAGTGGTAAGTATTCCCGCCTGTCACGCGGGTGACCCGGGTTCGTTCCCCGGCAACGGCGCCAAAATTTGATGCGTGTCGCAAAGCACCAAAAATAACCTCAGTACTCTAACATGTAGTTAGGGAAGCAAGGGTCGATCCCACAAGGAGCTATCCAATTTATCATTACTTTCACAAAGCATATATCAAACTAAACAAGAATTTAAAGAGGGGGTTTTGTATTGGTGTTAGAAATAAAATATAAGGAGTTATCAAGATTAGTAATAATAATGCAATGTATGATAAAATAAAACCTCCAATCTATTATATGATCAATCTTTTAATCTAGCACTTGATCATTGATTCACTGACCAAACATTCTTCTCATTAATTGGTTAACCCCATGGATTAGAAACCAGCTTCAAATCCATGAATCTTTCCTAATGTTGATTAACCATGAATCTAGGTTCACTATTAATCCTTCCTCTTATGGCTAATTTGAATCCCAGCAATCCAAATTCAAGCCTAGAAGAGCAATAAGCTAGTGAAAGATGAAAGCTAACAACAATCAATAACAAACCCAGCATTCATTATTCAAATTGCATCTTCAAATCTCTTTGGATGTAAAAACATCATCTTGCTACTCAAGTTCTAAGAAATCCCCAACTCTAGCATTGGAGTTCAAAGATTAGCATGCTAATGAACTACTCAATCAATTATTTGCAACTAATTAACTCAGCAATCCAAAAGACAAGATAATAAACATGATAATCATCTTTAAAGCTCAAGAGATAGAAGAACAATTAATGAACAAGAGAGCATTAAGAACAAGAATCTCACAAATGCAGAAAAATTGATTGAATCTAATAGATTGGAGTTTTGAGAGTTTTGCTTAAACGAAAATTACAAGATGATTAAGTCCTGTGAAACCTAGCAAAAGATGCAAACTTAAAGACTGCCTCAACTCCACTTTCCAGCTGCTTCTTCTCATTTTCGGATCTCTGTCTCCAGCTGCCAGCCCACACTCCACTGCTCCTCCATAATTCTTCCCATCTGAGGTGAGGAATCTTAAGAATAAAATAAGCTAAAGTAGAAGCCATTTGAGGAAAAGAGGGAGACAACTCTGAGGTTTAGTTATGGCTCCTCTCCACTGAATCTCCGGAATGTGTTTTTGAATGGTTTGATAGTGGAATGACAGCATTTAAATGGATCTGTCGGCGTTTTGACTTTGTTAGCCGTCGACGTCTAAGTGTCTGCCCGTCGACGGCTTTGCTTGTTTTCTTCATATTTTTCCCCAGCTCGATCGATCCGTCGACGTCCAAATACCTGCCCGTCGACGTCTAAGTGTTTAGCTTTTGTGTATTCGAAGTCAGAAATTTCTATCCGTCGACGTCTAGAGTCTACCCGTCGACGTCTAGAGTTGGCCGTCGACGTCTAGAGTTGGCCGTCGACGTCTCTGCTTGTGTAAGTGATCTCGTGTCCATTTCTCGAGCAGTCGTCGACGTCTACATGTTTACCCGTCGACAGATTGGTCGGGCAGACCCGGACTTAGTTTGATAATCTCTCGTAAAACAGACATTTGGAGGGTCAAATGAACTCCGATTTCGACGTTCTTTAGCATTCCGGAAAGCCCAAGATGTCCTCTATAACTTTGATGTAGATCACAAAAACAATTGAAGTCTCGAACATAGATAAAATCAGCCATATTTATGATCTATCCAATCTGTCAGGATTTCAACTTTGAGTTCTTTACATCTTGTCTTCCCACTTGATTTGTGTTTGGTCCTTTTCACTTCAATTCCATCATTTTCACTCAATTACCTCAATTGACACCTACAAAGTGAAACAAAGCTAAGTAAGCTTAGTTTATACAATGAAATGCATAAATCCATAGAGATTAATATAGGAAAATATGTTTATTTTGGTACTCAACACTCGTCTCCTAATGTGAAAACCGTTCCCTTCTCCTAGTGCGAGAGTTGCCTTCTCTAGGTATGAGAAATGTCATTTCCTCATGGTATGAGAAATCTTCTATTCTCCTAGTGTGAGAATCATTGTTTCCTCCTAGTGTGAGAATCGCCTTCGTACGAGAAATATCCTTGCCTCGTGCTGTGAAAAATCTTGTAGCCTCCTACTGTGGGAATCATTACCTTCTTCTAGTGCAAGACTAGTTGCCTTTTCTTAGTACAAGAATTGTTTTCTTCTCCTAGTGTGAGAGTCATTATGTCTTCCTAGAGTGAGTGAATGTTGTCTCCTAGTGGGAGTCATTATGTTCTCTTAACGTAAGGGTCATTGTTGCCTCCTAGTGCGAGAGTCGTTGTTGTCTCCCAGTGAGAGCTGTTGACTTCTTCTAGTGAAAGTTATTTCTTCCTCATAATATAAGAGTTGTTTTCTTCTCCTAGTGTGAGAATTAGTATTTTCTCTTGGTGGAGAAAAGTTTCATTATTTTTCTTCTCTTTGCAAAGAAAGTTTTGTTGTGTACATGTTCTCTTTGGTAGGGAAGACATCATGCTTTTGGGTCAATGTGTTCTCTCTTGGCATGAGAGACATGTTATTACTTTTTCTCTTGGTATGTCAAAATGTGTATTCAAATTCAAGATTACGACGGTTCAATAAAACATCCAAAAATGATTACATTTTCTTCGTGTTGTCCTTGATTCTCAAAAACACACGAAGAGGGGCAGCTGTAGTAACCATTTTTGGCATGGCCTAATGTTTCAAAATTTGATTAATTAGGCTTAAATAGTGTTATTTTTATTTAGGATTTAGACTTTAGTTGGACTATTTAAGTCAATAGAGCATTTATTTTTAGTATTGAATTGTATTAGTGGATCAATGTGATCTGAGTTGGAGAGTTAAAATAAATTGGACAAATGACCCAATTGGGGCCCAAATTTCCTTTGAATTGGAATTTCAATTTAAAAAATATATATATAAAAAAAATCTGAAAATACTCAAAATACAAAAAAAAAAGTCCTAAAATATGAAAATAAAAAAATGAAAACGAAAAATTGAAAAAAAAAAAAGTGAAAAGAAAAATTTAAGAAAATGGGAGAGAAAAAGCGAGTTAGAGAGGAGGGAAATGTAAGAAAATGGGGGAAATGAAAGTATTCAGGAGTGTGGCGCAAAAAGAAAAAGGGTTTTCAGGAGAGAACGTTTTAAGTCGCACATTCTTTCACTAATGGCCAAAGAAAACAGTCACAGAACTTCCCTTCACCTACCCATCAAAACACTTCTCGGCAAAATGAAAAAAGTATGCAGAACCATGCAGAACTCAGCAGCAAGCATGATTTTTTTTTGAAGCCATTCATTTTAAATCCCAGCTGTTTTGAAGATTGAAGCACAGCAGCAAGGAAACCAGAAGGGGACGGCTGAAGAAAAGAAAGGGGTCAGGGGTGTTTGAAATGCAGAACTCTACATCATTTGGGATGAAGAGAAGACAAGAGTGGTTGGAAAAAAAAGTAGAGAAAGAGACCATTCGGAGGATGAAGACAAGAGTGGTTAAAAAAAAGTAGAGAAAGAGACCATTCGAAAGAGAAGACAAGAGTGGTTGAAAAAAAAGTAGAGAAAGAGACCATTCGGAGAATGAAGACAAGAGTGGTTAAAAAAAAAAGTAGAGAAAGAGACCATTCGAAAGAGAAGACAAGAGTGGTTGAAAAAAAAAAGTAGAGAAAGAGACCATTCGGAGGATGAAGACAAGAGTGGTTGAAAAAAAAAAGTAGAGAAAGAGACCATTCGGAAGAGAAGACAAGAGTGGTTGAAAAAAAAAGTAGGGAAAGAGACCATTCGGAAGAGAAGACAAGAGTGGTTGTAAAGAAAAAATGTGAAATGGGGCCAACCAAAGAAAAAATGTGAAAGGGGGGGCCAACCAAAGAAAAATGTGAAGGGGGCCAACCAAAGAAAAAAAATGTGAAGGGGGGCCAACCAAAGAAAAAATGTGAAAGGGAGGCAACGTAGGATAAAAAGAGGAGGAGGGATTTCAAAAAAAGAGGGGATATGAGATTTTTCTGGAGAGCTTGGTTTGCAAATCCAGACGGTAGGAAGAGAGTTTTGAGAGAGAGGGAGGGCCAAGAACAGCCGATCACAAGAGAAAAAAAAGAAAGGGGAAGTGTAGTTTTTGTTCCAGAACTTTTTTATTGGGGTCTTATCTTTGAAATCAAAACGGTGGAATGTTGGTGATCGGGCTCCTCGAAGCGACGGTTTCTGCTATTTGCTTTTGAGATTTGTAAAGCCGCTCGCAGTTTGACGAAGCAGGGAAGCAAGAGGTGACTGTAGCTTTCGTTTAGTCACAGAAAAAGGATTGTCATTTGGAAAGGAAAAGAAGCGAAAGACCGAAAGAAGAAGAGAAAAAAGACAGGACTTTAGGCATCGGTATGGCTGGGGAATATCCCTTCTCCTTCATGTACAGATAAAGATAATAAGAAAAGTCCACCAAAGTTCGACAACAGCTCCTTGGGTTCGAGAGAAATGGAGGTGACGCTGGAGAGTTGATCAGGAGAAAGAGAAAGAAGAAAAGAAGAAATTATATTTTGAATCCAGGTCCAGGGGACAACGACGTTTTGGGTAATTCTTCTTCCTTTTTCGGGTCCCGTTTACTTTGTTGAAAATATCAAGTTGATGTGTTTGCATTGGGTTTCGTATTTATCTTATGAATGGTGTTCACATGTAGCCACCTTATTTGACTTTTAGGGCATGTCATTTCACTTGACTTATGGGACATGTGTTGTACTGATGATTTGATCCTTTTGCTAGATAGATTAGCAATTGTCATGAGCCTATATTAAGTTTTTATTTATTATTTATTTGCGTCAGGATACTTCGTTGGACTGTTTATGTTTTTGCTTGATTGAATCTTGTTAATATGTGTTACTGTTCTTGTTTGATTGCTTGGGCAATGTTTATTTATTGGTTTGAATCTGTTAAGTCATGTTATTTGTTTTATTCATGAACTGATATGCATCGTTGGGATATTTTTCTTGTTGAATTTCAAAATTCAATGCTTAATCTATTTTCCTAGTTGGGTCTAGGCCCACTTATTTTATGTCAATTAGTAAATTAAGTCATTTTTAATATTTCATGCCATTTTAGAATTTTAGGTCATTCCATATTTTTATGCTATTTAGTAATTTAGGATATTTCATTATATCATGTCATTTAGTTTAGGCCCATTTGGTAATCCCTCTTAGAAACTACTCATTTTTTTAAAAAAAATACAAAAAATCTGTTTTTAAGAAAATTAAATTAATGAAAGATTAATTTCTAGGAGAATTGTGACGGCAATTTCTCTTAGTAAGTTTCTCATAAAAAAATTCCCCAAAAAAAATGTGTTTAAAGGATAGTTTTCTAGGAGAATTGTGATGGCAATATCTCTTAGGAATTATCTATTTTTCATAAAAAAAGGGGGAAAGTTGTCTTTCAAGATTAGTTTAAATTAATTGATGTCGGGTAATTTTCTAAAGGAATTGTGATGGCAATCTCTCTTAGAAATTATTCATTTTACAAAGATATTAAAGATGTTATTTTTAGAAATTGAGTTATTAATAAAAGACAATTTTTGAGAGAATTGTGATGGCAGTTTTCTTGAAGACTCTAATTTCATAAAAAAGGAAAACAGCTAAAATCAAGAATTAGTAATTAAGAGATGTAAATTTAAGTCATTGTTAAGGCCTAATTAATGTTAAATTAATCGGTACCATCATTTGATGGGCGCTGTGGGGGTGCTAATCCTTCTCCACGCGTAACCGTACTCCCGAACCTAGTTTTCGTAGACCAGAACCTATCTGGCTTGGTACACCGTGGTGAGGACCAAGTTAGATAGATTCATAATAGGTGAGCTAACCGCACCTAAGAAAATAAAAGGTTAGTGGCGACTCCCGTTTTCAAAACTTTTTTTAATGGTCCTAAGCCTCGTCGTTGCGGTAAAACGTTTCGACATCATATTTTATAGTTAGCTTTGTAAAATTATAATTTATACTTTCGTTTTGAGGAAATCTTTTATGATGTATTTTTTCATATTTTTTAATCAGTTTTTGGTATTTCATTTCTCTAACTTCGATTTTCCTTTTGTTAGAAATTTTCATTTGTTTTTTTGTTGTTTTTTTTTAATTTTTAGTTTTATTTGTCTCTTTCCTCATTTCTCTTATCTTCTCCCATTGTATTTGTTTTGTCTTTTTTTTAAACTAATCAGGAGAATTTATAAGTCAATAATTGATTTAATGTTTCTTGATTGAATATAATTTTTTTTTACATTATGTCAATTCAAGATTTGAAAATGTTCATTAAATTTTTCAAGATATGGAAATCTCAATTACTTGAATCTCAGCATTTGCAAGTTGATATTTGAGATTAAATAAGTCAATAAATTGAATGATCTTCTAAGTATTGGTAACAAGATATGTTCTTGAATTGCATGGAGAAAATATCCATAAACCATGACCCTTTCATATACCATCCACCCTAGGTGGGAATGAAAGCGTGCTCATAGCGGCCACACAAGGTCGGCTCGTGAAAGGTGCCATTATAGTGACAAACATCTCACCTACAATAATCATAATGTGACCAATATAGTTCAGTTGTATACCATTTGGCCAACTGGCCTATCATTGAAATCAACTCAATCACAACAATCTCAATCATTGGATTGATATATAGTAAAATTTCTTTTATTAAATTAAAAAACATTAATTCAATTATTGACTTATAAATTCTCCTGCTAATTATTGACACATAAGTAAATGAACCCAAGAGCATTGTTCATGTGCATGCTTGTGTAATGTCAAGCATTTCGTCATCTAATTATATTTTGGTCTTTGGTTATGCGTTTGCCCCTTCCCAAGCCCCTACACTCAACATCTCTAGGTTTTATTCACCAACGCCGAGAATTAGAAGTGAGGAAAAAAAATTAATTACCCAAAGTTTTCATTGGAATGTGCTGACTTAATTGAAAGATTTTTAGACTCATTACATTAAATCTCTATCATTTGATCTTTGTATTTTTTATAAAATAAAAACAAAAAATATTTTCATATATCAAATATAGCCTTAATATATCTCGCAAAAAAAATGGGAAGGTCTTAGGATCATAGCTACATATGGTCATTTTAACCATGAATGGATGATTGATATGCTTCATAATTATTGACAAAACAATAGAGATCACCAAATATTGATGGTAATTTTATTTTAAAAAAAACAAAAAATAATTTTCCATATGAAATATTTCCTAAATTTTTCACTAAAATTGTGATAGATCTTGCCTGGGAATAATCATTTTTGTTCTTTTCTAAGGTTCTTAAACTTTTCTATAGTACCAGGTAAGATGTTGATATATTGTCATGACCACTGCTTTTTAAAACAAATATTTTTTTTTCAATGGTCACGACAATCGCAAGTGAAGCCGAATTAATAGTTTTTATTATATATTAACTATATAATATTAATAATAAGAAACAATTAACTAAAAGATTATTGAAAAATCTCTCTTGCACTTTATAAAGGCAATGAATTGAAATTCTTGTGTTGATATATTGTTGTGAAATTCTCTCATTTTCATTTGCTTTTGACCTTGATCAATATATTACGTAATGGAAAAATAATCTTTTAGATTAATATCACAGTATAAAAATAGAAATGTTAACTTTTTTCATGGTTTAATGTTGTTTTATTAATTATCATTCTACAAGACTAACCAAATCCTATATTTTTTAAATTAATTATTAAAGCTTTTATTTTAAAGTTAAAAGAATAATAATTTTTTAAATGCTGCTAGATTAAGTGAATAGAGGAAATTAGCTAATTTCCTATAGAAGATTCTATTTATAAACGAACAACTATAGTACTTTTTTTATTAAATCTTTTATTTTAAAGTTAAAAGAATAATAATTTTTTAAATGCTGCTAGATTAAGTGAATAGAGGAAATTAGCTAATTTCCTATAGAAGATGCTATTTATAAACGAACAACTATAGTACTTTTTTTTTTGGAATTATTTATTTTGTAATGAAACTTTTTCTGGATGTGTTGGTGGTTTTTTTTAAATTAAAATTTTTTCTTTTATCATATCTTTATCCTTGTTATGTTAATCTTAAGAATTTTTCCCCGAACAGTTTCTCCATTGTGCTGTTTTCTTATCTTACCAATGTTATGTATTGTGTTTGGAATTTTTTTCTCTTTACTATCAGTGAATTAGATTTTCATTTTCGATGTTGTCTCCACGAGAGGCTCGAGAAAATCGATTAAGACGAAGGCTTATAATGAGGAGAAGACGTTTGCAACGTCTTAGTGTTCAGTTTCCAGATAATTCATCTAAATCATTATATATGGACCAGCTTCATCGTAATTGGTTTGGTTTAGGAGTTAATGGTATGCAAAGAGGTTCCAATACTTCGAGATTTGAAAATGTTTCTCGATCTATTAATATACCTGTTTCAGAGATTTCACGTCAAAATCGGCTTCATCGACGCCTTTTGCTTAGAAAGAAACGGATGCGTCTTGTTAATACTTTTTGTAGAGAAAGTTCTATTGCAAATTCAGACACGGAATGCGGTAATAATTCGCTTAGTGGTTGGTTCTTGGAATGTTAGCTAAGTTTGTTTGAGTGACCTTTTTTTCTTCTCATTGTAGATGAGCTCTCTTTACCTTCATCAATACATACGCTTGGTCCGTTTGGTTTTGTTTGTAGTTATTGTTGCGCTATATTTTGGGAAGGGGAATGCATCAAGCGCGGAAGTAGGCGATGTAATCCTGTTTTCTCTATGTGTTGTCAGTGTGGGAAGGTTAATATCCCATTGTTGTTAGAAACTCCTGTCCCACTTAAACTTTTGATTGATTATCAAGGTGGCAACGAATCTCGAAAATTTCGGGAGAATATTAGGGCTTACAATTCGATGTTCTCCTTTACATCTTTGGGGGCCAATATAGACCATGACATAAACAAAAAACCAGGACCGTATGTTTTTCGCATTAATGGACAAACGCATCATCTTATAGGATCTTTGTTGCCTGTTGATGGAGAAAGGCCAAAATTTGCGCAACTATATGTTTATGATACCGAAAATGAGGTTGACAATAGGCTTTGTGCCTTTAACAAAGGAGATAGTGTGGTTGGGATAGAGAGGCACATTGTGCAGTCTTTGCTTACAATGTTTGATGACAAAAATCAGATTGTAAAGGCTTTTCGGATGGTTAGGGAACGTTACAAGGAAGGTGACCAATCAGTATTTAAGTTAAAAATTTTGGGAAAACGTACTAGCGATTCTATGCAATATGGAACTCCTGTTTTTCCAGAGATTGCTGGACTTATTGTTGGTGATTTTCAATTAGCTGATGCTCAGCGAGATATTATAGTAGAGCATAAGACAGAAGGTTTAAAAAGAATTAGTGATCTACATCCAAGTTTTATGTCTATGCAATATCCAATTTTGTTTCCTTATGGCGAAGATGGTTATAGTCTTGACATTCCATATGAATTCCGACACAATGATCGTGTTACAAAGCGACGAAAGGTGACCAAACGTGAATATTATGCATTTCGTATTCAGCAAAGAGCTAATGAAGGGAAAACTTTATTGATGGGCGGTCGCTTATTTCAACAGTTTCTTGTTGATGCTTTTTGTTGTGTTGAGCAAAGTAGGCTTCAATATATCCGTTTCAACCAATCAAAGTTGAGATCTGAAATTTACACAGGTGTGCAGGATGCCATTTTTAGGGGGGATACTGATGGATCTGCTATAGGGAAACGTATAATATTGCCCTCAACTTTCACAGGTGGCCCTCGTTATATGGTTCAAAACTATCAAGATGCAATGGCTATTTGCAGATGCTTTGGTCAACCAGATTTGTTCATTACTTTTACTTGTAATGCTCAGTGGCCAGAGATATATGATGCATTACAGATGATCCCTGGGCAAAAACCTGAAGACAGACCAGATTTGATTAGTCGAGTCTTCAAATTGAAAGTTGATGCTTTAATAAATGATATAGCAAAGGGAATTTTTTTTACAAAAAGTCGAGCAGGTATTGTTGATTGTTTTATATTCATTATAAATATTACAAAAATTGTGTTTTTTCATTCGATGACATAAGATTAAATGTTTTTGTTTTTTAGTTGTTTACACAATCGAATTCCAAAAAAGAGGGCTTCCTCACGTTCATATTTTAGTTTGGCTTCAGCGTGACCCTGGAGAAGCAACTGTTGGGTACATTAATTCTATTATATCTGCTGAGCTTCCAGATGTTATAAAAGATCCTACTGGTCATGAGGCTGTTTCTAAATTTATGATTCATGGTCCTTGTGGTGTTGCTAATCCCAAATGTCCTTGTATGGTTAATGGAAAGTGTTCAAAATATTTTCCAAAGAGATTCCATACACAAACAAGCATCGATGATCATGGCTCTGTTCAATATATGAGGAGAGATAATAAAAGGTCGACCATTAAGAATAATGTTATGATGGACAATAGATTTGTAGTTCCTCATAATTTATTCTTGGTTGTTAAATATCAAGCTCATATAAATGTCGAGTGGTGTAACAAGATAATGCTCATCAAGTACCTTTTCAAATACATTAATAAAGGGCCTGATAGAGCTAGGGTGATGATAACCCAAACCTCAAATTCAGAGGATGCATCCATCGATGAGGTTGATGGCATCAGTGGATCTAGAAGATCGGTTGACAGTGATGATGAAATCAAGACTTACTTGGATTGTCGTTATTTGTCCCCTCCTGAGGCTGTTTGGCGATTGCTACAATATCCTATACATTTTCAAAATCCAAGCGTCGAACGTTTATCTATTCATCTTCCAATGATGAATCCAGTGTACTTTCGTGATGATGAAGAGCTTGTGTCAGTTGTAGAACGCCCCGGTTCTTCAAAAACAATGTTTACAGAATGGATGTATGCAAATGCAAGCTTTGAAGATGCGCGTCAATTAACATATTCAGAATTTCCTACAAAATGGGTGTGGAGCAAAAACAAGAAAGAATGGGCGAGAAGACGACGAGGTGGACGTATTGGCCGGATTGTATATGTTCATCCAAGTTCTGGAGAACTTTATTTCTTAAGAATGTTGCTCAACATTGTCAAAGGGCCATGTTCCTATGAAGAAATCAGAACCATTGATGGAATAATCCATGATAGTTATAGATCAGCATGTCATGTCCTTGGTTTGCTCGGTGATGATAAGGAATGGAATGAAGCAATCATTGAAACATCTAATTGGGCAATGCCTTCCCAATTGCGTGAGTTATTTGTGACGATGTTGTTACATTGTGAGGTTGGAAATCCCATTGCATTGTTTGATACTCACTGGCATAAATTTACTGATGACATTCAATACCATATTCGTAATGTCATGGGTATGCCGAGAATGAATGTTCCAGATAGTAGGTTAAGGAATGGTGTCTTACTGGAACTTGAGAAATTGTTGAATCGGAGCAGTTCTTCACTTTCTGAATTCATGCTTCCGATGCCAAACATATCCATGTCAAGCCATTTTGATACTAACAGATTGATACATGAGGAATTAGCCTATGATGTTGATGAATTAATCATGCAGCATTTGAAGTTGCATGGTGGGTTAAATGCTCAACAAGAACATGTATACAATGCTATTGTTGCGGCAGTGCAAAAGAGAACTGGTGGTCTTTTTTTTGTTTATGGCCATGGTGGAACAGGGAAGACTTATCTTTGGAACACAATAATATCAAAGATTCGTTCCGATGGAAAAATTGTTTTAGTTGTCGCTGCTTCAGGAATTGCTTCTGTACTTTTGCCTAATGGTCGCACAGCTTATTCTAGATTTAAAATTCCTATCAATGTTGATGAGAATTCAACATGTGAAATAAAAAAAGGAACTCAATTATCTAGATTGATCAAGGAAGCTAGCTTAATTGTGTGGGATGAGGCTCCGATGAATCATCGAAATTGTTTTGAGGCTCTTGATAGATCTTTAAAAGATATTTTGGATGATGATGGAAAAGGATGCCTGGGAATGCCTTTTGGGGGAAAGACTGTTCTTCTTGGTGGTGATTTTAGGCAAGTACTACCTGTTATTCCTGGAGGTACGAGAACTGACGCTGTGAATGCATCTATAAGTAGCTCGCTATTATGGAAATCTTGTATTATTTTTACTCTTTCGGTTAATATGCGATTGAGTGAAAGTTCCTGTTCTAATGTGATCGATTTTGCAAATTGGATTCTGAATGTAGGTAATGGAATTGAACCAGCCTTGCAATTAGAAGGTGAAGAAGAGCCATGCTGGATAAAAATTCCTGATGATCTTTTAATTTCAGAGCAGTCAGATCCACTTTCAGTTCTTATGGCATTTACATATCCTGATTTTTATGATAGGTATCGTGATTTGGGTTATATGAGGGATAGGGCAATTATAACGCCCAGAAATGATACTGTGGATATTGTAAATGATCGATTTTTATCTATGGTTCCGTCTGAAGAGAGAACTTATTTAAGTTGTGATTCCATATCTATGGACTCGAAGAATTTTGCAGAATCTGACATCCAGTACCCTATGGAGTTTTTGAATTCTTTGAAGTTTAATGGAGTTCCTGATCATGTGCTTAGACTTAAAGTTGATTGTGCAATTATGCTGCTCTGAAATATTAATCAAAACATTGGTCTTTGTAATGGGACGAGACTTGTTGTCAGTCAAATGATGTCGACTATTCTTGAAGCAATAATAATCAATGGTAGCCATGTTGGGGAAAAAGTTTTTATACCAAGGATTTGTTTCCATGTCACAGATAAAAAATGGCCTTTTATCATGAAAAGAAGACAATTTCCTGTTAGGCTTTGTTATTGTATGACTATCAACAAAAGTCAAGGACAGACCCTTGCAAAGGTAGGCCTATATCTTCCAAGACCAGTATTTTCTCATGGTCAGTTATATGTTGCTCTGTCTCGTGTCACTTCTCGAGATGGTCTACGAATATTGATTGAAAGCACAGGGGAGGAGCCTATGGGTTATACGAAGAACATTGTATATAAAGAAGTTTTCGAGACTTTGTTATAAGCCAATTACTCTTTTGCAAATTTGGTATTGACTACTTATCTTTTAAATTAATTATCTCTATTGCTATGTGTATTATATGAATTCAACAATGTCTTTGTTGCATATTCCTCATATATTATGAGCACAGAATTAAATTGATCTTAACATTCCTTTCATCTTTTGTGTCATATTTGTTGTTATGGTAAGTTATATTTCTAGATATGGAATGATTTTCCCTTTTACAAGATTAATAACTATGTTTTCTTACAGGTTATTGTCATGGACTCAACTCCAATTAGATCATTTGACACGCCCGGACCTAGTCCGCACGTGTCAAGTATTATATTTATGTAAATTATTTAGCCAAGAAAACCAAATTAGATTTTTCATTGACGTTTTGAACTTCCTTTAGCTCAATTTCGAGCCTAGAAGTTTAAAATCAAGTCCGGAGTCGAATTGGGAATAATTGGACACGTGGTCTAAAACAATTGGGGCCATGTAGGCTGAAGTCAACCTAAAAAGGTTGACTTCAGCTACTGACCAGAAAAAGGGAGGTCGGTCCCTTTAATACCATTTCATCTTTTCTTTCTCTTTTCACGTTCTTTCTTCTTCTTCTCTTCGTTTCTTTCTTTCTTCAAATTCTTTTGATTTCCTTTAAATTTCCAGCCTTTAATCCTTCATCAAACACTTCATCAATCATCACAAACAACTCCTTTAGCTTCCTTGAAGATCAAAAACACCAAATTTTCAACAATTTTCGGAATCCAGAAATCTGCCATTTCGGCGACAGTCTGTTCATCAGCTCGTAACTTTCTTTCCAGCCGTGGGATTAATCTGAGTTTTTGGTATGTTGTTCTAGACTCATCAAGCTTTAATTTGATAGTTTATATGCATCATTTCGTGGCCTGAGCTGAAAGTTATGCTCAACTGAATCTATATTTTCGTTGCTGCCAGAAAATTCTGCGACCCTTGAGTTTTGATTCAAATTTCGTGCATAATTGGTTGTTTAAATTAGTTTTTGAAGCTGTGGGATCTTAGCTTAGATGCTAAGGAGTATGTGTTTCGATTTTCACATCCATTGGAGCTGAATCGAGCTTGAATCGAAGTTAGAAATGGTGCAACCAGATTTTCTGGTTGCTGAAGGAATGTGAACCCGGATCCATTTGGATCCGGGTTGGACCCAGCTGATTGGGTCATGCCCAATTTGGGTCCTAAGGTGCAAAATGGTCATTTCGCGGCCCTAGGTCCCAATTAACTTATGATAGCTTCAATTAATTTACGGACTTGCCCAATTTTACTCCGAGACCTTAGAAACTCTAATTAGATTTTACCTAGGTGTTTAATTTTTAGTCAATTGCCTTTATTAATCAAATTAGATTTAATTTGATTATTTAGGTACGTGATTGTACGAGGTTGGAACCGATAGCAATTTGAGCTTAGGCGTTCGTGGGAATTTATTGGGAGTATACAAACCTCCCTCTCTTGTGAGTGGCTTGGATTATATTGGTTGACCATTAAGGGTTAACCGTTTTCTAATTTCTTTATAAATGTTTTATTAACTTGTTTTTATATGTTTTGGGGTATGAAATGTCCACCCTCACACACCAAGTTTACAAAAAGATTTAAAGGGTGGGAATTTCAAATATTTTTATAAATTGATATTATTGATAACTGTTTGGGGTACGATGCCCCTGAGAGATGAGAGATTGAGCGGATTCCTCGGGGCTCCAATTTGCGGGAGCGTGGACCGAGTTGGAGAAGCATGCGAGATTCTCGACCGTGGACCGCCTGTCGAGGGGCACGGCGAGACGAGACCCTGGGAGAGGCGCGAAGGGAAGCTCGCCAGGGCTCCAGATTGCTGTGTTCCACCACAGCAAGGCAAACGTCAAGGGAATGGGCCAATAAGCAAAAGAAAAGTAATTTGAGATATAAAGTAACCCTTGACGGTCCAGCGGGTACCCCAGTGCACGGGTGTACCTTTGGGACATTTTCAGAAGCCAGCCCACTTAGTAATATTATTATTGATTTAATATTTGTTTTGGTATGGGATTTCTTATAATTTTAGTAAATGATTTAATAAATAAATTTTGGATTATTTCATATCCCCAGCCTGAGGTGATCGGTCATTATAACCGAGTCCCTCACTGGGTACAAGTTTATTGTACTCACACCATTCACTTTTGTTGTCAGGTCATCAGGCTTCGGACGGCAGACGTCCCGGTGGTCAGTGATCCCAGTACGACACTGTGGACACGATTTTGTAGGTGCCACCCTTTTTGCCCTGTGAATCTTGGCTCGGGATATTAGTGCATGTTACATATATATGTGTATATATATACTACTTTCCACTGCATAGTGCACCGTAAAACGTGCCACTTTCTTTTTAAATATTTTTGAATTATATTATCTATAATATTTTCGTATGTTTTCATATATTGCTCGAATACCCTTTATTTTTATGCCTTGTGCCATCTTGGTTGCCCGCCTGACGAGGCACGCATCTCGAGGTGGTACGGCGGTTGTCACATGGCCGGGCCTGCGGGTCGGGGCGTGACATCATTGGCTATTGGTCAAAAGAATGCAAAGATTGTTGGAAGAGTTTTTCGGATTTGGGATGCAGTTAACATGAAAGAGAACAATAGGCTCATGAGTGTTGAGTTTCTAATTGTTGATGAACACGTAAGTTTTTATTAACATCTTAAAAAGTTATAATTTGTTACTTTTGTAATAAATAAATAAAATTGGTTATTATTTTTATTGTCATATCTGTGAACTTAATAGGCATATGTATGTAGAAAATAGAATGAATGCTTACTCCATCTTAGTTTGTCTTTAATTGGTAACCCAAAATAGTATGTGTACTTGCTGTTTACTTTTAATTTTCGAATAATTTTCCACTGATTTGGCTTTTCATTTTTAATAAACAAATGCAGAATCATGTTATACAAAGCAGTATTAAAGATGTTTTTATATCGAAGTTAAAGGATCTGTTATCTGAGGGTGAAATCTATTTGCTTGAGAAATTCAACGTTGGTCGTGCAAAGAGTAATTATAAAGCTTGTCAACATGACTTGATGATTTATGTTAATCCTTGGACAACGATTAAGAAACTTAATGGTTTTGACAAATTTATTCCTAAGTATTCATTTAAGTTTGTGGAGTTTCAAGACCTCGAAGAAAGGATTGACAACAATGCCTATCTCACAGGTAATTCATTTTCTTATAATCTAAAGCATTTTCTGGTTTGTAATGGCTATGTTCTGATTATATTTTGCTTTAATTTGCTACGTCGTTTAGATATTATTGGGAAGTTAATAAGTATCAATGAGATCATGGAGACAGAAATCAACGATAAAATAGTATTTCAGAGGAATATACATATTCAAAATTTACAGTAAGTGTGGAGATGACTATTTTCTTTATATATATATATATAATATTTTTAATGTTCTATTAATGTATAGATGTGATTATATACATACATAATTTTTTCTATAGTGGTGATGTGCGAAGAGTTACTCTTTGGGGTAATTTGGGAGTTGGACTGAATGAAGGAGAACTTGTAGAACTTGGAGCTGAAGAGCATGTCATTGTGATTGTCTGTGGGACTATTGTTAAAGAATTCAAAGGTAAAAATTTCTTGCATCTTTATTTGCTCTTATTGTTAAAGAATTCAAGTTTTTTCTTGCATCTTTATTTGCTTTTATTATTTTCTGTGCATTGATGAGTTGAAAATATAATTGTGTTTCATTATATCAGAAATATACTTGTCTTCAACTGCATCAAGTAGAGTCTATGTGAATCTTGATATTCCCGAAGTGAACATGTTCCGATCAAGGTGATGTTTTACGTACCACATGTATCGATAAAACATTATGAGATATAAGATTTTATACGAAGTTATATTAATTTGTATATATTTGATTAAATCCTGTAGGGTGACAAATCCACCACATGCTGTTTGCATTCTCTCTAATGCAGATGCTATTAAAGCAGATCCAAGAGAAGAAATACAAAGAAATAGAATGACCATAGCACAATTGAGAGAGCTGGATCCTTATGATAGCGAGGTATGGATATGTAATGTTATATTTGGTTTTATTTGTATTGACTAATTTTGATGTCTGATTTTCATATTTGGTAGTCGATTTCAAGATTTGTTTCTTGCCATTTCAGGAAGATAAGTACACTTGCGATGCCACTATCTTGGACATTGATCCGGGAAAAGGTTGGTGGTATAAAGCCTGTAGTAAATGTAAGCAAAGTGTAAAGATTGATGGCCAAAACTTCTGGTGTGATGGATGTCAAAAAACGTTGATTGAACCGCCTGTGCCTTGGTATGTATATTTTTATTTGTTTCAAAATATCGACCACTTTTTCATTCTCCCGTTGGTTAAACAATTATAATGTTAGTTTAGGAACATTAATAACGTAGTGATCTTACCTTGCTGTTAGGTTTGTCTTAACAACAACGGTGAAGGATAATACTGGTGACTGTACGTTTCTATTGTTTGGGCGATTGGCTGAAAAATTAATAGGCAAAACTGCCGAAGAATTGGTGTCCGACATAAATTCAGAGAGATATAAATTGCCTAACGAGATAAAAGCAATATGTGGAATGAGGAAGCTTTTTCAAGTTGAAGTTAGCAAACAAACTTTCTTCAGTGGAGTTATCCAATTTAGGGTTATTAAAGTATTTGAAGAGCCTATGCATAAAGATGTTTTTCGCCCTCAGTCTCCAAATGTTACTTCCAAAGAGCCATTAACTATTTCAACTGACTGTGATGTGTCTTTTGATGATGATCGTAAAGAAACTCATAATACCACTGCTCGGAAAAAAACAAGGTAATACATATGACGTCTTGTCCCATTAATCAGAAACAAAGAAGTTTTGCATTACATTTAACTATAGGAAAGTGGACATACACTGCTATTCACTAAATTCATTGTTTATTATAGTGATTCTCTACAGGTGTTCTCCAAGACGAAGAAGGAACCTATGCATGGACAAAGCAGTAAGAGAGTGTGAACGTAAGGGAACAATATTTTTCGCTATATTTAAATATATGTAGTACATAATTTTTCCTGATCTTTTATCTAATCCAGTTATATATGATTGCCTTTCAGGTCTCGTTGATTAATGTTATCGTCTCCATAGCCTTTACTTAATGTATATAATGGTGTTTTTTTGTTAAAAGGCACCGTTCTTGAGGACACATCTGTATGATCTATTGGCTTATCTAAGTTGGGTGTATTCAGTTTCGTTTGTTAGGTACATCTGTATATCATATTGGCTTATCTAAGTTGGGTGTGTTCGGTTTATGTACTATTGGCTATGGTTTTGTACATTATGAATGGAAATAAATAATGTGAATAGGTTTCTTTGTTCATATATTTTGACGAGTACAAGCATAGAATAATTTTGAATGCGTTAACTGATATTGTAATTTTATTATATTAAATAAATTTAACTTATGATTTTCATTCCTTCAAAAATCATATGATTTTTCATTTTTCACAAGTTTTCTTTTCAATCTTTTTTGTTTTATGATTATATTTAAATTTTTTACCTCGAGAAATTCAATGTAAGTATTGATAGCTTTGAACGCAAAATCTTTTCCGTACAGTTTGAAATAATTGTGCAATAAGCTGTATCGCAACATTGGACTTGGTATATATTTTGAAATATAACGTATGTCCGTGAAAGTTACACACAATTTGCCCATTACATGATAAAGTAAATGGAAAATTGCAAAGAATTCATGAATATTGGTTAACGGTGAAGATCCAACAGAAAACCGCATCCCCTTCAACCTTCCCTCTTCACTATCCACATAGTATAATCCAGGACCCTAGAATCCATGTCACACAGCAAGTTAAACATGCAAGCATATGCACAGAATGCAGCAGAAAAAGGGGGAAAGGGACATACTGTTTCATCCCATCCGACAATCATCGTCCTGATTGACAGCCCCATTGCTCAGTACGAATAAAGGATGTTTGCCAAAAGTTTTGATGCTCCTGTAATAGAAATTCTCCGCTTATTTGCCAGCTCATGTAAACAGCACTACATCATATGGCAAATGAAGTATGCATTAGCACTTGATATAAGTTTAGGGAAATGTAAGCAGCAAAAATGAAGAGCCTAACAGTGCTATCAATAAATGAAACTCAAGAAGGTTGCCTTCTGTTGTCATATGTAAGAGCTTAAAAGAAACAATAAAAAGAAAGGAAAAGTTCAGTATATGCAAGAGGTTACATCATGTAAAAAAAATCACTAATAATATTTTCATTTTTGGTTGCGCATTTGCCATTTCCCAAGCCCCCACACTCAACATCTCTAGGTTTTATTTACTAACACTTAGAATTAGAAGTAAGGAAAAAATTATAATTTCTCAAAGTTTTGATTGGAAGCTGCCATGTTAATTGAAACATTTTTAGACTCATTACATTAAATCTCTACCATTTGATCTTTGTTTTTTTTAACAGAATAAAAAAAATATTTTCATAAATCAAATATAGCCTTAATATATCTCTCAAAAAAAATGGGAAGGTCTTAAGATCATAGTTACATATGGTCATTTTAACCATGAATGGACGATTGATAACCTTCATAATTATTGACAAAACAATAGAGATCAATATTTTTAATTACCAAGTCACATGTTGATATATTGTCATGATCATTATTTTTTTAAAAAACAATTTTCTTTCCAATGGCCACGAGAATCGTAATTAAAGCCCAATTAATATTTTTAATTATATATTAACTATATAATAATAATAATAAACAATTGATAAAAGGATTATTGAAAAATCTCTGTTTCACTTTAAATTTAGAGTCTTAAATTATAATGCACTCTATCCTAATAAATACAAGGATACAAATTCGATATTTTGTAAATATATAAAACGAAGAATAAAAACTATATTGCACTGAATAAAATAATAAAAATGTTTGTTTATTTAAAAAATGAAATAAGACCAGGTGAACACACAGAACAAGAGTGAAATATTACCAGAGAATAAAGGTGTCCAAGAAGATAATAAGAAAGCAAGATCCAGTAGTCCATAATGAGCATTATTTATAGGGTAGAGAAATGAAGGTGTCCAATATTATGGCTGATTAAGTGAACAATTGTAAATTTTAAGGGATTAAAAAAAATTAACACTTGTTTCAGTCTCTCATTTAATCTTCAAATCTTTCTCTGGCTTGCCCTGGTAACTTTACTTACAATGTCCAATTACCTTGTGCTAATTAATAACTCAGATGCAAAACAACATGAATATGTTATATTGCTTCGATCTCATTTTATTTGTAAAAGTTATTACATATGTTTTTTCTCTGAAAAAAAAGGGAGCTTCTTTAAAGCAGCTGTTTGAAACAAATTTTGTTTCATTCAATTTGGCAAAACTTAAGCTGGACATTCGAGAAGTTATCTTTGATAATGTAACCAAATGTGTAAAACCAGAAGTTTAGTTACGGTTGGGAAAATGACAAGACTAGGTAAATAAATTGCATACAAACTGGGAATTGGAGCAGAAACAGTTAAGATTACCTTATTAATAGATGATAAAACTGTAAAAGGGAAAAAAAAACTCAGAAAAGTGAGTACCACAAATCTTCTACATCACCAAAAGGAGGCAAAGAAGGAGAGCAAGTTACACAAGAAGTGGCTTGTGGGATCATGCTGTAGCTAAGATTATTGTTATTGTAGGGATAAGAAGCTTGCATACATCCTTCTTCAACCATCAATGGTGCGTTGTTAATCAGAGGTAAGAGTTCATTGCATTTCATTTCCCAGGACTGTTGTTCATGACTCCAAAAACCCTGATTCAGTACTTCATCGAAACCGAAAAACTCCATATGATCATTAATCTTGGAAAAGCTTGTTATATCAGATGGCATAGCATAACTATCCCAATCTAAATGGTTTTCGACATAGGAGCTGGAATTTTGGTTGATAGAGCAAAAGTTTGAGATGTTTGAAGGTGTTGAACTAGCTTGAGTACTGGAATGTGTTTTCAAGCAGTTATCAGGAACAATGGAGGCCAAGTAATTCGATTTACTATCATCAGTCAAGAAAAAAAAACTGTTGCTATCATCTACTGACCCGCATGTAGTTTCATCCGCTAAAGATAATGGGTAATTATTATTGTTATTATCAGATTGGATGAGCATTTGACTATGCGAAATGTCAGGCTGATGATAAGTAGTTCCACTATGGGGATTGGTTTCCTTTTTCCCTGAAGTTGGTAAAATGGCTTGGACATTAACAGGAAAAAAAGGAGAATGGATAGTGGTGTTGTTAGGGTATATAAAATTTGTTTTTATCTTTTTCATAGAGAGTGCAGCTTTATCATAAGCAAGAGCTGCTTCTTGAGCTGAGTCAAACGTGCCAAGCCAGTACCTTTTTTTTGTAGTTGGGTGTCTGATTTCAGCGGCATATCTACCCCAAGGCTGGAGCCTCACCCCAAGATACTTTTCGGGCTTCAATTTCCTTCTGCCTCTGCTCTCACCAGAATTAGGTTGGAATATGTTTCTTTGAAGAATAAAAAACCTCGTTTAGTTTGAACTTCTTCATATACAAAGGGATTATCCAAGGTTTTTGGTTCAGACATCTCTATCAAAAGTATATATGAATGGCCTGATAGAGAATTTGGGGAGATATTGTTAATGTTTGCAAGATAATTACAGGAAAATATTGCTAAAGCAAGAGAAAAGGTCTAGGGTAAACAGTGTGAATGTAGAGATGGAAGAGCCAGGCAGACAAATAATTGCTTTGAATAAAAAAGTGTGAGGAAAGCGTCTAGGAAAACCTATTAAAGAGATAGATTTGAACAAAGGAAAGGAAAATAAGCACACTTAAGTTTTGTCATTCCCCGAAAGACGACAACTAGGTAACCTTTTTCTACCTAATTTACAAAAATCTTTTCATTTCTTGCTATCTCTATTTAATTTTCCTACCTAATTGTTTTGAGTATAAAATCTAAAGTACTTGCAACTACATAATGTTTTAATTTGAGCAGGTGACTTTTTAGAAAAATTCATACAAAACCCCAATGCAAAATTAATAATATATATGTTAGTTCAATTTTGTTCTTTGTTGTAAGCCACTTAGTGTGCATAATATCTGGCAAATGGGAAAGACGACAACCAGGTAACCTTTTTCTACCTAATTTACAAAAATCTTTTCATTTCTTGCTTTCTCTATTTAATTTTTCTACCTAATTGCATAATATCTGTCAAATTCTCTCAGAACAATGTTGAAATAGGTTTGTACTCCTTGCTCTCCGAAGCAGACATCTACAATAAAGACATTAAAGACAGCATCACTATCAGTGCAACAGCTCAAACAACTTTATGAATAAAATTGATGTGGGAAACAAAATAGAGGATTTGGAATTTAGGTCATAATGACTATTTAGGCCAATTAAATTTTTTTTTAAGTTTAGTTTAGGTGAATTCAAAACCAAGCTTATTCATTTTGGTCCTTTTATTACATTGTTGTATTTATTTCTAAGATTTGAATCCGAAACAGCATTCTATTACAATAAACTAATAGTGTTTACTGTATTTAATTTGGTAAGTGGAATGAAGCAACATTCTATTAGTTTATTAGTCGGTAAGCAGGTACAAAGATAAATAGTAGCAATCCAATCTCTTATCTTTCATAAGAGGATTAAACTAGTCATAAATCATAACATATACTTCTTTATTTCTCATGACAAGAATAAGAAAAATCTATAAACCTAAATCACATCTAAGATAAATTTAATTCTTCAGATAAATAATCTAATTCAATGGTCCAAGTCATGATGAAAAGGACATAACATCCTGATTCTTTAGTCTTTCAAGTGTAGGATATTATAACTGTATATTGAATTAGATCTTTAATATCATATCACTGTATCATAATTACTGAATTCTCTGCAATTTTCCATTTTCTTTATTATGTAATAGGCAAATTCTTTGCGACTTTCAGAGACATATCTTATATATAAGAACATATACCGACTCTCGTTTGCTGCTCAGGCTATTGGAAAATTATTTGTGATTCTTTTGACATGATTTAACCTTGATTCCTTTTTAACATATTTATTATGAACTATTACCAATGTATCATGAAATACGCATAGAGAAATATAGACATTAAATTGATGTTTACCAAATAATGATCGGTAAATTTAGTATTAATCTTAAAACATAGTATGTTATAATATAAAGGAGAATGAAGTGTGTAATTATCGCATTCATTGAATAACATAGGGGAAAAGTTGTCGATAATCATCATTTGGATTAAAATTAATGATAGTTAAAGATTCATATAGAAGATCTCAAGTTTAAGACCTTTAACTTCCCTCTTTGTGAGTCTCATGAAAGCCAAATAAAGAATACCCAAAAAAAATACAAAAAATCGTTAAATTTAAATTTAGAGTCTTAAATTATAATACATTCTATCCTAACAAAGTATATAATAATAATAATAAATATTTAATAACAAGATTATTGAAAAATCACTGCTTAACTTTAAATTTAGAGTCTTAAATTATAATGCACTCTATCCTAACAAATACAACAATAGAAATTTGATTTTTTGTAAATATATTTATTGGCAGATTTTTATCTTTAATGTTCTTCACTCAACAGAGATTAATTTTAAAAAAATCCAATACTACTGTCCATTTTAAAAAATATATATTGATAATATTCAGAGTAATAATTCATTACAAAACCTAATGTTATAAATAAAAGAACAAATTTCAACTAAAATTTAAGGGATTAAATTGACCATGTTAAAATAATAAAACTCACCAACATATTATTATAATAGTAATTGGTATTTTTAGTTATCCAAAAGATTGAACCGATGGTCATCATTGCTTAGTTTATAGAAATGCTATTAACCTATATCTTTGTACTGACGCATAGCAATTACAATAAAATGATATGTTCTGGATTCTAGAGAGACAGAGTAGATCTAAATCACATTACAGATTGAAAAGATTAAAACTTGTTTCAGCCTGTCCTTAAATCTTCAGATCTTCCTCTGGGTTGCCCTGGTAACTTTACTTACAAGGCCCAATTCCATTGTCCTAATTAATAACTCAGCTGCAAAACAACATGAATATATTATACTTCTTCGATCTTATTTTATTTGTAAAAGTTATTTCATATGTTTCTTCTCTGAAAATGAAAAAAAAAGGAGCTTGTTTAAAAGAGCTTTTTCAAACCAATTTTGATAATGCAATCCAAATGTGTAAAACCAAAAGTTTTGTTACAGTTGGGAAAATGACAAGGCTAGATAAATAAATTGCATGCAAACTGGGAATTGAAGCAGAGATAGCTTAGATTCCCTTACTGATAGATGATAAAACTATAAAAAGAAAAAAAAACTCAGAAAAGTGAGTACCCCAAGTCTACTGCATCGCCAAAAGGAGGCAAGGGAGGAGAGCAAGTTACACAAGAAATGGCTTGTGGGATAATGTTGTAGCTAGGATTATTGTCATTGTAGGGATAACAAGCTTGCATACACCCTTCTTCAATCATCAATGGTGTGTTGTTCATCAGAGGTAAGAGTTCATTGCAGTTTATTTCCCATGGCTGTTGTTCACGACTCCAAAAACCCTGATTCAGTACTTTATTGAAACTGGAAAGCTCCATATGATCATTAATCTTGGAAAAGGTTGTTATATCACATCCCCCAGCATAAATATCCCAATGTGAATGGTTTTCGAGATGGCACCTGGAATTTTGGTTGATGGAGTAAAAGTTTGAGATGTTTGAAGGTGTTGAACTGGTTTGAGTACTGAAATCTGCTTTCAAACAGTTTTCAGGAACAATGGAAGCCAAGTAATTCGATTTACTATCATCAGTCAAGAAAAAGAAACTGTTCCTATCATCTACTGACCCACATGCAGTTTCATCTGCTAAAGATGATGGGTAATTATTATTATTATTATTAGATTGGATGAGCATTTGACTATGAAAAATGCAAGGCTCATGATAAGTACTTGCATTATGGGGATTGGTTTCTTTTTTTGGTTCAGAAGTGGTAAAGAACTGCTATGAAGTTGGTAAAATGGCTTGGACATCAAGAGGAAAAAAAAGAGAATGGATAGTAGTGTTGTCAGAGTACATAAAATTTGTTTGTACCTTTTTCATGGAGAGTGCAGCTCTATCATAAGCAAGAGCTCCTTCTTGAGCTGAGTCAAACGATCCAAGCCAGTACTTTTGTTTTGTAGTTGGGTTTTTGATTTCAGCGGTATATTTACCCGAAGGTCGGAGCCTCACCCCAAGATACTTGTCGAGCTTCAATTTCCTTCCGCTTTTCCTCTTACCAGGATTAGGTAGGAATGTGTTTCTTCGAAGAAGAAAAGAACCTCCTTTAGTTTGAACTTTCTCATATACAAAGAGATTATCCAAGGTTTTTGGTTCAGACATCTCTATCAAAAGTATATATGAATGACCTAATGGAGAATTTGGGGAGATATTATTAGTGTTTGCTAGATAATTAGAGGAAAATACTGCTAAATGAAGAGAAGGGTCTAGGGCAAACTGTGTGAATGTAGATATGGAAGAGAAAGGAACACAGATAATTGTTTTGAATAAGTATGAAGAAAGTGTCTAGGAAAGCCTGTTAAAGAGACAAATTTGAACAAAGGAGAGGAACATAAGCACACTTAAGTTTTGTCATTCCCCGAAAGACGACAATCAGCCAACCTTTTTCTACCTTATTTACAAAAATCTTTTCATTCCTTGCTATTTCTATTAAATTTTCCTACTAATTGTCTTGAATATAAAATCTAAAGTACTTGCAACTAGATAATGTTTTAATTTAAGGAAGTTATTTTTTAAAAAATTCATACAAAACCCCAATCAAAGTATTTTTTTACTGCTCTATAACCTACTGTTTCCATTCCATTAATCATCATGATTCTCCATTTTTGTAGTTCAACTTTATGTTGAAACTGCGCTTATATAGTCTAAGACAACTTGGATGAATCCGAACTAATACATAGTCAACGATTTCTCATTATCACCACATTATTATGATGTAATATCAATAGACTAATCAGAAATTATACTTATTAATCAGAATAAATGATAATTTTCATATATAAATCCATTATTCATAAAATTTAATTACATTGTTGAACATTGTACTAGAGTCCAAAGCTATACAAGAAGAAAATTACATTGCACAACCCCACATTGGTCAAGTCCTATAAGATTCCCCTAACAACAATTTCACATGGAAGCAAATTCAATAGTTGCTTCGAATTATCAATTACATATCGGATTTCCGTCCCAATCTTTTCAAAATGTCAAATTCTTTCAGAACAATGTTGAAATAGGTTCGTACTCATTGCTTTCCAAAGCAGACATCTAAAGTAAAGACATTAAAGACAGCATCCCTATTAGTACAACAGTTCAAATAACTTTATGCATAAAATTGATGTGGGAAGCAAGATAGGGGATTTGGAATTCAGGTCATATTGACTGTTCAGGCCAGTTAAAATTTTGGTTAAGTTTAGTTTAGATGATTTTAAAATCAAGTTGATTCATTCTGGTCCTTTTATCATATCATTGTATTTATTTCTAAGAATTGAATTCGAAACAACATTCTATTACAATAAACTAATATTGTTTAGTGTATTGAATTTGGTAAGTGGAACGAAGCAACATTCTATCGCTTTATTAGCTGGTGCGTAGGTACAAAGATAAATAGCAGCAACCGAATCTCTTATCTTTTATAAGAGGATTAAGCCTGTAATGAATCATAACATATGCTTCTTTATTTCTCACAAAAAGAATAAGAAAAATCTATAAACCTAAATCACATCTAATATAAATTTAATTTTTCAGATAAATTATCTAACTCAATGATCAAAGTCATGATGAGAAGGACTTGACATGCTGATTCTTTAGTCTTTCAAGCGTAGGATATTATAACTGCATATTGAATTAGATCTTTAATATCATATCAGTGTATCATAATTGTTGAACTCTCTGTAATTTTTCATTTACTTTATCATGTAATGGCAAATTGTTTCCGACTTTTAGAGACATATCTTATATATGAGAATATATACTAACTCTTGCTTGCTGCTCAGACTATTGGGCAATTATTTGTGATTCTTTTGACATGATTTGACCTTGATTCTTTTTTAACATATTTATTATGAACCATTACCAATGTAACATGAAATAAACTTGGAGAAATATAGACATTAAATTGATATTTACCAAATAATGATCGGTAATCTTTACATAGTCTATGGGTTTATTATAAATATGAACGATAAATTTAGTATTAATCTTAAAACATGGTATGTTATAATATAAAGGAGACTGAAGTCTATAATTGTTGCATTTATTGAATGACGTAGGGGAAAAGTTGTCGATAATCATCATTTGTCATTAAAATTAACAGTAGTTAAAGATTCATATAGAAGATTTCAAGTTTAAGACCTTTAACTCCACTCTTCTAAGTAAATTTTTTTTTCTACGTTTTATGCACAACAAAAAAAAAAGATAAGATAAAAGATTAACTGCGTCAATTTAGATTTACAATATTGGATTATAAATAAGTATATCTTATTACATAATAATTAACGTATTAGTTTCGAACTAAATTAAATAATTATTGTATGAAATTACATAATTTTTTTTGTTTTGTTTTCAATTGACGTATTGTAAAAAAAATTATTAAATTGAGAAACATTAATACAATTCTTGACTTTTGAATTGGACACGAGGACCCATAAAAGTAAAAGAATACAAGAGCGCTGTTCATATGCATGCGTGTGTACTGTCAAGCATGATTATCATTTGATTATATTTTGGTTTTTGGTTATGCGTTTGTCCTTCCCCAGGCCCCCACACTCAACATCTCTAGGTTTTATTCACCAACACCTGGAATTACAAGTAAGGAAAAAAAAATAATTACCCAAAGTTTTTACTGCCTGCTGCTTACTAAATTTTGATGAGAGAAGTAAAGATCAACTAAAAGTAAAAAAAGCTTATCTCATTATTGGGAGGAAATCCACACTCAGAAAATAGAAAGACCCATTTGCTGCAACAAAGCTCATGACAATTTTAGGATATAGTACATTATTCAATTTGATTTTTTTTTCTCTTTTCCCAATATCATTTTCATTCTGCAGCTATCTAATTTATGTTAAATGTTTTCTTTTAAACTATTAGCTCGGATGGATTCTATTGAGTATCCTATAAAATTTCTCTTGAGTATCCTTATGGAAAACTGCTTCATGTGAAAAAAGTAGAAAAAATGGAGAACATGTTTCTATCTTCAGGCTCTAAGATTTGGTTTTTGCATCATAAAGACTACTAGGCTATTCTGCTTTAAACTACTAGGCAATGAAAATTGTAAAGGAATACTTGACCTTTGCTTTCACATCTGAGGATTATTTGTTTATTTTTTCTTTATGTTTAGATCTTAACCCCAAAGATTGCATACATCAGGAGGCAGAACAAAACAAAAAAGAAAGCAATCGCTAGACAATAGGGAAAAAAAGATAACTATTTTCCAAGCAAAGAAAAAAAACATATTTGTCAAGGGAAGCTTGAAAGTAATTTCCATTGGCAAAATGTTTTAACAGAAGGTTAATAGGAATAGAAATTAGCTACATAATATGTACACAATAGAGAAATTCAACTGTTAGAGGATCCTATACAAACCACATCCATGAACTGATAATCATATATGAAATTGTTCTTCTATTGCGGATTTGGCGTATAAATCTTCCAATTTAAGTCGCTTGCTTTCTTTGATTGCAACAGGAGCGAATAATAATAGGCTAATATCTTTCCTTCCGTCTTTGCATGTTTCAATAGTTGATGCAGATTTCGATTTTTTTTTTGCTCCATCTGAACCCAGCTGTTCACCTAAAATTACTATCTTTTTTTCTTTAAATAGTATTCCTTTCATCGTATCCAGACATTTTAAAAGATTATCCTGCCAAAATAATGTTTTATTAATCAAAGATTGACAAAAAATGAACAAAGATAGAAGATTAAATAAACAATCTCAGGCTATTACTTTATTGATATAATCGCAAGACAGAATTGATTCTTCAAAAGATGAATATGCTCTTGGTAAAATCTCAGCACACGCGAGTAAACATGCCGATGCACCAATAATCGATGGCTTGAATTCTAACATTTTGATCTCTGTTTCAATAGAAAGTTTTAATAATGTTGGTTATTGAATTAGTATTTATAAAAATAAATATATATATATATATAAATCATGGAATGTTTACCATTGTACCTTTCACCGCTTCAAGAATGATTTTTGTTATTTTATCATTAAATGCTTCTATGATGACAGGATCTTCTTCTTTGAAGAGAGAGATGAAGGAAAAAATGAATGAAAAAGGTGTGATTGACCTCATTAGCCAATTTAGACTGTCAAGAACTACAAATTCCATTTGCTGTAGATTTTGCGCATTGAAAATGAGTTTCCTTTCATTCTGTTCCATTATTAGATAAAGACAAGGTTAAGCAAATTTAACTAACAGAAGACTATAAAGATGAGTATTCCTATCGTGTTATGTACCTGAAAGTTAGATGCAGTAAATCTCATCTCATCCATCTTTGTAGCCAGTGAAATACAAGCAACTGCTATTAGATCTAGGAAATTTGGACAAAGGTCCTGAGTGAAAAAACAAGACTTCTAAAAGTAAGCTATACTCAGCCGCATACTAATATTCATTCAACATAAATGGAGTCAATGAAAGATTAATAAGAATGTTACATTCATTTAGATCTTTGCTACATACCTTAAAACGTTGGCTAAATAGAAATCGATCCATGTAATTAATAGCCAGATATACTATGTGAGAGTCAAGAGTGGAAGAGTACTGCTTAAAAAAAATGATGCCATCGAAAAGCAATTTTAGTAAATAACTATTATAGCTTTGCTATACGAATTAGCTTTGCATCATGGATTTAAAGCTTACCTTCAAAATAGAAGAAATTGCTGAATGCCGTAGCGAGAGTCGAAAATTGGCTGTGAATCTGTTGATGTCGCTTGACGAAGGCATGTACCGGGATTCCACCATAAATAGATTTGAGATAGCATCAAATAGGCGTTTATTCCCCAAGCTAAAATGCTCATCAACATCCTGACATTGAAAGCCTTCCATTTTAAAACTTTGAAATGAGTTGCCAAGGACTATAGTTGAATGGCAATGTATAAATAAGATGGTTGCCTATAATACACGACGCTAAAGGCAATAAGAAGATCTATATCAACTCGGTATTGCATGCAGTATAGGTGGTATAAGAATAGCGTATAGGAAAAGTGTCTTTTTTCATAAAAAGGAAAAAAATAAAAAATACACATGCCTTCTAACAAAAATAGAAATATATTTGGCTTCCCTAAAGCATTTATCAAATCGAAGGCATTAAATGAATTTGACTATATTAGGTGCTATGGTACCTATGATGTCATGCATCAACTATCTACGTTTATAGGATAAGATTTTCGCAGATTTTCTCTTCCTCGAGTTTTACATTTTGATGGTTCTATTATGCAAAACAATTTAAATAAGGTCATGTGAATACGTGATAATGTACAATGAATATTCCCTTACAGCTAGCAAAATCCTTTTTTTCTTAGGATGCGTTTAGTTCAGGATTATCTTATATAACCCCAGTAATGTGCCCATTGAAATGTAACATTACTTCGTTTGGTTTATGGTAATCATATAACTTAAGTAATCTAAGATTATTGACACGTCAGCCTTTAGTGCACGTTATCAGGATTCTTATAACATCCAAATTCTTAGGAAATATGAGATTATCAGGTTATGTTAAATTTTTTTCCAACTTTATCCTTAGTATTTCACCCTTTTGGATCTAATAACCTTATGTAATTGATAAATTACATATTTTTTAAGCATAATTTATTTTGATTAAGAAAATAATTAAACTTAGCTTACATAATTATTAAATTAATAATTATATAACTAAAAGCATAACTAAACTTAACTTATATAATCATTAAATTAATTATATAATATTTTAATAAGTTTATTACTTGAATAATTTTTATGTTACTCATGTTTAATTATCAAACTAAAAAAAATTACAACAATTGTACAAAATATTGAATAAATAAGAAATAAGCTTAAGTATTGTCTGAGGGCATTATAGTAAACTATCCATTTAAACAGAAAATAAACCCTCCAACCAAACAGGTTAATTTTATATTCTAGGAATCTTAATCAAACAGAAATTGTGCATATTTTGGGTATATGCACTAGGTTATGTTATAATCCGGTAATCACATAATTCTGATAATCTGAAATACCTTGAACCAAATGTCCCCTTAATGTTTTTGAAACTTTTGATTAAAATTTTTCCCCTGAGGTATGATACGACTTATCGTATTGATGCATACTTAACATGATAAAAATTATAATTCAAGACACTACTTATTCATATTTGACACATTGGGTTACATGATATGGTTGAAACACGTATTATTTCTAATTAATTTAGTGATGAGACATAAAATAATTTGGTAATAATGATAAATAATTGATTGTGTACCATTAATTATGTCAAAAAAATACAAAATACATAAATTCAACTAATCAATTATAGTTATAAAACATGATCCAAAAGTATTTTATTTCTAATTGTAATGCGTAATACTTATTAGTTTTAAATTACTTAGATTTTCGTATCTACTAACAAAACAATAAATATTTTCTTTTTGGCAAAAAGAAATTTAGCTTAAATTTGAGCTCAATAATGACTTTGAAAATCCATGTTTTGTAAATCCAAAACTTTGAAAATCCAAAACGTTATTCTAATGCCCTTTATTTGAATAAATATAAGTATACAAATTCCATGTTTTGTAAATATATTTATTAGAAAAATTTTATCTTTAACGTTCTTGACTCAACAGAGATTTTTTAAAAAAAATCCACTACTACTGTTGGTTTAAAAAATTATTTATTGATAATATTGAGAGTAATAATTCATTCCAAAACCCAATGTTATAAATAAAAGAACAAAATTAAATTAAAAAATAAGGGATTAAATTGAACATATTAAAATAACAAAACTACCTACATATTATTATAATAGTTATTGGTATTTTTAATTGTTAAAAAAGCTAGATGAGTGGTCATCATTGCTTAGTTAATGGAAATGTTATCAACCTATATCCTTCTAATGACGCATAGCAATTTCAACGAAATGATATTTCTAGATTCTGGAGATAGAAAGAATAGATCAAAATCACATTGCTGATCGAAAAAATTAGCACTTCCTTTAGTTTCTCTTTCAATCTTCAAATCTTCTTCTGGCTTGTCCTGGTAACTTTTCTTACATTGCACAATTCCCTTCTCCTAATTAATAACTCCGCTGCAAAAGAACATGAATATATTATACTTCTTCCATCTCATTTTATTTGTAAATGTTATTACATATGCTTCCTCTCTGAAAACTAAAACAAAGAAAGCTTGTTTAAAGCAACTTTTTCAAAAAAAAAATTTATTTCATCCAATTTGGCAAAACTTAAAGTGGACATTCGACAAGCTCTATCTCATAATGTAATCCAAAAGTGTAAAACCAAAAGCTTAGTTACAGTATGAAAAACGACAAGACTAGATAAAAAAATTACATGCAAACTGGGAATTGGAGCAGAAACAGTTCGAATTCTCTTAGTGATACATGATAAAACTGTAAATAGAAAAAAAGAAAGCTCAGAAAAGTGAGTACCCTAAGTCTACTACATCGCCAAAAAGAGGTAAAGAAGGAGAGCAAGTTACATAAGAAGTGGTTTGTGGGATCATGCTGTAGCTAGGATTACTCTCATTGTAGGGATAAAAAGCTCGCATGCACCCTTCTTCAACTATCAATGGTGTGTTGTTGATCACAGGTAAGAGTTCATTGCAGTTCATTTCCCATGATTGTTGTTCATGACTCGAAAAACACTGATTCAGTGCTTGTTCGAAACCCGAAAACTCCACAAGATCATTAATCTTGGAAAAGCTTGTTATATCATATGGCACAGCATAACTATCACAATGCGAATCATTTTCGACATGAGACCTAGAATTTTCGTTGATGGAACAAAAATTTGAGATGTACGAGGGTGAGGAACTGGTTTGAGTAGTGGAAAGTGCTTTCCAGTAGTTATCAGGAACAATGGAGGCCAAGTAATCCGATTTACTATAATCAGTCGAGGAAAAGAAACTGTTGCTGTCATCAACTGACCCGTATGCAGTTTCATGTGCTAAAGATAATGGGTAATTATTATTGTTATTATTAGATTGGATGAGCATTTGGCTATGCGAAATGTCAGGCTGATGATAAGTAGTTGTATTGTGGGGATTCGTTTCTTTTTTTGGTTCAGAGGTGCTAAGGAACTGCTCTGAAGTTGGTAAAACTTCTTGGACATCAAAAGGAAAAAAAAGAGAAAGGGAACTGGTGTTATCAGGGTATATAAATTTTGTTTGTCTCCCTTTCATGGAAAGTGCAGCTCTATCATAAGCGATAGCTGCTTTTTGAGCTGAGTCAAACGTCCCAAGCCAGTACCTTTTTTTTTTCGTCGTTGAGTCTCTGATTTCAGCACAATATCTACCATAAGACCGCTGTGACACCCCAACAAACTTGCCGGGCTTCAACTTCCTTTTGCCTTTTCTCTTACCATAATAAGGTAGGGATGGGTTTCTCCGAAGAAAAAAAAACACCTCTTTCAGTTTGAAGTTCCTCATATTCAAAGGGATTATTCAAGGCTTTTGGTGTAGACATCTCTGTCAAAAGTATATATGAATAGCCTAATGATAAATGCGGGAGATATTGTTAGTGTTTGCTAGATAATTAGAGGAAAATACTGCTAAAGAAAGAGAAATGTCTAGGGCAAATCGTGTGAATGTAGAGATGGAAAAGGAATACAGATAATTGTTTTGAATAATAGAAGTATGAGAAAAGTATATAGGAAAGCCTGTTAAAGAGACATATTTGAACAAAGGAAATGAACATAAGCACACTTAAGTTTTGTCTTTCCCTAAAAGACGACAACCAGCCAAACTTTTTCTACGTAATTTACAAAAATCTTTTCATTTCTTCCAATTTCTATTAAACTTTCCTACCTAATTGTTTTGAATATAAAATATAAAGTACTTGCAACTAGATAATGTTTCACTTTCTGGATATGACGTTCGAGAAAAATTCTTACAAAAATCCCAATCCAAAAAACATTTTTACCGTGATATAAACTACTATTTGTAAATTACTGTTTCTACTACATTAATCATCATGATTCTCCCTTTTTTTGCTTCAGCTTTATGTTGAAACTGGACTTATATATATAATCTAGCACTACTTGCATAGATCTGAATTAATACATGGTCAATGATTTCACATTATCATCACATTATTATGATGTAACATCACTAGATTAATCAAAAATTATACTTATTAACCACAATAAATGATAATTTTCATATATAAAATCTCTTTTTTATGAAAGTTAATTACATTGTTGAACATTGCACTAAAGTCCAAAGCTATTTCAAGAAGGAAAATAGGTTGCACAACCCCACATTGGTCAAGCCCTATAGGATTCCCCTAACAACAATCTCACATGGAAGCAAATTCAAGAGCTGCTTGAAATTATCAATTACATGTCAGATTTCTTTCCAAGTCTTTTCAAAATATTAAATCCTCTCAGAGCAATGTTCAAATAACACTGTTTTCATTGCTAAACACTGTATATAAAGAAGTTTTCGAGAATTTGTTATAAGCCAATTATTCTTTTGCAAATTTCATATTGACTATTTATCTTTTAAATTAATTATCTCTATTGCTATGTGTATTATATGAATTGAACAATGTCTTGGTTGCATATTTCACATATATAATGAGCACAAAATGAAATTGATCTTAACATTCCTCTCATCTTTTGTGTCGTATTTCTTGTTATGGTAAGTTATATTTCTAGATATGGAATAATTTTTTCTTTTACAAGATTAATAACTATGTTTTCTTACAGGTTATGGTCATGGACTATACTCCAATTAGATCTTTGGCTATTGGTCAAAAGAATGCAAAGGTTGTTGGAAGAGTTTTTCGGATTTTGGATGCAGTTAACATGAAAGAGAACAATAGGCTTATGAGTGATGAGTTTCTATTAACATCTTAAAAGGTTAGAATTTATTACTTTTGTAATAATAAATAAAAGTGGTTATTATTTCTTGTTTTTTCTTTTTGTTATAGATAAATTATTGTTTTTTCTCTTATATGCTAGGTCCCATTGGCAAAGCGAATATAACAAATCAATATTGTCAGTTACAAATGTCAAGACAATATGAAGTTTGTATTTTCCTTCCCCACTTCTCTCTAGAAAACCGAAACTTTCCTGAAAATTTGTCCCGACCCATTTGGAGTTAGGATATAGCCTCCTCAAAATGCTCCAGTCTGCCACAAATTTAATATTAATAGCTAAATTTATCAGAAGAAAATCAACAAAAAACTGTTTTAATACTATAATTTGATAAAAGTTATGCTTGAATTTAATAATGACATAAAGTTTTTAGTACACTATGCTAGCATAGTGCAACAACCATGGAAGGGCTGGACTACCTTCTGGTAACACCTTGGCTAAGACGATGGCTATATCTTTTTGTTGTTTAGTTGATTAGCTGAAAAATTAATAGGCATGACTATTACAAAATTAGTTGTGGATCCAAATTCACGATAATAACAAATTAACAAGTGTTACTAAAAAACAAATAAGATTGAAACAAAAAAGAAAAATAGTATTTATAGTTTTTGCACCCACCTTCTATAATTGACTCTTCATTGTCTTTTTTTCCCTATTAACTTTCATTAATAGTTCTTAACAAATTCTATAATTAGGTATACAACTTAATTAACAAATATTAAGTTGTTTCAATTGAATCCAAAATCATTCTAAACCCAAGCGAAAAAAAAAAAACTAATGGTTGTTTTACTTTCTTGTAACTTAGTGATCGCGAAAACAAGATTGTCTATGTAAATATGAGCTTATTTGTGTTCATGCATCCAAAAATATAGCTCATCACTTGTTGCTGCATTTATTTTTAAAACTAAGCCTAATACAGCTCCTTTAGCCTATAAAATATGTCTCCACTATCCTTATGGAAAATTGCTCCATGTGAAGAAAGTAGAAAAAAAAAGAGAATATGTTTATATCTTCGGGCTCTAAAATTTGGTTTTGCGTCACAAGGAGTATTAGGCTATTCTGCTTTAGAGTACTAGGCAATGAAAATTGTGAAAGAGGACTTGACCTTTGCTTTCACATCTGAAGATTATTTGCTTGTTTTTTCTTTATGTTTTGATCAATTATTGTTGCTTTTGTTATATGATAGGTCCCATTGCCAAAGCCAATATAACAAATCAATGTTGTTAGTTACAGATGTCAAGAAAATATGAAATTTGCATTTTCCTTCCCCACTTATCTCTCATTTACCCAAACTTTCCTGAAAATTTATCCCAACCCATTTGGAGTTGGGATGTAGCTTCGACAAAATGCTCCACTTCGCCATAAATTCAATAAAATAGCTAAATTTATCAAAGGAAAATCAACAAAAAAATTTTTTAATACTATATCCCTATTAATAGTTCTTAACAAATTCTATAATTAGGTATACAACTTAATTAACAAATATTAAGTTGTTTCAGTTGAATCCAAAATCATTCTAAACCAAAACGAAAACAAAAAAGCTGATGGTTTTTTTACTTTCTTGTAACTTAGCGATTGCGAAAACAAGATTGCCTATGTAAATATGAGCTTATTTGTGTTGATGCATCCAAAAATATAGCTCATTACTTGTTGGTGCATTTATTTTTAAAATTAAGCCTAATACAGCTTCTTTAGCTTATAAAATTTCTCTCCACTATCCTTATGGAAAACTACTCCATGTGAAGAAAGTAGAAAAAAAAGGAGAATATGTTTATATCTTCGGGCTCTAAAATTTGGTTTTGCGTCACAAGAACTACTAGCCTATTCTATTTTAGAGTACTAAGCAATGAAAATTGTCAAAGAAGACTTGACCTTTCCTTTCACATCTGAAGATTATTTGCTTGTTTTTTCTTTATGTTTTAGATCAATTATAGTTGCTTCTCTTATATGGTAGGTCTCATTTCCAAAGCCAATATAACAAATCAATGTTGTTAGTTACAGATGTCAAGAAAATATGAAGTTTGCATTTTCCTTCCCCACTTCTCTCTCATTTACCCAAACTTTCCTGAAAATTTGTCCCAACCCATTTGGAGTTGGCATGTAGCTTTGTCAAAAGGCTCCACTTCACCACAAATTCAATATTAATAGCTAAATTTATTAAAGGAAAATCAACAAAAAACTTTTTTAATACTATAATTTGATAAAAATTATGCTTGAATTTAGTAATTACATAAAGTTTTTACTAGACTATGCTAGCATAGCGGAACAATTATGGAAGGGCTAGGCTACCTTATGCTAACACCTCGGCTAAGACGATATGGCTCAAAAAATAACATAGCATAACATTATCAACGTATCTATTTAGATCCAGTTATATTTTATGTAAATTTAAAATTATATTAATAAATCAATTATATGAATATCCTTTTCAATACTGTTATTAATATTAAAAATATAAAATAAACAATAACAAAATAACAAAATTAATTTTTAAAATAAAAAATTTGATTTATGTGCTTATTCAATGTATCCCATTATGGCTTTACATTTCGACATGGCACGTTCATGTGAATCATGGACTACAAGTTATATCAACCTTATTCTTTAAAATAAATGGAACAACCCAACATGACCTATAATTTTTTGTAAGTCAGCGTAACTACATTCATATTTATGCGTGCACTTTTTTTTTGGGCTGTGTCAAGTAAATGCACACATATTGCCACGAGTAAGTTATAGGAAAATAAACAAAATATCAACTTTTAATTATGAAAAAAAATCAAAGATCATATACTACCTTACAAAGCATTTAACAAATTTAAATAATAAAAATGTTCTCCTAAAATATTTTCTAATTAAATATAATTATTTTTTTACTAATTTTTCTATCCTGCTTGCCACTGTCTATGATTTTTATAACACACTACTTTTCTTTCATGGTATAGATGTATATGAATATATATTATTTATATTATCTATGTAATCATTTAAAACAAATTTCATTATTATAAAGGTGAGTGACAAAAATCTATATATATTGTCCGTGGCTATTAGAAGAAATCTATACCTGCTGAAATCTCTAAGTCTTAGGTGAGTGACATATATGTATAAATATAATCCCTACTAAAAGTCTTGGGTTCTTCCATGATCTACAAAAATCTTTTCAAGCTAAAAGTCATGGATTCTTCCACCATTTACAAAAATCTCTAAGTCTGGCTATCTACTTTTCTTAACCCCTTTGAAGACAATACTTTTATGTCAAACTCATCATTCTGCAAAAACTTCTTGCTTTATTGCAGGGACACCAAACAGGCTAATGGATCAACCAGTTAAACTTTCGCTGAAACGAATGCTACGCGAGATCGCTGAGAATGCAAACTTCCCAAACCCAAACTTCGACTTCGACCTTACAAGCGATGAACTTTTTCATGGGTTTGTCGAGATAACTTTTCCCATTCCCTCGAAGATATATGGTCACCCATGTGCGATCATCGAAAATGCATTAGAGTCCGCTGCAGAAACCTGTATTCACATGTTAAAGGAGAGCACCGGCCTCCAAGTTCATGACGCAAACTATAGCGAATTGATGGATAAAAAAAAAGTGGTCCATGAAGTTCAGAAATCTGTAGATATTCTGTAGGATCATACAACTCACTTACTAAAAGGATGGTTGAGTACCCATGAACAACTTATTCAACGATCTGAATTCCACAGTTCCCTACAAGAGCAATCACATATGCTTTTGCAAGAAAACTCAATTATGAAACGGCAGAACGTTGCTCTTTCTAAGGAAAATGCAATGCTAAGGGACCAAATAAAGCATCTAAAGGATCAGTTGTCATTTTATGAAGTCGTGCAATCGCAACAAGCAAGTTCACCAAGTTACTAATATTAAGGTATATTCACTTAACCTAATTAGAACAGTTCCTATGCATGTATTTAGCTATCAACCGTTACCTATAAGTATCGATCTTCCTTCCCTGTCTCATTTATTGTGACTTGGTATCACTATATCACAAAAAACCAAATTTGTGGGTGATTAATTCAATAATTTTTGGCTATATAGTAAAATTTGATCCGAATAGAATCAAAAAACAACAAACAAAAGTTGTGGTTGATAAAGTCAACAATAGAATAGAATCAAAGAACAAGACAAGTGTTTCATAAGAGAAAATAGAGCGCCACATGGCATCATAAGAGAAAAGTAATTGGCGTGGCATCTCTAACGTTTAAGCATTGCAGCGTTGTCTAATATGCAAAAGTGAAGGGTTAAAGTAGCATAAGACATGTTTGTCAAAACCTATAATTAGCTGCCATAAGTAGAACAAAATCTATCATGCATGCAACGGTGTATTCTAAGTCTGAGTCAGCAAAATGGGGGGATATAACTATTTGAATGATGGAAAACACGATGAAAAAAAATGAAGAATTCAAAAGAAATAAAACAAGATGACAAAATAATTGAATAGAAACAAAGAACAATAAACCAAATTTGTGGCGATTAAGTCAACAATTGTTAGGTCCACAGCAAAATGGAAAACACGATGAAAAGCAATGAAGAATTCAAAAGAAATAAAAACAAAATAACAAAATGATTGAATAGAAACAAAGAACAATAAACCAAATTTGTGATTGATTAAATCAACAATTGTTGGCTCCACAGCAAAATTTGATCCGAATAGAATCAAAGAACAACAAACAAAAACCGTGGTTCATGAAGTCAACAACTGTTGGCTTTACAACAAAAATCGTATCATTTTCAAGGATTTACATTCTGATCTTATCCTGTTTCGTTATTCTAGATGGATAAGGTAACAATGTTTTTAACACATTGCTTGGTCAATAGTCACAAAAATATCATTTTTACCTTTTCAACTAATATCTCTCTTTTATTGTGAAAACAAAATATTTATATGGTTTTGCTATGGCAAGATGCGCTCGCATTATTAGGGATCATGATAAATTGATTTCTTTCCAATATAGTTCTCTACATCTGTAGATATTTGTATTAATAGTCTGGCCAACGTTGAAGCTGTTTAATATTACTTCCATTTATGAAATTCTGTATCAATTTCTCATTTACTTATTGAAACATATTCTCAAAATAATCCTGCTTCGTTATTCTAAACGAATAAGGTAACCATGTTTTTAGCACACTACTCCGTTAATAGTCACAAAAATATCATTTTTACCTTATCAACTAATATATTTCTTTTATTGTGAAAACAAAATATTTATATGGTGCTGATATGGCAAGATGCATTCGTATTATTAGGGATCATGATAAATTAATTTCTTTCCAATACCGTTCTCTACATCTGTAGATATTTGCAGTAATAATCTACCCAACGTTGAAGCTGTTAAATATTACTTCCATTTATCAAATTCTGTATCAATTTCTCATTTACTTATTGAAACATATTCTCAAAATGTTTATTATGCTTTTTGTAGGCTGAAGGTTGACAATCTTTTCTTGGCAGTGCTTTTGATGGTTATAGATCAACTCATGGAAGTTAAAATGGCTTTTTGTTATAGATAATTAACTAAAGAGCCAATAGTTGAAGATTATGTACATAGCTCTAAACTATGAGTGGTTCAGGTTTAAACTATGAGTGGTTCCTTGTAATTGTCAACATCCTATATGTTGCATAAGGTCAACTAATTTTCCTTTTTTTTTTTCGAAGTGAACAACCATAGCCTAATCTACTAAATGTTCTACTCTAATAAAAAAGAAAACTCCTATTAACAAAGCCATTTCTAAATTCTACTACTACTACTATTATAATTATTATTTGTAGTATTATTACTATTATTGTTATTATTATAGTGCCTTCTACTGGTCTTAAATTGAAGCTTATACATACCATGATTTTTTTTGCCTCGCTCTGCAAATTGCCAGCAATTTCCTTATGCATAACGCCTAACATCTATTCTTTTTATTCTTGTTTTTTGAATTCCTTTGAATAATGAAACAGATTTTCTTTTTGTCTAAAGTGAAGTAGCCAAGAAAATTATGCCGCAAACAGCCAAATTGGGCTGAAAAATTCATCAAGCAAATATGTTGTAATTTAAGAAGTTCATTGTTATCGGCCTGTACTTTGAAATCAAATTTCCAAGTTGATTGTTATATATAGGCTATTTAGACAGTTATGCTGACCAAACTATAAGAATATAACACTCTACCATTAGTAAAGGTAATTAAGAAACAGAATAGGATTATAAATTAGCAAGAGTAGATAGCTTGAGAAATTCTTAACCATAAACAATTCCATATGACAAAGCCATCAGCAAGATCGCTGCTTCCTTCTCATCTTGAGCGAAAACCCGATGAAAAGCTGGATTCTTCATCAAGATTATCCTTAAATCCTCAAAAGGAAGCTTTTTTCTACCTTCATGTGCAGATTTGGAGCTAAGTTTGCATGTTTTATTCTTTAACTGCAAAGCAAACCGATTAGTTCTTGATCTCTTAGCCTTCTCTTGAACCTTACTTTTCATACCACTCGGTGTCGTCTCAGCGGCAAAAATACTACCATCACCCCTCGCTTCCGCTACTGCTACTACCGCCCCATCCATAGCTTTTTTTTCTTTCCTTTGTCGAATCCCGCAAGCGTTGCAAAGGAACTGGACCCAAAAGAAGAAAATTCATGTCAAAATATAGGAATAGTAATTGCCTTTGACATATACTATATATGTTTACTTATATTAGTATATATAAAGAGTATCAATTTAAGAACCTTTGCGCCTCTAGGACAACGCCTCCAACAAGGAGTCTTAGTTGTATTGCAATCAGCACAAACCCTAATTGTATGGCTACTGTTGTTGTTATTGTGAAAAGAATTGCCACAGCTATTATCTAAGGATGATGATAGTTGTTGCTTCTGATCTTCAAATCTCGGCGTCAATGAATTATCTACGTGACCTAAGCTCATCGTCTTCCTCTTCATCTTCATCTTTGAGCAGATCAACTCAACAGAATTGTTCTCACTTCGATGACTCTGATTCCTTTTTTCTTCTTCTTTTACGGAGTTTCAAAATACTTTATGGAAGTGTTGGAAATTTAAATTCCAATCAAATGACAATTTTTTTTACATGTGGGAATATAACTTTTCCAACTACAATACGTAAAACATAAAACTAAACTAAACATGCTTATTTTAATATTATTTTAAGTAACCTATTTTAAGATTTAAAACAAATTATAAAATTCTACTAATCAAACGCTTCCTAAAGGTATTTTCTAATACAAAGTTGGTAACTATTACATATTTGCCATATTTTTTATAGTTTAATTTATAGTAAACAGCATGTCTTTACAGTAGATATCGAAATATCATTAATGTTAATATATAGGTCAAATGGTATATTTAGTCAATCTACTATATGAAATGTGCGAATTTAGCACTTTTACATTAATTTGATCAAGTTGATTCTCTTTAATTTATTATTATCAATTTTAGTCTAATAACTAATGGTACGTAGCAAAAATAAAAAGAAATCTATTACCGCGAAAAATATGATATGAAGCAAAAAAAAAATTTTTTTCTTATTTTTTCAAGAGCATATGTCATTATAGTTAATGACACGTCAACATAATTAACAGTAAATATTTAACACCATTAGCAATTGGATTAAAATTAATAATATATAAAAATAGAGAAACTCAATTTAACAATAAACAAAAATCAATGTACTCAATTTTATTAAATCAAAGTGGATAGATTAAGTTGACACTTTTAATATAGTAGAGAGACTAATTACACAATTTAACCTAATATCTACTTTGAAACCAATACATATATAATCTGAAAGCATATTCCTTCATGATTTTTTGACTTTTTGAATTTTTTTTCAAAAATTAAAAAACAAAGCCTTAATTTTTTTTTTACCTACAAATTTACACATGTTTAACTTTCTAACTTTTTTCCCTTCATGTCTATAATGTTTCTCGAATACTTTCAGACTTGTTTCCTTTCTTGTCTCTGGTCTCAAAGAATAATAATGTCTTTCAAACACTTTCTTTTTTTTAATATCTTAGTCTCCCCATATAATGTCTAATTAATAAATTAATTATTAATAAATGACTTATGACAAATCAACAAAGTCTTAGTAAAAGATTTAAAAAAAATACAGAATTCGTTGTTTTAAAACAAATTAATGCTTACTAAACGATTTGGCAGAGCAAAGCAAAAAAATAATCCCCAGTTTAAATACAAACTCTTACTAAAAGATTTACATAGCTAAGCAGATAAATAATCCCTTGTTTAAATCAATGAAGCATAGCAGATAAGTCACTTATGGCAGCTAATTAAGAAATATTAATTCAATTATTGACTTCTGAATTGAAGATGAGCACTCATAAAAGTGAAACAACCCAAGATCACTGTTCATATGCATGTGTGTGTACTGTCAAGTATGATAATCATGTGATTATATTTTGGTTTTTGATTGTGCGTTTGCCCCTCCCCAGGCCCCCACACTCAACATCTCTAGGTTTTATTCACCAACACCTAGAATTAGAAATAAGGAAAAAAAATAATTACCCAAAGTTTTAATTAGAAACAGCTGACTACATTTTGATGAGAGAAGTAAAGAATAACTAAAAGAAAAAAAAACTTATCTCATTATTGGGAGAAAGGCCACTCTTAGAAAATAGAAAGATCCATTTGTTCCAACAAAGTTCATGGCAATTTTAGGATATAATACGTTATTGAGTCTAATTTTTTTCCCTTTTCCCAATATAGTTTTCATTCTACATGTATCTAATTTATGTTAAATATTTTCTTTTAAACCATAACCTCAGATGAATTCTATTGAGTTGTCTTCAAAGATTCTGTTGAAAAACCTTCTTAAAAAGCTTCTTATGTTTCATTCACATATTTTGAAGACTGCAAGCATAGAATGATTTCGAACGCCTTTATTGATCAATAAGTTTTTCTAACAACAACTATTAAATGAATTTGACTATATTAGATGCTATGTTATCTATGATGTCATCAATCAACTGTCTACACTTATAGGATAAGATTTTTATAGATTTTCTCTTGCTCGAGTTTTACATTTTGATGCTTTTCTTATCCAAAACAGTTTAAATAAGGTCATGTGAATACGTGGTAATGTACAATGAATATTCACTTACAACCGGCAAAATCCTTTTCTTTTTAATGTGTTTGAAATTTTTGATTGAAATTTGTCCCCTGAGGTATGATATAACTTGTCATATTGATACATACTCAAGATGATAAAAATTACTATAATTCAAGACACTGGTTATTCATATTTGACAAATTCGCTTAGACAATATTGTTCAAAAACGAATTATTTTTAATTAATTTAGTAATAACACATCTAAATAATGTTGTAATAATGTTAAATAAATTTTGTTTTTATAGTATTATCTTATAAATTTCTACTAACCATTAATGTACAATAATTCTATTGTTGATTTTTCATGTCAAACAAAAAAGCCCTTTATTACTCGGGGCTTGCTCTCTCCACCCAGAGAAATTATTAGGCAGATCGGGTCTACCACGTCATCCATAGACCCGACCAATAAAATTGTGACAACTCAAAAAGTTTCCTAAAATTAAGGCACTAATTTGATAAAGGTTTAGCCCCACTTTATAAAGAAGGAGAATTTAAAGGGTAAGTCCTTAAATTTAGGCTATAATTGTGGTAGGGTTTTAGTAATTATATCATAATTTTTGAATTGTCACAAATTTCATTGGTTGGGTCTACGGATGACGTGGTAGACCCGGCCTATCTAATAATTTCTCCTCCACCCAACACCAAGTTGGAAGCAAAAGACCCAAGCATTGAAGACAGCAACATTGTTTCGTTACAGTATTCTCTTTCAAGTGATTATCTGTCCAGGAATAGTACGAGTTATGATAATGGAGAGCAATTACAAGTTTATTCTGAGTCTAAGAGGAACTTTGAAGCAGTAGCCGGGGAGAAGATCAAAAGAAGAACTCTTTCTTTCGGACCGAGCCATGTTTGCTTAGAATTAGGATTGTCTCCTTCAGGTGGTTCTATAAGCATGTCGACTGAAGAAAACAAGGAGATAAGGTTTTTTGAAGTAGGTGAAGGCGGCAGACCACAGTATCAAAAGGATAATCAACAACAGATTCTGAATTCCAAGATTGGACATCCTTCTGTGGAATTGAGTTTGGGTTTTAATGATGTTTTTTCCAGCAATAAAAAGAAGACACCAGAGAGTGAAAGTAGAGTTTCATTGCACAAAAACAAGAGAACCAAAGTTGCCACAGAAGAAATCATGACTAAACTGCAGCTTGGCCCCCCGCGTGGTTATGATCCTTGGTACATTAAAAAAACGCTTTCTGAAAGCGATCTTGGCAACTTGTATAGGCTGATGTTGCCTTTAAAGCCCATAGAATCTAATGTTTTCCCTTTGTGGAATACTGATCAAATCGCAAAAATTAGGGACGGCTTACTTGTTTGTGTATGGGATTGTGATACGAAAACAGAACACGAGCTGGTTCTCAAGCGGTGGAAAATAGCCTACGTACTTATCAAGAATTGGGTAGAGGATTTCGTGAAGAGAAGGCAACTTAAGAAAGGTGATGAAGTTGGCCTTTACTGGGACATATCCACCTCAAGATTCAAATTTACAGTTCTCAATCGATCTATAGGGCCTCTCTGTTAAAAGAATATTGTTTTTGTTTCTTTCTTAATCTTTATTACGCAATCTGATGATACAGTTAATTATGTGACTTAGTATTAATCAACTATTGTTACTTAAGTAGTTAATAATTAAAGTTAGAAATTATTAGAGTTTTTTAGCTTTTTGGTACATTCTCTATCAAAAGTATATATGAATAGCCTGATAGAGAATGCGGAGAGATATTGATATAGTTTGCCAGATAATTAGAGAAAAATACTGCTAAAGAAAGAGAGAGGTCTAGGGCAAACCGTGTTAATGTAGAGATAGAAGAGAAACGAAGACAGATAATTGGTTTGAATAATACAAGTGTGAGAGAAGTCTGTAGGAAAACCTGTCAAGGAGGCATATTTGAACAAAGGAGAGGAACATAAGCACACTTAAGTTTTGTCATTCCTTCAAAGACGACAACCAACCAACCTTTTTCACATAATTTACAAAAATCTTTACACTTCTTGCTATTTCTATTAAACTTTCCTACCTAATTGTTTTGAATATAAAATCTAAAGTACTTGCAAGTAGATGATGTTTTAGTTTCAGGAGAGGACTTTTGAGAAAAATTCCTACAAATATCCCAATCCAAGAAACATTTTTACCATTATGAAAACTACTGTTTATAAAATACTGTTTCTACTCCAGTCCATTAATCATCATGATTCTCATTTTGTTTGCTTCAGTTTCATGTTAAAACTGGGCTTATAAAACCCAGGACTACTTGGATAGATCTAAATTAATACACGGTCAATGATTTCACATTATCACCTCATTATTACGATGTAACATCACTAGATTAATCTGAAACTATACTTATTACTCAGAATAAATGATAATTTTGATATATAAAATCCCTTTTTCATCAAATTTAATTACATTGTTGAACATTGCACTAAAGTCCGAATCTATACAGTAAAGAAAATACGTTGCATAGCCCCATATTAGTCAAGGCCTATAGGATTCCCCTAACAACGATCTCACATGGAAGCAAATTCAATAGCTGCTTGGAATTATCAATTACATATCAAATATGCTTCCCAATCTCTTCAAAATGTCAAATCCTATTAGAGCAATGTTCAAATAGCTCTGTCCTTGTTGCTCTCAAAAGCAGACATCTACAGTAAAAACATTAAAGATAGCATCCCTATCAATGCAACAGTTCAAATTATTTTATGTATAAAACTGACGTGGGAGGCCAAATAGATGATTCTTGATTCAGGTCATATTCACTGTTCAGGCAATATAAAATTTTTTTTAGCTTCAGTTGAGGTAATTTTAAAATCAAGCTTATTCATTTTGGTCCTTTTATCACGTTATTGTATTTATTTCTAAGACTTGAATCCGAAACAACATTCTATTACAATAAACTAATATTGTTTGGTGCATTGAATTTGCTAAGTGTAACGAAGCAACATTCTATTACTTTATTAGTTGGAAAGTAGATAGAATTACTTTATGACTTTATTAGTTTATGTATATATGTATATGTGCGTGGTCTAAGAGAGAGAAAAGGGCTTTTGGATGTTCTGTGAGTAAAAGCTAAAAGAGAGGAGTAAGAGAGCGTTTGTCTTTAAAACCTACTTACCAAATAATATTTTGTAAAAAAATTATGGAAAAAAATTGCTGAATTGAATAAAATTATCTCGAAGATGATAAATTTTTTAATATTGTTAATTATATTTCAAATATTTTTTTTACTTTAATCAAATTTTACAATATTTATTTAGTATTTGATATCAAATTTCATTTGATATTTGATATGAAAGTAAGACTTTATATCTATATTAGGTTGATCATTTGGGCTTTACCAGTTGCCACCATTCCAACCTTAATGGCTTTTTCATATGAACAAAAAAACGATGGAAAATGATCAAGCAAAGAAAGAAAAAATAAATAACTCTACTTAAAGAGATAAAGCTCTTGTAAAGTCAATGAGAAAGGGCAATCATTTTTGAAAAAGACAAGGAATATTTCTTTTACATCAATGATAGAGTGGACTATCTTTTTTAATGGTATAGATGTATATGAATATATATTATTAATATAATATATTTAATCAAAACCAGAATCATAAAAAATCGAAGGAATATAACATCGTTTTGTTTGAAAAAACAACACGTTGGTAACCCCATATTGAATATATGTTTATATTTATCTATTTTTGTATGTGTGTATATGTATATATATGTATATGTGCGTGGTCTGAAAGAGAGAAAAGCACTTTTAGATATTAGTATGTGGGTAAAAACTAAAGGAGAGGTGTAGAAAAGCCTTTGTCCTTAAAACCTATTTATCAAATAAAATTTGATTAAAAAAATATGGAAAAAATTGCTGAAATGAATATAAATATCTCAAACAGGCTAATTTTATTAATATTGTTGATTGTTAATCATATTTCAAATTTTTTTTACTTTAGTCAAATTGTACAATATTTATTTAGTATTTCATGTCAAATTGCATTTGATATTAATATGAAGTAAGAATTTATATATATATATATATTAGGTCAATCATCAAGGTTTTACCAATCATCATCATTACAACCTTAATCATTTTTCCATCTCAACAAAAAAACGAAGGAAACTTCTCAAGCAACGAAAGGAAAAATAAATAACTTTAATAGCAGAGATAAAGCTCTTCTAAAGTCAAGGTGAAAGAAAAATAATTTTTTAAAGAGACAAAGAACATTTCTTTTACATGAATGATTAAATGGATTACTTTTTTAAAATGGTACAGATGTATATGAATTTATATTTTTAATATAATGTATTTAATCATTTTAAAAAAATTCCACTATTATTTTATAATCTACGAATTATTTATAAATAAATTTTTCTAAAATTTATGTATTAATCTACAACAAATTGACTTGTCTGCATCAAAATTCATGTATTTTTATACCGTACTATTAGTACATCCAAGAATATTACAGCTCAAAACCAAAATCAAGAAAAATCAAAAAAATATAACGTTGTTCTATTTGAGAAAGGAACAACCTGATGAACCCACGTTAAAGATATGTTTATGTATATCTGTTTTTGTATATATGTCTGTGGGTTTGTATGTGTAAAAGAGAGAGAAAAGGGCTTATGGATGTTCATGATTAAAAGTTAAAGAAAAGATGTAGAAAAGCCCAAGGAAATGAAATGCAGAGGATAATTTAAAAGGAAAAAGTTTAGGCACTTCTTAAATGACAATATATTTGCTTGATGAATTTTTAGCCCAATTTGGCTGCTTGCGACACAATTTGCTTTGTTATTTTACTTTAGACAAGAAGAAAATGTGCTTGATTATTCTAGGGAATTCAAAAAAGAAGAATAAGAAGAATGGATGTTAGGCATTTTGCATAAGAAAATTACTGCCAAATTGCATAGCGAGGCAGAAAAATCAGAGTATATATAAGCTTCAAGTTAAGACCACTGCAAGGCACTATAATAATAATAATAGTAAAATTAAGAAATGGATTTGTTAATAACAATTTTCTTTTTTCTTAGAGTAGAACATTTAGTACATTAGGTTATAGTTATTCACTTAGAAAAAAAGAAAAAATTACTCAACCTTATGCAAGATATCAGGATATTGACAATTACAAGGAACCACTCATAGTTTAGACCTATGTACATATCTTGAAATATACAGTGAATAAACAGTGAAATATAGCTTTCTCATGCGCTCATGCTTTTCTTGATTTCCCAGTAAAATATTCGATTAAGTAGACATTGCATCTGATCTTTGAACTTAAAGAACTCAGCAATCTTGGGTTGACTCATGGATCAACTACCCCTTCTGACTGGATAGTTCTTTCTTCTTCGTTAAGAGTGAATTCTTTTTCGAAATTAAACAAGAATTTCCTAAGCTTTCGCAATAGGTTATTCTGTCTTCGGATTTCAGCTTCTGTGATTTGTTGCAGATGCTGAAAGTGATAAATCTGGCTTTGAATATTTTCAAATACCATATTAGTTCGTTGATAGATTTCTCTTGGGGTGGCTCAGATAAGTCCATGTCGCCATTGTCGTTGGTCTTCATGCTCCACTACTACAGGTAGATAGACTTCTTGGATGTCGTTCATTTTGATGGATTGCTTGTTGTCGTGGGCTTGTACTTGTTTTGCAGATAGAAAGTGGTTCCTCTCTGACTTCCTCTGATGGATTACTTTCTCGATCTGACCTTTCTTCTTATCAAGGATTCTACTGTTATTCTTCTTCCTTTTTAGTCATGCAGAAGTAATATGTTCCCACTGACTCACCCAGTTCTCAATCCTATTGCCTGCCTCAATCCTATTGCCTGCCTTCAACAACCATCCTTTGTTTGCGTCTTTCTCTTTGCCCACCTACCTACTCTCTAGACGGCTTATCTCAAAAATTTAATATACAAATACCAGGCCCCGGTAGTGCGAACTGACATAAATGGAAGACTTTGGAAGAAAAGATAAAATTTTATTGATAAGATTCCTTCCAACTATATAATCCTGTCACTTCTAAGCGATTTCGACCTTCTTTTTAGAGTTTATAGGCAATAAAACAAGCGATTCATAGCATAAGCTATACTACATAAGCCAACAGAAAAAAAGGAACCAAAAGATAGCGATGCATTTATGGAAGAAGAAAAATAGATTGGTTTTGGTTTTCATTGGAATTGAAGAAAAAGGAAATGGAAAAGCAATAAAAATAATTCTAAAATACCATGTGGGTTTCACATCTTCCACCATCAAATCTGGGAAATAGATGGATTGGCAAATATAAAATTGAGTCAATGTGTCAGCTAATGAAATATGAATAATAATTAACAACAAAAAAAGGAAAGTACCCCACACGGAGTCATGCGTGTTGCAGACTTTGCTCTTGTCTTGGTTTAGACTATAGGAGTGCATGGTGGGGCAACTTGATTTTCACTTTTCTAAAAAAATAGCAATTTCTATGTTTTATAGCTACTTGTTTTTCTTCTGAGTTCTAACCTTTTTCTTGACTCATGTTTTCTTGCAGCTTGTTGGTTAGCTGAAAATGAGTATCCCTCAAAACCCTACTTCACCCTACATAGACGTTAGACAGGGTTGTGTTGTGACAGATTTTAGCAACCTTGTCTCACGTCAATCAATATTTCAATAATAATAATGGACTGAAGTTCTTGACTGTTCTCTGCCAGTAAAAAAGGCTTAATTGTTCAACAATCTTACATCTAATGAAATCTTTCCAAATCTAAATTTTTAGTAAAAAAATCTTTTCAAATGATGGGAATTTATCCAAATAAATAAAAACACCCAACAACTATAACTCTCTATCTATATACTATACTTTAAAAACTCCTTAATTAATTTACTTTAAATTTTTACAAAATGTTATGAGAAGTCATCTTTGAAATAAAAAACTTTTAGAAATTTGTTTCCTCCTACCTGTTTCTTTGGTAAAAAGTTATGTTTCAATTTTTTTTTTATGTTTAGATCAATTATTGTTGCTTGTCTTATACAGTAGGTCCCATTACCAAACCCAATATAATAAGTCAATTTTGAAAGTTACAAATGTCAAGATAATATAAAGTTTGCATTTTCCTTCCCCACTTCTCTCTCGAAAGCCCAAACTGTCTTGAAAATTTGACCCCACCCATTTGCAGTTGGGATGTAGCCTCTTCAAAATGCTCCACTCCACCACAATATCTTCTTATTCTTACTATTGACTAATTAATTAATATAATAATGAAGTATACTAATTTCTCATTCATATAGTACTAGCAGTTATTTTATTGTTCAGCTACTTCCCATGTCATGAAAGGACTAAAGGGGACAACATGTAAAAAAAGCTTCTGAACGACAGCTAAACATTGGCAAAAAAAATTGATCATACTGTAATTGAGGGAGAGAAAATAGGGAACCTTGTATTCTATACCAGTTACTTAGTCAATTATATACAAATAAAAAATAGGTTTATTTTGCTCCACTGCTACAGGTAGATAGATTTCTTGGATGTCGTTCATTTTAATGAATTGCTTGTTGTCGTGGGCTTGTACTTGTTTTGGATATAGAAAGTGGTTCCTCTCTGTGGGCTTGCACTTGTTTTGCAGATAGAAAGTGGTTCCTCTCTGACTTCCTCTGATGGATTACTTTCTCGATCTGACCTTTCTTCTTATCAAGGATTCTACTGTTATTCTTCTTCCTTTTTAGTCACGCAGAAGTAATATGTTCCCACTGACTCACCCAGTTCTCAATCCTATTGCCTGCCTCAATACTATTGCCTGCCTTCAACAACCATCCTTTGTTTGCGTCTTTCTCTTTGCCCACCTACCTACTCTCTAGACGGCTTATCTCAAAAATTTAATATACGAATACCAGGCCTTGGTAGTGCGAACTGACATAAATGGAAGACTTTGGAAGAAAAGATAAAATTTTATTGATAAGATTCCTTCCAACTATATAATCCTGTCACTTCTAAGTGATTTCTACCTTCTTTTTAGAGTTTATAGGCAATAAAACAAGCGATTCATAGCATAAGCTATACTACATAAGCCAACAGAAAAAAAGGAACCAAAAGATAGCGATGCATTTATGGAAGAAGAAAAATAGATTGGTTTTGGTTTTCATTGGAATTGAAGAAAAAAGAAATGGAAAAGCAATAAAAATAATTCTAAAATACCATGTGGGTTTCACATCTTCCACCATCAAATCTGGGAGATAGATGGATTGGCAAATATGAAATTGAGTCAATGTGTCAGCCAATGAAATATGAATAATAATTAACAACAAAAAAAAGGAAAGTACCCCACACTGACACACCCGGACCTAGCACGACTTTTCTGTACGAATGAAATAGTACAAGATGACGTATTAATTAAACAATGGGTCGGTCCGGCTGTGTCAAGTCAGAAGAGAAGTTAAAATTAGGATAAGACGGAGTTTGAAGATAAAGTAATTAACCGTGCATGGAAATTAGTAAATGCCAAAAAGACCTCCAAATAAGTCCCTAGAAATTTATTATGGGCCCCATTGGCACAAGAAATCAAAGGATTTAGCCAACGGGTAAAAATGAAAGAAAGTTGAAAAAGGGGAAAAAGTTTGACCCGGGGCCCGAGTGGACCCGGCGTCGGGCTCCCCTATAAATAGGGGAGGGGCCGAACCTTTCTTTCATTATTTTCTTTTCTTTTTCTTTCTTTTTTCTTCTTTTCTCTCTGGAGCCGACCGGAGGCATTTTGGACAATTGGCAAAGTGGGACATGCCCGGCTATCAGATCAAGGTGAGTTTTCAGTATGTTGTTCTTCTCACCTCGATCTACGTTATGTTAAGTTTGCACGCACATCCATGCATCGGTTTAGCCTAGATCCAAGTTTTCAGCTTTTAACCAGATTAAAACTTTAAACTCAAATAAATGGATTTCGGGCCGGTGGAATAAGGTGAGTTTTTAGTGGGTTATAGTATTCACCTTATTCTACGTCCCATTCCGTTTTTACGCATTTCTGTGCACCGGGTGTGAGTAAATCGGAGATTTAGTCAATTTGGGCTAAATCTCGGTCTACGGGAAAATTGGACCGGTGTTTCTCGTTTCTGCCTCGGCATATCCGTTGTGGATGCCATGAGGATCGTCTCTCTAAGTTTGTACGTCGAAAGGAGGAGAAACGAGTGCGAAAACCGGGGAAGAGACCGGCCGAAGAACTGGCCGATCGAGTCCCTGTTTAGATATTTTCAATATATTATTATTATATTAAAAGATATTTATATATTATATTAATATATTTAGATATTTATATATAATATTATTATATCTTAGATATTTATATATTATATCATTATAATGTATAAATATCTCATAGGTGGGCTTTTTGAGCCCAATTTCGAGTAGAATTTGGCCCAACCCGTGTGGGGCCCAGCCTAGTCCGGGTGTGGGGCCCACGGGCCCCGGGGGGGCATTTTGGTAATTTTTCACCGAGAGTCCGATTTTAGCCCCGAAACCTTCCGGACACTTTTCTAAGTGTCGGGCCCGGCCCGAGTGGCCCATGGACCCCCAGGGGTATTTTCGTAATTTTTCACCAAGTGTCCAATTTTTACCCCGAAACCTCCTGGACACTTTTCTAAGCCCCAAATCATATTCAAGCCCAGTCATAGGTCATGTTAGAGCCTCATAGGTGCATTCATAAATTGTAATTATGAATGCTAACGTATTTCCGTGTACTAGGGCTCCGGGTGAATCGAATGCGGCGATGCTCCGGAGGTTGAGCTACATGGAGCGCTTGGGAGTATACGATTCTCCCACTACTGTGAGTGACTTAGACTTCTCTGTCTAGCCACTGGGGAAAAGGGTTTTAAAAATGGTTTTTAAAATATAAATGTTTTTCAAAAGAATTGGGATACGGGAAATTCACACACACACAACTGTCTGCGATATACCCACATAGAGAGTGGGATGTTTTCAAAGGAAAATATAAATACTTTTGTGTGTGTGTTTTTATATATTTTAAATACGTATGACTTATATATATATTTTTGAAATATTATTGTTATGGTTATTGAGGGTACGATGCCCTTGGGAGATGAGCGATTGAGAGGGTTCCTCGGGGCTCCAATTGCGGGAGCGTGGACCGAGTTTGAGAGCATGCATGATACTCAGCCGTGGACCGCCTATCGAGGGGCACGGTGAGTCGAGCCTGGTTGGGAGAGGCGCGTAGGGAAACTCGCCAGAGCTCCAGTTCACTGTGTTCCACCACAGTGAGGCACCACCGAGGGAAAGGGCTAGAGAAAGAGAAAGAGAAAAAAGAAAACATTTCTAGAAAGAAAAGAGATAGCCTTCGGTGCAGTGAGGTATAAGACGACCGGCGGGTCGCACCTCCAGTATGATAGAGATGCCAGCCCATTTTATGTATATTTATTTATTTATTTATCTAAAGTGTTTTTAAAAGAGGGTTCTCAACCAGAGAACCAGGAAAGCATTTTAAAAGAAAAATATTTATTTTATTATTATTTTATTTTATTTTATTCTGGATTTCCCTTATCTGCCCTAACCCAGATGGAGATTCTCAGAACCTCTGTCACTCACCTGTATCCAATATGGATGGATGCAGATTCGCATACGGAGTCGGCTTTAGAAAGGAGGCTCACTAGAAGGCGTCGGTGGCTTAGGCTTAGAGGTTTCCGCTGCGTAGGTATTCTCTCAATTAGTCCACTGGCATTACTTTTAAAGTTAATTATTTTATTAAATATTTTCTAATTAAAGTTTTAGTTTTATTTGACAGCGATGATGCCCATTTATGCCTTGCGGTGCCTTAGGTGCGTGACTGGCCAGCACGTACTTCGAGGCAGCGCAGCGGTTGCCACGTGGCCGGCCCGGAGCGGGTCGGGGCGTGACACACACGGAGTCATGTGTGTTGCAGACTTTGCTCTTGTCTTGGTTTAGACTATAGGAGTGCATGGTGGGGCAACTTGATTTTCACTTTTCTAAAAAAAATAGCAATTTCTATGTTTTATAGCTACTTGTTTTTCTTCTGAGTTCTAACCTTTTTCTTGACTCATGTTTTCTTGCAGCTTGTTGGTTAGCTGAAAATGAGCATCCCTCAAAACCCTACTTCACCCTACATAGACATTAGACAGGGTTGTGTTGTGACAGATTTTAGCAACCTTGTCTCACGTCAATCAATATTTCAATAATAATAATGGACTGAAGTTCTTAACTGTTCTCTGCCAGTAAAAAAGCTTAATTGTTCAACAATCTTACATCTAATGAAATCTTTCCAAATCTAAATTTGTAGCAAAAAGATCTTTTCAAATGATGGGAATTGATCCAAATAAATAAAAACACCCAACAACTATAACTCTCTATCTATATATATTTTAAAAACTCCTTAATTAATTTACTTTAAATTTTTACAAAATGTTATGAGAATTTCATCTTTGAAATAAAAAACTTTTAGAAATTTGTTTCCTCCTACCTGTTTCTTTGGTAAAAAGTTGTGTTTCAGTTTTTTTTCTTTATGTTTAGATCAATTATTGTTGCTTGTCTTATACAGTATGTCCCATTACCAAACCCAATATAATAAGTCAATTTTGTCAGTTACAAATGTCAAGATAATATAAAGTTTGCATTTTCCTTCCCCACTTCTCTCTCGAAAGCCCAAACTGTCTTGAAAATTTGCCACCACCCATTTACAGTTGGGATGTAGCCTCTTCAAAATGCTCCACTCCACCACAACATCTTCTTATTCTCACTATTGACTAATTAATTAATACAATAATGAAGTATACTAATTTCTCATTCATATAGTACTAGCAGTTATTTTATTGTTCAGCTACTTCCCATGTCATGAAAGGACTAAAGGGGACAAAATGTAAAAAAACTTGCGAATGACAGCTAAACATTGGCAAAAAAAATTGATCATACTGTAATTGAGGGAGAGAAATTAGGGAACCTTGTATTCTATACCAGTTACTTAGTCAATTATATACAAATAAAAAATAGGTTTTTTTTAAAAAAAATTTATGTAAAACAAAAGTTTTTGACAAAAATATCTAATAGGCACGTGACCAATATTAATCAATATTATGAATGGAACTGCTTCCAAAAAAAAAGGAGATATGAGTAACGAATATGTTAAAAAAATTATAATTTAAAGAATATAAAATTGAAATTATTCCATCCAAGTTATCATCATTCTTAATTGCTATTAGGAGTTATCTTCAATCTTATCGTAGGTTTTTTCTTTTTCCTTTTTATGATAAGCTTTCATATGATTGCTCAGTATATACGTTCTCATGGCTACATGAGCAAGAATTTAAGATCAAATTAATACTACTATACTCGGGTCAATATCTGGTACTCTATATTTTTGTTAAATATAAATAATATATGCCAGAAACAAAATCATGTTTAATTACTTTTTTAGTCGAATTTCTTAATTTCTCTCACCGTTATCTAATAAGATTGCAAATTAAATTCCTGATTGTAGCAAAAAGGATAAAATACCGCATTAGTCAGGATCTAATTTCACTATAGGATATCATGTGACTTATAAAACAAAATAATAAAGTAAAGTGGACAATGTACTTACAACTTCGAAGACAATAAATTAAGGGCCTTGGTCTGTTTACTACTATGAAACATAGATAATAGCGAAAGTACAATAATTAAACTTCTATGATCAGTGGCAATTTACTATTGCCAATTGCCTATCTAAGTAAGTGCTAATTATTACTAACTTTGTTCTTAGTAAGTCACAACTCCACGTAACAAATTGCACACGAAAGTAATTTCCAAGTCGCATTCACAGGCTTTACAATTCACATCATCTTCCTCATCGCTTTGCCACCCTTGTCTTATTTTATAACTGTGTTGGTATTGCATTAAGCAACGATTAGGCTTTGGTTCCAAGAAATTATTGATCCATATAAATTTCGTTATGTCCTTCAATTTCCTTCGACTTTCTTTTATACTTTTTTCTGATCTTACATAACTAAGAAGTCGTCTGCCTTCTTGCTCTTGGTCTGGTTCCTCTGCACATAGTAGGATAACACCTAGCACGTAAGAAGCTCCAAGATGTCCTACTTTTCCTGCACTACGTAGAGAGTTGACTCCTTCTTCTACCTTTGAAAAACTAAAGTAGTTAACCTGATTAATAAACAGACATGATAATTTGGTTAAGTAGACGTAGGGGAAAAAAGTAATAAAAGGAAAAGAAAAAAAGTTTAAATACACACCACTCCTTCTCTAAATAGGACTTCTGGGTGCATGCTCTTTTTGCACTGCTCCAAGAACACAGCTTGCTTTTGTTTAGCTGATGGACTCCATGAGATAAAAGGAACCTTGTCAAGGGACACATGTTGAAGTACGTACTTATCACTGGCAATATGATAAAATGCCTTGCAACTACAACAATATTATACAAACAAATTAATGAATACACAAAGAGTAACAGAATATTTAAATCATATACATAAACTTGACGAATGAAAGAGATCAAGAGCAAGAAAATAAACCTTAACTTCAGATGAAAAAAATTACAAAATGAAGAAGCAGCCACCCGAGCTAAAACATCTGTGAGCAGCTCAATTGGAAGTGAGAAAATATTTCTCTTGCAATTTCTTGCTTTACTCAGTGTAGGAAAATTCTCAGATGATGATCTTTTATCACCTTTCATTGTTTTAATCAACTTAAAGCGATCTGTAAATCTCTTTTTAGTTGTGTTCCTTCTTTCGGTTCTATGAGATTGAGATCCACTCATTAAAGCTGAGAGAGAAAAAAGAAAGAGATGATAAGATGTTGAAGCTTGAACTGAAGGAATTGAAAGAGAAAAATAAAAAGCTCTCTTAATTTTACTAGATTTCAACACGATAAAAAAATACAATATTATGTTATTCATATTTCCTAAGAAAAGCATTACGTTGTCCTACAAGGACTAGGATAATTACAACTAATACTTACAATTCATTAAAGGTAAATATTTTTAATAGAAGTCAGAAGGGTTTCATTAACTGAACATGCAATTTATATTCCTTGTGTCTTTACAATTTGCATGTTACCTTTCGCATCCGGTTGACTCCTACAACACTTACCACCTCGACAGGCTAATTTCTTGTAGAATGCAACCACAAAGGAAACATCATTGTAAAATTGACACTTATTAAAAGAATGAATCGCACCATTGCAATTATCAAAACCTGTAATCACAGAAAATTTTTTCACTATAAAATCGACCTTGACAAACAATATGTGCATATTGAGAACATAAACTAAGCAATTGTTACTATAAAGATATAACTGAAGTGAAGATATTTACTAGGATTTTCGGATGTTAGTGTTGCCGTCTGTGAGAAGTAACAATACCATGGATCTTTGCCAGAATTTTGATAGTTTAAATTTAGATAAATTAAACAATTTAACCTTAATTAAATGTGAAACGGTAACAAATTTAGGGTGACCCAATTAATTAAACAATAACACATTTAAATAAAATATTATTTTTACATGTATATTCAAGTAAAATTACCAAAATAATAAGAATAAAATAAAAGTATATTGTTTTTGTTTTACACTCGTAATTTAAACACTATTTATTTGATAGCGTTTAACTCGTTTGACTAAAAGTTTAGCGACTCTCGTATGTGAACTTGTAGCTCCGATTTTTTCCTTCCATCTGACTTTTACATTCCTATTAGAGATTACTTCGAAAATGAGTTTTTATTTATTTTTTAACTTTTGGCCCTTTTTTTGAGATTACTTCCAAGTATTTTTCTTCAACCCTATCCTCAATAGAATATGAGGGCTAGATGCACATTTTTAAATCATGTCAGAAGAAGTGCTTACATGTATCAATAGTTATAGTAACTTTGCCAACAACGTTAAATCATAGCTCTTATAAGTTAAAAAGAAAGCAGCGTTTTACCAGTCTCAACCAACCAATATATTTTTATCAAAATAATTTTTTTAAAAAATTTTTATGAAATTTTGATCAACCATTTAAATATAGAATGTTTATTAACTTTTGCTAAACCAAGTTAATCTTATTCTTATTTCGTTATAATGGAGTCATTGTGATCCAATTCTTATATAGAGGTATTACAAGATCATAAAATGGAATAATTTGATATTGTAGATCGTTTCAATGATTGGAAAAAAGAACAATCCAAGGTAATGTTTGAACATATTGATTAAATCTCATTAGGTAGTATGTATTGCTCTGAATTTGGGTGAGAAACGAGTTCTTTCTGGATGAAGCATTCATGATAACAAACACTGGTTCAAAAGCTTAACACATGTTACTGAATACATGGCTTGGACTGCCCCAAAACTTGCTCTGAGATCTCTTCTCCTCTCTTTATAGCTCACCATAAGACTAGCATTCAAGGAAAGAACTCCAAGCTTTGAATAGGGCTTCGATGCTTTCTCTTAATCAGTAAGGAAGTTAGTGTTTGGCAAAATAAGAATTTCTTTTCTTAATCAAGGTGCCTAGCACAAATAGTTTTTCAGATAATCCTTCAAATCATATTCAACTACTCACAACGAATGTAATAAATTTGAACAGAAACTCCATACATATAAAAGCCTTAACAATACAAAATGTAACAAGAATTTACAAAATCAGATCTGCATTGAAGCACTTATAATCCTAAAAACTTACTAAAACCTACCATCAATTTATACCTATTTAGTTACAATGACAATGCCAGAAGTATCAAAAGCAAACTTCACCAACCGTGGGTAAGTTGGAGGTTTCAGTGGCAAAGGTATCACCAATTTCTTAGGAGCCTCCGACTGTGCAGGCACTATTTTTGAAGGCAACTGTGCCTCCAAATCCAATTGTTCCCCATTTTCTTTATTATTTTCATTTTGGTTTCGATTCTGATCTTCCTTTTCCCTTCGATGAAAGGCCAAAAATCCATACAATATCACAAGAAGCCATACAAGAAACAATACTAACAGTACAGCACCAAAATACATCTCTGAATTATTTATAAAAAAAAAAATATAACAACATTAGTAATCAAACAAGGATAGAATTTTAGCTAATAAAGTTGGAAAAATTAATTTTACCTGTTTCGAAAGATAAGAGTATGGAAGATTGGAAGTTGTAGAAAAAATGGAGGAAAGAAAGAAGAAAATAGAGTTTTTGAAATATACAAAGAAAAAAAAGAGCAAAGAATACAAAAGAGTCGACAATATTGGAATTTATACAATTACACTAAGTTTAGTGGCCAACTTGCAACCTAGGCTTCCTTTCGAGTATAGGAACAAAATCCTTTGGACAATTGAGATATAGCTTCATAGCTATATGGACAAATTGTGAGGTTAGGAGACAAGATATTTTCATCCATCTCTAAACAGATCTTGGTTCAAGAAATAAATCTTGTACAGGTTTATTTAAGTCTTAGGTGCGTTTGGTTGGGGGTAATGTATCATAACCTCGGTAATGTGACCTTAGGAGTGTAAGATTCATACCTTTGGTTTAAAGGAATTACATAACTTGGGTAATCTCACATTCACGCCACATCAGCTTTTTGGTAAGATTATCAAGAATCCCATAACCTCTAATTTCTTAAATAATGTGAGATTATCAGGTTATGTTAAAATCTTTTTCCACTTTGTCCTTCATATTTTACCCATTTGACTCTAATAACCTTAAGTAATTTGTAAATTATAATTTTTTTTGAAGCATAAATTTTTTTTGGGTAAGAAACATATATAATTAAACTTAGTTTATAAAATTATTAAACCATTAATTGTATATTGGTTCAATTAAACTATTTTACCCTTTTGGACCATAATAACCTTATGTAATTGATAAATTATAATTTTTTAAGCATAATTTATTTTGATTAAGAAACATAATTAAATTTAGCTTATATAATTATTAAATTATTAATTATATGTTAGTTCAATTAAACTAAAAGCATAATTAAACTAAACATATATAATCATTAAATGAATTATATAATATTTTACTAAGTTTGTTACTTAAATAATTTTTATATTAGTTATGTTTAATTATCAAACTTAACAAAATTACAACAGTTATACAAAACATTGAGCAAATAAGAAATAAGCCTAAGTGTTGTAATTAAGGCATTATGGTAAACTATCCATTTTAACAGAAAATATACCCCCCAACCAAACAGGTTAATTTTATATTCCAGAAATCTCAACCAAACAGAAATTGTGTATATTCCGAAAATATGTATTAGATTATGTTATAACCTGGTAATCACATAACTCTAATAATCTAAGATACCTTAAACCATATGCCCCTTATAACTTTTTTAACATTAACTGTGTTACTATTGCAGAGTAAGGTCTTTCACTCTTTCGAAAAGGTTGGATTATGTTTTCAATGAGGAAAAGATATTTACAGGCATCTTTGAACGGATCTTACTCCAAGAATCAAATCTTCTGCAGGATTGTTGTCTGACTATTGGAGAGGAAGGTCTTTCGAAAAGGTTGTATTTTGTTTTCAATGAAGATAAGATATTTCCAGTCATCTCTGAGCAGATCTTGTTCCAAGAATCAAATCTTCCGCAGGATTGTTAATAAATTTTTAAACAGTACTTTCAAATATTTAAACATTAAATATAATATTTAAAACTTCAAAAACATGTCAAATCTTCTGTAGCATTGTTAATAAATTTTTTAACAGTACTTTCAAATATTTAAACATTAAATATAATATTTAAAACTTTAAAAACATATCACAACAATCCTCCTTACTCTACTTGTTTCCCTCTATAAAAGCTTAACTTCTTCTCCTCCGACCCATTACCTCTCAACCTCTCATCCCTCCTGCTGCTTTGAATCATTTTCCCTCCTACCGTCCCTCTTTCTTTATTTTTTTAATATACACTTTATAAATTTATAGTTCGTTCTTCTTTTTAATTCCAACGTCCATTGATTTCAACTTGGTTTATTTTTTTTTTAAAAAAAAAACTTTTATCCTACAGCCCTTGTTTTTCCATCTTAATTCATTACCTTCATTATATAACTTGTTTCTCATGTTTTCAACATCTTCATTTTCAAATGTTTTATACAATCGATAAAAAATTTAAAGTGAGTATAATCTTGGATAAAACGTATCAAAGTGAGTATAATCTTAGATAATCAATATCCATATTGATTATGTTTTTATATATTATTTATAAATTTCAATCCATTTTCTTCCGCTTTCTTATGCATAAATATTAAAATATTTTCAATCATAACATCAACAATTTATAGATAGATACATATTACTACTCACAAAATTATATTGTTCCATTATACAAGCCAATTACAATGAAAATAGTTACATTATTCCGTCACACAATTCAATTAGTGACGATTATCAGATGCATGAACAACGCATATGAAGATGACCGAATATATGGTGTTAATTTTGGTACTTTAGGATTATTGGATTTAATTGCTGGTCCATTAATCCGATAACAAGAAGTTATAGCAATTTCTCATAAAAATATGATAAGAAATCAGATGGAAGAAAAAAATCGGAGCTACAAGTTCAAATACGAGAGTCGTTAAACTTTTAGTCAAACGAGTTAAACGCTATCAAATAAATAGTGTTTAAATTACGAGTGTAAAACAAAAACAATGTACTTTTATTTTATTCTTATTATTTTGGTAATTTTACTTGAATATACATGTAAAAATAATATTTTATTTAAATGTGTTATTCTTTAATTAATTGGGTCACTCTAAATTTGTTACCGTTTCACATTTAATTAAGGTTAAATTGTTTAATTTATCTAAATTTTTTATATTAACTTCATTGCATTAATGAGCAATTCCACCAAAATCACATTCTAACAAATATACATCAATATATTTCTTTCTAATTCCGGGGCGTAGCCCGGGTCATTACCTAGTTTTTATTAAGGTACAAAAGAGGAAGGAGTATTTGCCCAACTGATAACAGTTAAAATATCAATATATTAATATTAAAATATGTAATTAAACCTCCAAATTTAATTACTTTATATGAAACATAATTATCAATCAATTAATAATATTACTAATCTTTATAATTGCAAGTATCATTAAAACTAAATTAACTAAAAATAAATATATTATTAATTCCCCTAAAAATAAATAATATTATTATATTACATTATTAGTATAAATAAAATAAGTATATTATATATATTATATTGTAATATCGAAAAAATTCAGAAAGACTTTGAGATTGAGATGAAAAATTTTGTTTGCAATACGATATTTGGAAAAATTGAACTTTTGAAAATGGAGATCAAGAGACTAAGGTTATGTTTGATATATGAAAACTTTTTCTGTTTTCATTCTTTAAAAAATACAAAATAATCATCATCTAAGGTATTTATAGTTTATAGAAATATATGCATATATTTAGAAAATGAAAATAGATCTAAAATTGAGAACAATTTTTTTTTAATCTCATTTCTATGTCCATTTTCATTTTCATTTTCTAAAACATGTATACATTTTCTTTCACAATATATATCTTAAATGATAGTTTCTTTATATTTTTTAAAAAATCAAAACAAAAAATGTTTTCTCATACCAAATATAGCCTAATTTCTTTAATCAAAGTTATCTTGGAGAAATTAAAGATAATAATTTAATTTGTAGAATAATATTCTCGCTCTTATTTGTGAAATTGTTTCAATCTAACATTGACATTGAAGAACTCATGGTCGAAGAGTACGACTATAGTTTTAGTTTCTAGACTTAACAATTAATCAATTTTAGTTTCTAGACCACGTCGAAGATGACATAGCCTTTCTCATGGATAGATGGCCCGACAAAAAAACCCCGTGTTTATCTATTCATGGGTTATAAAATACTATCATACACAGTTTACTGTCAAGAATAATCTTGATTTGATCAATCTTGAAAAGAGAGAGAGAGAGTTGATCGGTGGCTGATTTATTTCTAGATTTCTAGATTTAGAGTTTAAAAATTGTTTGATCGGTGGAAAAACGTAGGCTTGTGGGTTCGGTTTCTGACATGCCCGGACCCAGTCCGTACGTGTCAAGTTATGAAATTATATATAGTTGTGAAGCCAAGAAATGAAATTGGAACTTGCTTTACACATTTTGAACTTTCTTTAGCTCAATTTTGAGCTTAGAAACCCTAATTTGTAGTCCGGAGTTAATTGGGTATACTAGGGTTCGAAAATCGAGGTAAATGGGGCCGTGTTGACTAAAAGTCAACACAAATTGGTTGACTCCAGCACTGGACAGGGTCGAGTCTGGTGCCGGACCCATCCTTTTAGATGGGGTCTGGGGCCCATTTTGGCTATTTTCTCTTCTTCTTCACTTTCATCCGAATTCTCTCAAACTTCCACCAATTTCAACACTTCAATCCCTCTTCAAAACGCTTCAATAATCATCACCAATAACTTCTTTAGCTTCCAAGAAGATCAATAACATCAAATTCATCAAGTTTTCTTCAAATCTTCAAAGTTACCAATTTGAAGTCATTGTGTTCTTCGGCCTATATCTTTAAATCCAACCATAAACTTTGGCTGATTTCTTGGTATGTTGTTCTAGACCCCTTAAGCTTCAATTTGACTGCTTATTTGCTTGATTTCGTTGAGTGAGCTAAGAGAAATTTTTGTTTGAAAATCAAAATTCGTTTTGCTCAAGAACACTTGCACCCTTAGGCTTTTGATCCGAAATACTTACATGATCAGTTGTTTAATTCCGTTTTTTAAGCCATAAGTTCTTAGTTTAAGTGTTGACGTGCTTATGTTTTGAATTTCATGCGAATTGATGGAGAATTGAGCTCAAATCAAGCTTGGGAAGTTGGGGGCCAGACTCACCAAATTTGGGGAAATTTCCCCAAATTGGCCACTCCTGCGTAGGAGTGAGCCTTGGCCGCGCCGGACCTGCACTGTAACAGGGTGTTTTGGTCATTTTACAACCCTAGACCCCAATCGACCATAATTGACTTCTGGGCTTATCCAATTTAGTTCTGAGACCCTAGAAACCTAATTAGGTCATGTTGTGATTTTTGATTATTAGTCGAATGCCTTTATTAATCAAATTAGATTTCAATTTGATTATTTAGGTATGTGATTGTACGAGGTTGACCGGTAGCGTTCGAGCTAGGGCATCGGGGGGATTATTCGAGAGTATACAAATCTCCTTTACTAGTGAGTGGCTTGGATTATAGTGGTTGACCACTGAGGGTCAATCGTTTTCTTATTGCTTTATAAACTGTTTTATAAAATGTTTATAACGTTTTGGGATATGGACTGTCCACCCTCACACACGAGTTTAGAAATGGATTTAAGGGTGGGTTTTCAAAAGAATATATAAAATATTATTATTATATTTTACCGATGATATGACCCTTAGGAGTTTAGTGATTGAGAGGTCTTCGGTGCTCCGATTCGAGAGAGCATGTGGACCAAGTGAGAGGCATGCAATGAAGTAGCCATGGACCGCCTTTTGAGGGGCACAGTGAGTGCAAGACCTTGGGAGAGGCGGGCAAGGAAGCTCGCCAAGGCTCGATGTAGCTATGTTCCACCACAGCGTCGGCAACGTCAAGGGAACGGGACAAAGAATAAAAGAAAAGGATTTTGAGATATGAGTTTAGCCTTTAACGGTCTAGTGGGGGCACTAAGTGCACGAGTGTATCTTTAGGACGATTTCAGATGCCAGTCTATTTACGAGATTTGTTATTTGTTTTGGTTTGGGATTTCATATGATTTCATAAAATGGTTTTTAAGATAAGTTTTGGATTATTTCATATCCCCAGCCTGAGGTGATCGGTCATTATAACCAGGTCCTTCACTGGGTACATATATATTTGTACTCACACCATTCACTTATTTTTGTCAGGTCATTAGGCTACGGACGACAGTTGTCCTGGTGGATAGTGATCCTGGTATATCACTAGCGTACACGATTTTGTAGGTTCCACCTAGATCCCTTGTGAATCCTGGCTTCGAAATAGTATTGCATATTATTATATTATTATACTTTTGGCTGCATGTTTGCACTGTAAAACGTGCCACTTATGTTATGGAAATATCTTACGATATTTTCTATATTATTTTCTTATATGTTTTCATATGTTGCTCGAGTACCCCTTATTTATGCCTTATACCATCTTAGATAGCTCGCCTTTCGAGGCATGCATCTCGAGGTGGTATGACGGTTGTCATTTGGCTGAACCCTCGGATTGGGGCATGACTGTTTCCATATTGGAATTTTGAGTTCAATATCTATTTGGTTGATGGAAAAATATGGGTTTTTGGCAGATTCTATCTTGTGATTTTCTGGGTTGAGTGTTTTTTTTAGAAGAAATTCTGAGTTTAGTATTTGGTTGGTAAGAAAGTGTGAGAAAGTTAAAGAAATTATAAATTAGAGAGAAAAAATGATTTTCGATTTTTCATTTCAAAAATTTTCATTTCACTTCAATTTATTCTTTTTATACACATGCATCTAATCATAGAATGACACTTGTCACCGTTAAATACTTAACAGTGCGTGTCATTCACTACCGAAAATTTGTTAACATAAGTCTTGATTTATTACAATCCGTTAACGTTAGGTTCTAATTTAATGGAATTGAAAGGAATTGAAAGGTTTAGTAATTAATTGAGAAAATCCATAAACGTTAGATCCTGATTTGAGCTTTTAACCTATTTATTTCGATTTAAAGGTTTAGATCTAAATTACTTCTTCCAGAAAAGATTTGGTCTTTATTTGTTTCAATTTTTAGTTATAGATCTAAATTACTTTTTCTTGCAAAGATTTGGTTTTTATTTATTTCATTTTGAAGGTTTAGGTCGAAATTGAATTAAAGTTTTCTGTAAAGATTTAATCCTAATTTGGGCTTAAACTCGTCGTTGGATCAACTTCGCCCGCCTCGACTGGATTATAGCCCTTGGCTCCATGATCCAGCTTTCAAAGTGTAGGGTGCACACGGCTCAGTCCCTCTCACGTCCCGTTTTGGCGCCTAAAGTGGGTTTCTTCTCTTCGTCTCCTCAAGCAGCAAAGCAACGGGCATAATTTCTAACAATCACAATCGATCCCCACCCAACCAAAAGCTAGGGTTTTTATTCAGATCCATCCCCAAAATCCAAATTAAAAATTCTGAGTTCAAAATGAAAAGAAGAAGAAATCACGATATGAACTCCAAAGATCCATCCCCAATTCCAACTTCATTCCCCGCAGCTCCCCACGGGGGTCGGTCCCCAGAAATCCGCGCCGATTCCCAATCAAATCAAGGTTCTTCGTTTCAAGTTCTTGTGTCGGCTGTAAACTCACCTTTACTGATTCTCATTTATAGATTTAAGTATCTAACTTTGTTTTTTTGTTGGGACACAAAACACTTTCCTAGAAACAATTTTCCATTTAAACGCCCAATATAATGGAATTTAGTTATACAAGCGTTTAAACGATCATTAATGCTTTAAATTTTTTGTTATTTGGCAAATGGTGATCAACCCTGGATTTGTAGCCGCTGGCGCTAAAACTTCCGAGTTCGCATTTTTCAAGAAACTGAAGGAAGATGCCGGCCAAAGATTTGATTGTCTCTCAATGCAGAGGGAGAAAAACGAATCAAACAAGATGCATTCTAGAAAGTGTGGTAAAGTAGTTGGTAGATTTAGAGTTAGATACTATTGTCTTTGCTTTATTAGAAGTTGGCTGCTATCGCCTTCATTTTGTTGGAAGCATTAAATTCCCAGTTTCTTGCTTAGGAACATAATATTATTCTGTACTGTGCAGAAGGAACCAAAATTCTGGACGGGAACGTTTTAGTATCATCGGAGGGTACCAACATCACTAAAAGCCACTCGGAGGACTTTAGGTTCCCACTGTCCGTAAGAAATATTAGTTCTAAGGAGTTGGGATCATTGTTTTCCATTGAAAATGTTAGGTGTAAGGACTCAAAGTTACTGTTTCCCATTAACGATGTGAAACATATTGACTTTGATTCATTCATCTCGCCAGTTGACAGAGCAGCCAATAACTCGGGTATGCAATGTAAAAATGAATTCTTAAGTTCATGGTTGTAGCTATCCCTTGCTTGACTGATTGCTAACTTTGTCTTTTAGCTTTTGCTAAGTAGGTGTGCTTCAATAAATATATTTTTTGACTTGCACCTATTTATGTCTGAGTTTGGGTAGTAACTATTAGTCTATTAGGGTACGTTTGTTACAGCGGATTGGATTGGATAGGATAAGGAGAAAAATTACATTAATTTGTAATGTGGTTTTATAGTATTGACATAGATTTGCATTGTGGGAAGGATTATTCATGGGATGACTTAATCCTCACATGTAGTGTGATTTTAGAGTATTGACATAGAGTTTCATAGATTTGGATTGCGGGGAGGATTATTCATAGGATCCTCAAGAGGATTGAGTCATCTTATGAATAATCCTCCCCACAATGCAAATCTAAGTAAATACTATAAAACTACACTACAAATTACATGTAATTTCCCTCCTCATCCAATCCAATCCAATCCGCTAACATACATACCTTAGATGATTATTTTATGAATCATTTAAGTATATTTCCCTTGTATAACTGAAAAGTTGCCAATTTTTATGTCCATAGTCAGACCCCGTTGAAATGCCTTCGCTAAATATCTCTTGTTTAGTCCCTGCAGAACTAAAGATTATTTAGTTATTCTTGCCTGCTTTTGTTAACAGAAATCAGTTTAAACAAAGCCTTTTCAGCCTTTGAGTCTCCATGCTGCATAGAAGATTGGTTCGAGCATGATAGTGACAGCAAGAGACCAGGGGGTAGAACTTCTCTAACGAACCTACAATCTATTTTTATCATTTATTCAAAAGCCAAGGAAAATTAAAAGAGCAGAAAATGGATATAATGGAATCCTCTATATGTTTTGTGCAGTTGTACTTCTCTTTTAGCTATCAAAATGGTCCTTTTGCCTCTGCATCTTGGCAAACCAACTTTGTTTTGTCCTTGGAATTTCAAACTGTATATGGAGGGAAATACATCAAAGTGTCATCTGCAAAATTAGTCTTTGGCTAAAACTGAGAATTACTAGCCATTATTCATAGAATAAAATCAGATAATTTCAACTTTCAGGGTCTAAGTCTGATCAAGCGGAATTATTTTCTAGAAAGAGACAGAAACTGCATCAATGGGCTCATAACTCATTTCCTGAAATAGAGGAACTCTGTGCCAAGGGGTTAGACATGTTATTATTGGAAGTCATTTCAATTTTTTCATAACTCATATCTTGAACTGAGTCATTATTATCTCAGGTATGATCTTGTTTCAGTGCTCCTTAGTCGGCTGTTACCTTGGACTAATGAGAAAAATGTATGTTCTTTCTGCTTACCGTATGATATGACTTCTTTCTCTAAGTTGATTATGTAAGAAAACAAATTGGCTCTTGCAGAGTTTCAGAAATGCGGAGTCTGCACTGGTGGAAAGCAATTCCAATTCTGAGTTGCTTGCTTGCTCTCTGTCAGATATTCCTGCCAAGGAACATTATGGGATACCAACAAGGAACATCATGCAAATTGAATATATGCAGTACTTGGAAAATGGCACCTTATCTTGTTGCTCAGACAGATTAAGGGAGACCGCACCCTCCAATTTCTGCTCTCCAACTAAAAATTGCTGCAGCACCCTTCAAAAGAATTTAGAATTACCTATCTGTGAAGTAGGAGGGGAAAATCTGATGTCATGCATCAAGGATGACTCCACTTTTGGGTTTCCATTGGTGAGACATGGATCTTATTCGCCATTTATTCCTTTCAAAGAGCCAGATGATTCACATGATCTACATGGATCTTTGTCTGGAAGAGAGCCACATTTGCTACTGCTTGAATGGAATTCTGTAAACATGAGTGAAAGGAGTTCATCAGCTATGTGTCAAAATACAAATTGGACAATAATTCCTGCAGTACAAACTCCTTGGGATGATCAGCAAAAAACAAATGATTGGTCTGAATCATATGGTACACTTGGGGTGTCTCCATCACCTGTCCTCAGCAACCATCCCCAAGAATCTTATACATTAATGCCCCCCACTGGTACCCGTTATGACAAAAATGAGCATGAAAGATCTACTTTAGAAGAAAGGGAAGAAATGGTTGCAGATTTGTGCCATCTTCCTTTGAACTTATCACATTCATCAGAATGCCTTAATCTAAATGGGGATTGTGATTATTATGAAATTGCATGTAGGAGTAGTGAGGCTAGTGACATTCTCCCATTTCCCGGAAATCAGCTTGGGTTCACAAGCAAGGTTTTTGGTCTGGAGAACAGTAGTCCTAGTACTGGAACTCACCTCTCCTTTGCTCTTGGTGTAGAATGGAACTGCTTACAATCAACTCATTTAAGAAGAGAACGATACTCATCTGCTTGTAATGATCCTCAATTTCCTGAAAAGGAAATCTTGTATTCAAACTTTCTTAGAGAAGATGGATTTGAGAGGTTGTCAGGTGGTTCAAGTTATAGAAGCCTTATATAGTCCAGTGAAGATATCCTAGACACGCATGACTGGCGATGCTTCTGTTTCCAGATGTTTCATGACAAAGATAAGGCATATCCCTTGTTGCTCGATAAATCAAGCTGGGAGGATTGTACTGAAGAAACATATGATGGTAATGATCAAGCCAAATGCCTTTGATGCTTTCTTTGCATTCCCTCGTGCTCATTGCTTTTTGAGATGTCCACTGGCTAGAAGCCTAAACAGTGCCATTATCTTTTACTCTTCAAAGTTCAACCAACTCACATGGTATGTTGTTTATAAATGTATTTTATATCTTAGATAGATGAAATTCCTTTACTCATTTCTGGTGAGTTTAGTGTTGTAGGCTGTGTTATGAAGAATATCGGATTCTTTCCAATTCAGCGAAGAGAAAGAGAGAATGAAAGGTATGGTGAAAAAAGAAAGGGGAAGAAACTTAGTGCTATTTAATTGTAAGATATAGTGAACGGGGTTGCATTTAATCTCATATACATTGTTGTCATACTGGCTACTAAAATCTTGAGGAATTTAATTGATGAAAATGTCTTTGGTAGTTACATTACTATTACATGTAGGATGATCAGTAAATGTCCATTATTACAATTTTCATCCAACCACATGGCCGGAGATGCAACTCAGCAATAATAGGACACAATAAGAGAAACTTGAAGTCTTGGTCCTACAGCTTAAAACTGGAGCACTTTATGTTGAGTGCCTAATACTAAGAGCATCCTGAAGATGAAAGAACAAAGAGAAGAAATTGAATCTTGACTTCTGATCCTCTGACTGAATCTCCGGTGCAATTACTTTGGCTTTTCGTAATGTGATATTGAACTAGCAATGTGAGGTAATACGAACACTTAAGCTGTAAGTCTCGAAGATTTTAATTAATGAATAGCCAAATTCCATTGTTAGGGAAATTGTCACCTATATCAGATAAAAAAGAACTTAAAACTGTTTTGGGTGCTATGTTCAATCAATTGAAATTGGAGTCATGCAGGTTCTGGATGAGAATTCATCCCCACATCATAGAAGCATACAAGTTCTGAATCTCCTGAGTCTTGATTCATCACCAGCAGCATCAGCAAAAAGCAAGTACAAACAAACATTCTTAAAAATAATTCAATGAAACAAATAGTAACATCTACCACTGCCACAGACAGATAATTAACAACGCAAATCTTTCTAGTTATATACTCCCGGTCTCCCACAGGATCCAATGCCAGGCTGCCATGTCTGCAAGCATTTAAGTAAACAAAAAAAAAAAATAAGTGGCTCAACTTGTAAAATGGTACATCAACAATGGCCTCAATAATTTGCTTTCCGTATCACAAAATCTAGAGCCATACGGTTTATGGTGTTCATAATTTCATGTTAAGATTACGTAAATTTTTATTTAAACAATATATTTTCGTTTAATATACTTGTTGCACCAAATATCTCCCTAGGCCGAGCGGTCAGGCCAATGAGCTGGTTACTGAGTGTGCCAGTTGCTTTTGTAACGAAAAAAATAACAAAAGGTAAAAATAATGCAGGTTCTTGTTCAAAGTCACAGTCGGACTGTTTAAATCATTGAACAAAAGGGAATTTCTTTAATAAACTGAATGAGAACGTTGCCCGATTGGGTGTTTACAATGAACTGAACAAAGAAAAAGATGGCCGATGGAAGGCTAAACAAACTCTAGAAACACTCAATAATTGGGGAAAGCAAAGGATTGACTAAAAGTAATAAGACTTTGGACTAAACAGATCTCGAAAAGGGTCTCTGGCTGGCAGAGTAAAGAAAGGAAATCGGAGCAAGTTTGAGCAGAGTGCAATCTGGTTTGTCTGAAGGAGTGTTGATGCCGTTTCTGTGTATGTTTGTTTGTCCCTTCAGTCGTTCTAGGATGAGGTTTATATAGCCCTCACAGCTCCCAATCAACTCCTCTGAACCAGCTCATTTTGATTCTCAAATCTCAGTCTTTAAGACTGAATCCCTTTGATTTCGCTTGGCTTTGAATTGGTCTTTCCAATCTTTCAAGATTGGTGCGGCCTTAATTTGGATTTAGGCCGCTGACCTTAAACCCATCCTGCTAGTCCGATTTATAGGCCGATCGGCCTAAATTATTTCTTTCTCCTGAAAATCTGATATTTCGGACCTGAAATCGTGCTGTCTTGAATTCCAAATATCTCCAATTAAAACATGAGGCGAATTTCCTGGCTGATCATTCACGCGTTCTTCTTCCTCCATGATTATCGTGGTTATTAATTTCCCAATTAAAACCTACTGATTCTTGTTGCCAGGCCGATCTCCCTCGAATGTTTCTCCCTCGAGCAAAAAGCCCTATTGCCTCCTCTTCAATCCATTGGTCCACTGGTGTACTCATTTCCTTCTTAGGCCCATTAGCCCAATTTTGCAAATTAAGGTACAAACATTGCCCCCCAAGTGTGAAAATTTGTGTAAAATTTAAACATTTGTTGCTTTGATGAATTAATTCATTTCATACCTTGTGATTGTTGATCAACAGCTCCATTTAATTCTTTGGACGTTTGACACCCATAACAACACAAATTTTCAATTTTAGAAAGGCACGTCTTCATAAGGAAGTCAATCGGTCCGATTCCTCAACCCTTTATAAGCCCTTTGGCGGCCTTTCCTGTTTTACCAAATTCAAAAACGAAATCCCTAAGTCTTGCAAAGCTTCTTCCTTTGTCCAATATTTCTGCCCGAAAATCTCCAACACTCCCATTCGTAAATCATTCCTTTCTGTGATTTCAACAATGGCTTCTGTTGATTCCAGCAACTTCAACCTTGTCGACCTTCAGAAAATCCTCCTTGAAATCCCCGACGTTTTTGTCAAGAACCCAAGTACAAACCCTCCTCGCATCGGCCATACTTTCAACGCCGACCCCCCAGAGCTTCTTAGACTGATTTTCCCTCATCATACTCCTCTCCCCTTCGAAGCCGAGTCATTCGATTAGAGCAAGTGGCTCTCCGGCAAAGCCCCTTCTACATGGCCGACCGAACTCAAGGGCTGGAGAGAATGGGTCGATCGTTTGAGGCCTGTTTATGCTTCTGTGTGGAAATTGACCGGTATCTACTCCTTCATCGAACTGACTACCAGACCGCTTCCTTATGATAAATCGGTCTTGCCTGCCCTTATGTCTTTCTGGAACCCGTGCTTCAACTTCTTCAATCTACCACATGGGCCGATGTCCATCACCCTCCTGGACGTCGAAGCCATCACCGGGCTTCCCATGGAGGGCAGTCTAGTCTCGCCGGTTACCGACTTCAAGCACGTCGGTGACTATACAAGGCCACACCACAACACATTCGGCCAATATGCTGAAGTTGAGGGCAGGACAACTAGTCCTGATCCTCCTCAGGTAAAGGAGCATATCACATTTCTCCTGTGTCTCATCTGCCGCTACATGGTCTGTACTGGCAGTAAGACTTGTACCCAGGAGTACGTTCCTTTGGCCAGGGCGCTGGCGGCCAAACAAGAACTGGCTCTGTGTCAATTTCTTCTTGGGGCCATCTACAGGGGACTCCGCTCGATCACCTCTTCCAATCCACTTGGCAGCCCCAGCGGACCGATGTGGATTGTTCAGCTTTGGGCGTATCTGTACTTTCCAAAGATCTCTCCAGTGGCTTTTCCCATCGCTCAACCTACACTTTATCTTGGGGAGGCTTTGTCAGGTCATGAGCCTAGCTGCACATCCTTCCCTCAAGCTTTCCATTATTTCTATTCCCTCAGACTCCAGCGTCCAAATGAGGATGGGTCTGAACACGACAGCTTCAATTTCTACCCCCTCCGTCATCGGGAGCATGGACCGATTTGGTTTACAATGCCCCTTCAAGAGTACAACCAGTGTGGGTGAGCTGCATGGGCGGAGGCCATTCAAGGCTGCGATCTTTTCGTTGGGCTACTTCCTGGAGGTACCAACTCCAAAAGTGGTTTTGAAGTTTATGCCCCTCAATTCTTCAGTAGGCAGCTCGGCTTTGAGCAACTAGTTCCTGCTCCTCCAACATCTTCAATGAACTCCCGCGGTTGCCATCAAGTATTAACTTTCAAGGAGTCAGAGATTGAGCAGGCTTACATTGAATTTTCTGCTGCTAGGAGTCGGGCAGTCTTCATCCCAAGTCCAGGACTCAATCGGGCTACTCCTGAATTCGTTCGCTGGTGGGGACAACATTGGGCTAATGTAGTCGGTGACCACCCATCCTTCTTCTTCATCAGTAGGATCGATCCTCCTGCTGCTCCCAAGAAAACAGGCAATTGATTACCCCTCTTTGTTTTTCTGACGCTGTTAAATTTTTGCTTAATTTGGTTTGCTTTGTCAGCCCGATCGGTTTCCAAGAAGCGCCCTGCTTCCTTCTCCCCTACTGTGTCTGACTTTGCATGCTTAGTCACCATCCAGCCCGCTGGTGGCAGCAGTCAGATTACAACGACCAATCCAGCCGATACAGGCTCTTCTGATGATGACGAACTTCCAATTGGAAGTTTAGTCCGCCTGTCGAAGAAGGCAAAATTAACCGAACCGAACAATGTTCAAGCTGAAGCCCTACCAACGGTGGTTCAGGAAGAAATTTAAGAAAGTACGCCATCCGAGGGCCAAATTCAATCCGCTGGAATCGCAGCGACTGACCTCCATATTACGTTGGTGCAGAGGATCGGGGTAGGCGTTGAAGCTTCTCCGATTAGTCAACAGCCCGAGGTACATGTGATTAATTCCTCTTCTTCTACTTCTTCTACCACTTCTACTGCTTCTACCGAATCGGATGCAGAAAACTCCATCCGCAATATCCAAAGTCGAGTTGCTTCTCATTTAAACCCGTTAGATGTTCAACCTCTCACTATCCTCCCTGATGACCTGGTCGAACCTAACTATATCTTTGGTTTTGATCTTTCGCAGGTCACCGGGGAAGGATCACCAATCCAGCAGTCTTTTCATCAATCGAACTCCCCGACTGCTACTCCTTCTGTCCGTCCTACACTGGTGGGGGTCCCCGAAGTTCCGAGCTCTGCTCAGGTAGTTTTCTTCCGCTTGATGCCTATTTTATTGCTCTCTTGGCCTACCCCACTTATCACATTTAATTATAATTAGGACCCCGGTCATCTGGCTGACAAAATTCTTGATGTGGCTTTGAAGATTGCTGCTGTGGCCGAGGCTCCATATCCCACTTCTTCTACTCGCCAGGCCGATACATCACTCAGCTTGGAACCAATCATTGAAAGCTCTGTGGGTCAAGTAAGTCTTCTTCTTTTTGGTGGTCCCTTATTCTTAAGATGACACTTTCCATTAACGCTTTCTTTCTTTCTAGAGTAATCTCCTTGAAACTGCTCCCTCCGCTGTCCCGATCACCACAGTTAGTCCATTTGCTGCCTTTGGTCAGACTTCAGTCATCGGCCAGGGAAGCCCCATCGGCCTGACTTTGTCTGCCTCTATTCCTGTAGGAATTCAACCTCCGGCGGACAAGGTCCCTACTCCGGTCGAAACTCCTTCACTCTCTCAGGTAATTTTCTTCACTTTCTCAATTGCCACGGGCTCTGTCCCCTTGTCTGACCATACTCCTTTATCTTTTACAGACACCTGGCTCTTCAATTTCTCCTTTGAAGACACATCTAGCCAAGGTAGCTGACAAGATTGCTGCCCTTGACCCTGCCATTCCTCCGGTTCTTAATCCCTCTCCAGATGAGCTGGCAGCGGCCAAGGAAACCCTGCGGGAGTTTCTGACTGATTATTACGGAGCCATGGAATGGCCAGACATGGAGCCAATCTTCCAAGCAGCTCAGGTTTGGAGCTACTCTCCCGAGGTGAAGGAAGATTCCAGCTTCCTGTGGTCGAACTTCAAGCCCTTGTATGAGAATGCTCGCAAGAAGTACGAAACCTTGGAAGCCGATGATCAAGCTTTGAATAGTAAAATCATGAGCTTCGAGGCCCTGCAAAAGAAACTTTGTGAGGATGGCATTACTCTGCAGTCTTCCGCCTAGGAATCGGACAAGCACTGGCAACAAGTGGCTCAGGCTGATGCCCATATCGTTGAACTCAAAGCTCAGCTGGATGAATGGGAGAAAAAGAGGGCCAATTTGGTTGCTGAGGCTGAGGCTGCTGATCAAAGCAAATTGTTCCAGCTTTAAGATCTAGAAAAGCGAGCAGATCAACTTTCCATCCAGCGGCCAGAAGTCAAAGTTTGGAATCAACTCCTGTTTGTCAAGCAAGAGAAAGACAACCATCGGGTAGGATTTGACAATTGGGGGCCTGAGTTGTTCCCGGAAGAACATTGATGTAGAAATACTATTGAACAAATGAATAAAGATAATTCTTTTATTTGATTACTTATTTGTTCATTGAATTTCCATTTCCATCTTATGAACCTTGGGTGCTGTTCTCCCTATAGATTTTCTAACCAATAGGCTCCACCTCTAAGCACTTTCCTTACTCGGAATGGCCCCTCCCAATTGGGTGACCATTTCCCGTACTTAGGATCTTTCTTTCCAATGGGCAGGATCACCTTCCAGACTAAATCCCCCTCAGCAAAACTCTTTGCCCGAACCTTCTTATTGTAGACCCGCTCTGATTTCTTTTTCTGCGCTTGTAAATGATTGAGAGCAGTCAGCCTCTTCTCGTCCGAGTCTTCCAGCTCTATCATCATGACTTCACTGTACTCTTCTCAAGTGAGATGATTTTGGAAAGCGATCCTAGCCGATCGGGCTAAAATCTCCATAGGGATTATTACGTCGTGGCCATATGTTAATGTGAAAGGACTAACTCCAGTGCTTGACCGCTGAGACATCCTATACGCCCATAACGCTTCTGGCAAAAGTCGATCCCACTTTCTCGGGTTATCATCGACCAATTTTTCCATCAGGGTCAGGATGACTATGTTAGATGCCTCGGCTTGGCCGTTGGCTTGTGCATAATGGGGAGTCGACTGGATAAGCTTGAACCCCATCTCATCTGCCAAGGCTTGAGTTTGCTGTCCAACGAACATTGTCCCTTGGTCAGTCGTGATAGTCTCTGGAATCCCAAACCGATAAAGGATGTGTTCTTTGATGAACCTGACCACATCTGTCTGCTCGATCCTTTTCAAAGGCATTGCTTCCACCCACTTGGTAAAGTAATCGGTCGCTATGATCATGAAGGAATGCCCCCCTTGGGTCGGCGGGTATATTTTCCCAACCAGGTCAATCGCCCAGCCTCGGAAAGGCCAAGGTTTGATGATTGAATGAAGTTCTGCAGCGGGCAATCTTTGGACTGGACCATGAATCTGGCACGTCCTACAGCTCTTCACATAACTGATGCAATCCTTCATAACCGTCGGCCAATAAAAACCATGACGCCTAATTAACCATCTCATCTTTCGTCCAGCCTGATGAGCCCCACATAGCCCATCGTGCACCTCACTAACTATTCTATATGACTCTTCCGGTCCAAGGCATCTCAACAAGATCCCGTCAACTCTTTTCCTATACAAATCCCCATCAAGCAGAACATAGTGAATTGACAAGGTCCTGATCCTCCTATCTGCCCGACCGCCTGGATGACTTAGATAGTGTATGAAAGGTAGTCTCCAATCGGTCTGGGTGACTGGAATGGTATTGATTTCGAAGACGTTGGCCCTCTGTAAAACTGAAGGCATGGTCCGTCGTTCTACCATTACCACCTTCTGAGCGAGATCTTGAAGGAATGAAATCCCCGAAGCAAATTGAGCGGCCACATTGGCCGTCTCATTCATCTCCCTTGGGATATGCTCAACCGTGACTTCACCGAATTCGCTAATGAGCTGTATGGCCAGGGCGAAGTATGATCTCAATTGAGGACTCGAGCATTTGAATTCACCAGACAACTGGCTAATCACCAGCTGAGAATCTCCTCGGATATGAATTGTAGAAGCCTGGAGATTTCCGAGTAGCTCCAGGCCGATGATGAGTGCCTCATACTCAGCCTGATTATTGGTGCATTCGAAGTCCAGATGGAGTGACCACATGGTCTGTTGGCCTTTCAGGGAGATGATAACCACACCTGCTCCAGCGGACTGCTCTGTACTCGAACCATCAAACTCGAGAATCCATGGTGATAGAGATATGGATAGGACCTCCAGATCATTTTCTTCATTCTGCTCGACCTCTAAGCATGGATGATCGGCCAGAAAATCTGCCAAGGCTTGCCCCTTGACCGCTTTTTGAGGAATGTAGACCAGATCAAATTCGGACAAAGCTAGGCACCATTTCCCTAATCGGCCCTTCAAGATCGGCCTGGCTAGCATATACTTTACTATGTCAGTTCTGGCAATGACGAACACACAGAAGTAAAGCATATAATGCCTTCATTTTATTGCTGCGAAACACAGGGACAAACAAAGTTTTTCAATCGGGCTATATTTTTCTTCACAATTCGTCAAAGCCCGACTAATATAACACACAGCTTGTTCTTTCCCTTTTTCATTCTTCTGGGCCAGCAAGCATCCTATCGAGGAATGCGCGGCCGATATATACAAGTACAAAAGTTTGCCCTTTTCGGGTGGAATTAAGACTGGTGGGTTTGCCAAATAGCTTTTGAGCTTGTCAAAAGCTTCTTGATGCTCCCGGTTCCATGTAAAATTTTCTTCAACCTTCAATTTCAACAGTGGCGAAAACGCTCTGGTTTTGCCAGCAATGTTGGATATGAACCTCCGGAGAAAATTGACCTGCCCGAGGAACCTTTGCAGCCCTTTTTTGGTAGTTGGGGGTTGAGCGCTCATGATGGCCTTGGCTTTGTTCTGATCGACCTCAATTCCTCTATGATGGACAAGGAACCCAAGGAAGTTGCCCGCTGTGACCCCAAAAGCACACTTCAATGGATTCATCTTCAAACCGTGCTGCCTCATCCTCTCGAAAGTCTCCTTAGGTGGCCGAGATGGTCTTCCTGTGACTGGGATTTTACTACCACGTCATCGATGTAGACTTCCATGAATTTCCCGATCATGTCATGGAAGATGGCGTTCATGGCCCTTTGATATGTCGCTCCAGCATTCTTCAGTCCGAATACCATGACCACGAACTCAAAAGTCCCGAGTGCTCCAGGGCATCTGAATGCCGTCTTCGGGATATCTTCCTCGGCGATGAAGATTTGATTGTACCCACTGTGGCCGTCCATGAAGGACATGACTTTGTGCTTGGACGCTCCGTCCACTAATAAATCGGCCACTGGCATCGGGTATTCGTCTTTGGGAGTAGCAGCATTCAAATTTCTGAAGTCGATGCAGACCCTTATCTTGCCGTTCTTCTTGACCACAGGGACCACATTGGACAACCATTCCACATATCGGGCTGGTCGTATGAATCCCGCTTTTAGCATTCTCTCAATCTCCTCCTTGATCTTTAACACCACCTCGTTGGACATCCTCCTTGGGGGTTGCTGGTATAGCCGTCGGTCTGGCAGAATTGACAGTCTGTGCTCAACCAATTCTCGGCTAAGACCAGGCATCTCCGAGTATTCCCATGCGAAGCAATCTCGGTATTCCTTCAGGATTCTGATGATATCTGCCTGATCTTCTTTACTCATGAGAGCACTGATATAAGTTGGCCGATGCTCTCCATTTTCCCCCAAGTCGACTTCTATCAAAGGGTCTTGAACTTCTGCCCTTGAATCTTCCAGCTTGGTTGGAGCCTCTTCTAATTCCTCAATCGTTATTTCATCAGGAGGGACTACTCCCTGGTCGTGGCTGGACTCCTCTGATGGTGCCCCGTGGTGAATCCTTTCCTCGATCTGATATGCCAAGAACTTCTTTAGAGCAGCTTCTGCCGCAATTTTCTTCTCTTCTTGGTCACTAATCATGGAATTTCTTCGATGACCGGACCAGAGTCTGTTGGCCTGAATGGAATGATGGCATTCGGCCTAAGCAGATTTTCGAATTTCTCGCTCATATGTGCTGTTTGTGGCTGAGCAGCCATCAAGACTAGGCGAGGTCGTCCCAACTTATCCTGCCCGAGGAACCTGATTGTCCCTACGGTCTCATCGTAGTATCGGGCTTCCACGGCATTAGACTCCACTCGAAATGGCTTCTGATCTGCCTGGACGATTTCAACTCTATCCCCATCCCAAAAGATTAAGCATTGATGCAGGGATGATGGCACACACATATTGGAATGAATCCAATCGCGGCCTAGCAAAGCACTGTACGTTGAAGTTGACTCCACAACAAACAGTGCGACCAACATAGTTTTGGACCCTACCATTACCTCCACGGGCAGAATCCCCTTGGTCTGGTTAACTGTGCCAGCAAAATCACTCACAGTCACGTCAGTCTTGATCAGGTCGCTGGCTGACTTGCCCAACCTTCTGAGTGACCGGTATGGCAGTATGTTGACTGCTGCTCCATTATCTACCAGTACCCGGTTTACATTGACCCCATCGAAATGAGCCTGGATATACAAAGGCTTGATATGATAAGCTGCCCTCTCTTCAGGCTTCTCGAATATGATTCTCTCAGGCCGATCAGATTTTTCCTCCTCAGGAGTTGGTAGTTCGATCACATCTTCCACAAAATCTACCAGAATAGGATCTCCAGATTCTTCCTCTGGTCTGGCTGCTGCAAAGATCCTGGGCAATGTCAGGGTACAGCAATGTAAGTTTACTGTAAACTGCCCGAACTGAATAGAACTGTCTGATTCGAGAAAGTCATCGGCCTCCATAGTCTCATCATCTTTTCTTGGCTCAGGTAAAACTTCTTTCTTCCTGGCCTCCTCCTTTTCTGCCCACTCGAGCTTCTTCTGCCAGATCAAATAGGTAGCCTCATTTGGGTCGTGACCTTGGGCTATTAGATGAGCCTCGGTCATCCAATCCTCCACTTTGAACAGCTGGCGCCGTACTACACCAACTTGTTTTCCTTCACGCTCTCTGACCTTCTTCTCGGCATGTTCGAGTTTCTTTTGCCTGATCAGATAAGCTGCTCTATGAGGCTCCATGCCTCGAGCCACGAGCTCGGCCTCCGCCATCCAATGTTCCACCAGGAACAGTTCATTCTTTAGCTTCTCTTCAAACCTCCGATTCTCCCGATCTCTCTTCTTCAAAAGTTGTTGCGCCCTCTCAAAACTGACCCCTCGGACTGTTAAGTCGAAGGTTTCAATATCATCCGTGATCTCATAGGGTGTAAAATTCACGCTACCACCGGGCCCAAAATCTTCAGCTTGTAGGTTGATCAATCGGCCTCCGCACTGCTCCGGGTTATGTCTTCTCAGCTCGGTTGCTCGCTGTCGAAGCATCCTTCTCCTTACTGTCCTCCGGTTTCTTTTCTCAGGAAACTTGGGGTGCTCAACCCGTTGCCAGCGGTCAACCTTAGCATTGCTGGGAGGTCTGACTGTACTAGACCGCTTAGGACTTGTTCTGAAGTTCTGACCAATTTATTCGATCGGCAAACGCCCCTGTTCCTGTCGGGCTCGGTAGGCTGCCTTCTTGAATTCCAACCACGGACGGATCTCCCCATCCATGAACCCGTATCTTTCGTCCCTGACTCGGCCAGTGTGACTCAGACACGTCAAATTAGCCGATACCATATTCACGGTTGCAGGGAATGGGTTCGTATCAACCTCCATTTCTTTCTTCTCGGCCTCAGGAAAACGAAGCACCCCTCGGTCAATCTTCTCTTGTAAGGCATTCCTGAAGACCAGGCAATTGTTGGTTGAGTGTCTCCAGGAATCGTGGTACTTGCAATAATCCTTACCCTTCAATTCATTTGGGCTAGGAAGTCTGTGACCGGGAGGAAGTCTGATCTGTCCCACTTTCTGGAGGAAGTCAAAAATCTCTGAGGCTTTCCTCACATCGAACGTGTATGTCCGATTGTTCTCGTGTGGGAACTTCCTGGTCGAGCTTTCGGCCTGTTTATGGAAATTGGCTTGGACTGCTTCTTGGTTGACAGGATGAGCCAAACCGGCTTTCGACAGCATTGGGCATTCTACTGGCCGACTCACCAATATTTCAGCGATGCCCAACTCGAAGTTCGGTTCCTGGTAATAAGTTCCATAAGAAGAACTCCTCCGGTCGGCTTCTTCCTTGAGTAAGCCTTCATATCGGGCAACCTTGGTGGACATTTCATAGAAATCCTGAAACTCCATGCCTTCGAACTTCTTCCTCAGCTCGATATCCAATCCGTTTTGAGCCAAGCGGACAAACTCTTCCTCGGGAAGAGCTACCCGGCATTTATTCCTGGCCCTCTTGAACCTTGCTAAGTAATCATCGGCAGTTTCTCCTCCCTTATGGGACATTTTGGACAAGTCCGCCATGGAAACCTCTAGTTCCAACCTGTAGAACTGTGTGTGTAATATCCTCTCCATCTCGTCCCAAGTTCAGACTGAGTCGGCCTGCAGCCCGATATACCATGTGAAGGCGTGTCCTGTCAGAGAGTTCGGAAACAGCCTCAGCTTAAGGAAGCCGCCTCACCACATTGGATCGAGAATCTCCCAATGTGCTCCACTGTTGATTGGTTTGATTCTCCGGAAAATAGTGAGAACTCCGGAACCTTATAGTATCTCGGATATGGATACAAACGATCAACCCATTCTGGATAGGGCTTCTGGAATATTGGCCGACTCGCCCTCCTCATCGCTGGTCCCAAGACATCCTGGATGATGTCCACAATCTGTCCTCGGTCAAGGCCGGCTACTGGCTCTTGACGGACTGGTGTGGGTTCTTGGCCAACTGCGGGGCGATTAGCCCGATGGCCATTTCCATTACCATTCCCTCCATAGTTCCCGTTACCATTACCATTACCCTGACCATTTCCATTACGGACCTGCGGAGGTACATATCTTTCCGGCCTAGCAACCGGGTTATCTTGCACCTGGGGTGGCTGATCATGATTGTCAGCCACTTCCTCTCCCAGATTCTGATTATTCTGTCCTTCTGGGACGACTACCTGGGGTGCAGCAACCCCATTATTCTGTCCGACTGGAGGATTTTGCCCCCCGAGTCTTTCTAGCATTGCGGTCATCGTGACCTGCATCCGGGCAAACTGTATGCTGAGCTGGCCGATCTCTTGGCCAATCTCTCGACCGACTTGCCTGCCCACCTGCTGACCGATGGTCTGACCGATGGTCTGACCGATGGTCTGACCAACTCCTTGCTGTGGATCGAGCCAACGAGTGAGATTGTTATTCATAGTTCTAGTCATCGCCTCCATGGTATCTCGCCAGCTTCGAGAATTCTGGTCCCGTTTGGGACTGCTCGATGAACTCCGGTCGTGGGAGCGAAGTGTCATAGTGTGTTGAGAGCCCTCGGATGTTTTAGCGGTATCCTTTTTCGGGGCCATATCCATAAAAATTTGTGAGGAATTTAACAAATCAAAATAAAAAACTTTGAAGCGAAAAGAAACTACCCTTTTGGTCCCATTGGGTGTGCCAAAAAGAGATGTTGCACCAAATATCTCCCTAGGCCGAGCGGTCAGGCCAATGAGCTGGTTACTGAGTGTGCCAGTTGCTTTTGTAACGAAAAAAAACAACAAAAGGTAGAAATAATGCAGGTTCTTGTTCAAAGTCACAGTCGGACTGTTTAAATCATTGAACAAAAGGGAATTTCTTTAATAAACTGAATGAGAACGTTGCCCGATTGGGTGTTTACAATGAACTGAACAAAGAAAAAGATGGCCGATGGAAGGCTAAACAAACTCTAGAAACACTCAATAATTGGGGAAAGCAAAGGATTGACTAAAAGTAATAAGACTTTGGACTAAACAGATCTCGAAAAGGGTCTTTGGCTGGCAGAGTAAAGAAAGGAAATCGGAGCAAGTTTGAGCAGAGTGCAATCTGGTTTGTCTGAAGGAGTGTTGATGCCGTTTCTGTGTATGTTTGTTTGTCCCTTCAGTCGTTCTAGGATGAGGCTTATATAGCCCTCACAGCTCCCAATCAACTCCTCTGAACCAGCTCATTTTGATTCTCAAATCTCAGTCTTTAAGACTGAATCCCTTTGATTTCGCTTGGCTTTGAATTGGTCTTTCCAATCTTTCAAGATTGGTGCGGCCTTAATTTGGATTTAGGCCGCTGACCTTAAACCCATCCTGCTAGTCCGATTTATAGGCCGATCGGCCTAAATTATTTCTTTTTCCTGAAAATCTGATATTTCGGACCTAAAATCGTGCTGTCTTGAATTCCGAATATCTCCAATTAAAACACGAGGCGAATTTCCTGGTTGATCATTCACGCGCTCTTCTTCCTCCATGATTATCGTGGTTATTAATTTCCCAATTAAAACCTGCTGATTCTTGTTGCCAGGCCGATCTCCCTCGAATGTTTCTCCCTCGAGCAAAAAGCCCTATTGCCCCCTCTTCAATCCATTGGTCCACTGGTGTACTCATTTCCTTCTTAGGCCCATTAGCCCAATTTTGCAAATTAAGGTACAAACAATACTATTCTCACTAAACTAAAGAACAGTTTTCGGCCAAAAAAAAAAAGAAAAACTCAAGAACAGTTAATACATTGATTAAAAAATTTTATTTAAAAATCATGTTATCAGGTGTCACAAATATTCAACATTTACCATAATCTACACACGGGTACAAGCTTCTTATAAGTAGTAGAAGTAGTAGATTTGAAGTCAATGGGATTTTTTTTTTGGTGATAGAAGTCAATGGGATTTTGAGATCCTATGATATTAGAGCATTGAGAAATCGTGACTGGTCTTGCACTCTTGTTCACACTCTCACGGAGAGTAATTCCTATGCGGATGCTTTGACAAAATCTGAATGCCATTTGGATGCAGATGCAGAAGATGTAGTATTTCCAAGGGGATTTACTCTAGTTTAGTTTTGTGTAACTCTCTCTTGTAATAAAGAAAAAAAAAAAACAAACAAACAAAAAAGGATGCTAATGGGATTGATATAAATACTTAAGACTCGGACGTATAGCATTTAAATTCGAAACTTATAAGCCACTTACAATTTTTTTTGTTTTGTTGGCAGGGGATATGTGAACCTATTTTGGGGCGTTTGGTTTGGATAATCTAAGATAACTTTATTCCTTAAGTTGTGTGATTAGTTTTATCAAAGATATCACCTATGCATATAACCTGAAAGATTATCAAATTATATATGTTTGGTTCAACATTTGTCAATGTTAGATTAATCTGTTTGGTTGAGGGTTATGTTTTTTTTGTTAAAATTGATATTTTACTATTATGCCCTCACTTAAAGACTTGTATTTTATTTCTTTTTTATACTATGTATCCTATATTTTTTCAAGTCTTTTTATTTCAACAATTATATATGATTAACAAAACAGGTTTATCTTCATTGAACTTAACAAAATAATATTATTTGTTTCATTAAATTAAATTATGCCTAATTTACATAAGAAAAAAATAGATATTATATACTTGAGTCTTGTGAAAAAATTAATTGGATAAGCCATATGCACAAAATATTATATAATTAATAATATTTTAATGATTATATAAGTTAAGTTTAATTATGTTTATAACAAAAAAAATTATGTTTCTAGTTTAATTGAACTAACATATATTTAAATAGTTTTTTTAGCCAAAATATATTTAAATAGTTTAATAATTATATAAGTTAAGTTTAATAATATGCTTCTTACAAAAAAAAAAACTTAAAAAGAATGTTATAATTTACCAATTACATTGGGTTATTATGGTCCAAAGGAATAAAATAGTGAGGGTAAATTAGAAAAAATTTTAAGATAACCTGATTATCTCACATTACCTAAGAATTTGGAGGTTATCAGATAGCTTAATTTTGAGGTTATATGCTGATATGGCAGTTATATGATATAATCTTAGTTATCTGATTACCTTGAACCAAATAAGAGGATATAAGATAACAAAAATCAAATAATCGGAGTTATCCTAGATAACCCTCAACGAAACAGTCCCTTCAGTTTATAAGTAAAAGTTTAGGGGTTGTTTGTTATCGTTTCTGTTTTTTTATTTTCTGTTTTTGTTTCGTTTTTGTTTTGTTTTCGTTGCGTTGTCAATTTTTTAAAAACAAAAACACGTTTGGATATATAATTTTATTATTTGTCTTCTCATGAAAATATATTAAAAAAACCTAGACATATGTTAGTTAAGTATTAAGGATGTCATTAAAAAGTTATTATTCACCTGTGTTATGGAAGTGTTTTGAAAACATATGAACATATAAAATTTCTGCTTCCATTTTTTTCTGAAACATGTTTTCTGTTTCCAAAATTTTGAAAATAGAAACATTCTATCAAATATATTTTCAACCATTTTATTTCTAAAACATGAAAATGACAACAGATAATAGAAAACAAAAACTATACAAAACGAACCTAATGATTTCGTAAAAGCTGGCCAGAGGCACCACACTTTTTGAACGTAATGGTCCTCTATTCTGCCACGTCACTAATTCCCAAGCTCTGGTGTCGACGTCATTTGTCGAGCATTAAGCCTTCATTCACTTTGTTCACATTTTCTTAGCGAATCTATCTTCCTCCTCGTTTTTTCATTAAAACCTATCCAAGTATCAGCTTGTCACGAGAAGTTTTGGGTGTTTCATGTTTGAAACTTGTACTTCCAGGTCAATTAATACACTAATTCTTGTTTGATTCAAATGTAAATTTTTTATTCAAATTTCCTCTAACTCTATTATCTTTTTTCATTTTTTGTTTTGTTTTATTTTTTTTTAAGGAACTCTTCTATCTTTTTAAAATTAAGGTAAGAAACATAATCGTAAATTGAGCCTTCGGTCATTCACCCTCCTAAAACATAAGATACTGAGATTAAATATTTTTAAAAAAGAAACCTAAATTATACATTAGTAAATAATTAAAATTATTATAATACTAACAAATTAGTAAGACTAGAAAGTAGCATCATTTTATAATTTTGTGGAGTGAGTTAATTAAAATAGGGTAATCCCAAATTAATTAAGTTTGATATGATTTTTATATTCAAATTGGGAATTGGGATTCTCCATCTATTACAATTTACAAATTTGTTAAATACTTAAGCTGAACGTTTAATAGAATATCAACACTCAACCCTGGTTCTGTTGCCCCAGATCTGTATCCCACAGCAATCATATTACTTAAATTTGATAATATAAATCAATTCTTAATTTCATTAATCAAATTAAACCAAAAACATGGCATAAATAAGGCCTAAGTGTAAAAAAAAGCCCATAAACTTATTTAAAAAAATCAATTAAGTTCCTTGAAGTTTTATTGTGATCAAATAGGTCCGTGGACTTGTATTTACAATTACATAAGTCCCTAAATTTTTTATCACAAATAAATAAACCTATGAACTTTTATTTATACCCAATTAAACCTGGATAGGACTAAAATTAGTCAAGTGATCCTTATGATTCTACGGAATTTCACCGCTATTGAGCACAAATTCTAATAAAGTTTAGTAATATTGAAAGTTGAATTGGATGGAAATTGAAGTTTAACATGGAATCACACCAAGTTTAGTCATATGAAGGGTCTAATGGGGTATTAATTAATGTTCGAAGGCTTATTTGATTACAATAAAAGTTTAAGGATTTAATTGATATTTTTTATTAAGTGCAAGTGGTTATTAATATGTATTTAAGCCTATAAATAAATAAAAATTAAACTATAATTCTTTTAGGTGCAAACTTAAAGTGGAAGTTTTATCTAACATGGGTTCCACTCCCAAGTTCTAACATGTTTCTAAGAGTAAATTTTCATTTGGCTATGTTTCAAAGTAGAGTTGTTTAAAGTTAACCTGAACTCGAAAAATTCGTCAGCCCAACTCGAACCCGAACATAACCTGACCTTATTTAATAAAAAAAAGTAAACAACCCGAATCTGATCGACCTGAAACCTGGTAGATTCGAAACTCGATAAACTCGAAACCTAATTGACCCAAGAATTTAACCTAATAAACCCAAGAATCTAACTCTAAAACCCGATATACTAATGAAATAATTTTATATACTTCTTAAATTTCAAATTTAATAAATAAATTTAATTTGTTTGATATCACCTTTAGAAATGCTTGTTAGTTAGTAGTTACTTAAGGTGATCTTATATAATATAAAAAAAAATTATCAATTATTATTGAATGCTACGTTATGGTGACGTTATTATATTCATTAATCAATTTCTAAGAATTCTTTTTTTTTTAACATTGAACATATGTAAGTAATTCATTATATGAACAAACAATATATTATCAATACTATCCAAATTAATTAAAATAAAATATCAATAATAAGTAACTCAAATCCAGTATTGATTGATTCATAATTCTTAATTACTTATAATGAATAAACGATTACATGAAATTATGGATATATATTATACGCTTATACTTATATTTACTAAAATTTGATTATATACCATATTTTATAATTAATAATTTCATAATTTGACATTTAGCTTATGCCTTACAGTTGTAGATCTATAGAATCACTAATCACTAATCACTAATATCTAATATTATCGAGTATAGTGTGTGTGTGTGTGTATATATATATATATATGAGTCTAGCAAAGAAAAGAATAAAACAAAGTCGTTAATACAAAGACAGTAAGATACTAAGATTAGTGGTATATGGGTGGTTGTAGCTGCATAACAGTTGGTATGGCCTATTGATTATTGGCTATTCTATTCATTAACAAAACAAAACATTTTAAATTTTTAATAGTATAGGTAGATTTTATAATTTAATAGTATAATTCTTAATAATATGAAATTGACAAATTTTATAATTGTATGCCAAAATTTGCCTCCTTGATTTGTGATTACATGCCAAAATTTAGGTTTCTTAGTTTGTGATTGTATGACAGGTAATTCATAACTACATATATATGAATCATGATGAATTGATTATATATATATATCAATTAGAATTAGAAATTGATTAGTAAATAATAAAACACAAATATTTATTTTGTTTAAAATTATAGATAGTTTATAGAAAAATTTTAAAAAATTTATAAATATTACTAATTTGATTATTACATTTATAAGATACAAATTTAATTAATTTAGTTACAATTTATAACAAATTTGCTAAATAATACTTTTGATAAAAATCTCTCTTAATTATTAATTTTTAAAATCAAAACTCTAATTCAATTTAAAATAATTCGAATGACTCGAAGGTCAAATTCAAAAAATCTAAATCTAAATTCAAATACAAATGACATGAAACCCAAAAAAACCTGAAACTTAAAAGACCCAAGGGCCAAACTAAAAAATCCAAAACTTGAATGACCCAAAATCCGAGAACAAAACTTGAAAAACACGAATTCGAAAGGCTTGAAACTCGAAATAATCCGAAAATATCTTTTGATCTAAACTCACCGACTTAGTTGACTCGAACTCGAAACTAATTCGACCTATCCGATTTGACACCTCTAGTTAAAAGTAATTAAGAAAAAGAAGTAGGAAAAATTAGTAGGGCCAAGTTCCCTTCCGTGATAAATGAAAAAATATGGTTACTTTACCTCTTTAATTATAGGTCGTGGGTGCTTATAGTATTATTCATGATGTTAAGTGATGTGACGTGATTAAAGAATATTCATAATTAATTACCAACCATATAAACAAAATGATGTTAAATTATGTCTTTCTCATTCTGTCCTTTTCTTATTGTTGAAAATCTGTCATCTTTGGCGTATCTTACTGCCAGGTTTTTGTCATTGCAAGAATCATAATTTCATCAATTGCATCATCACATATGTTGCATTGCATTTCCACTAGAGGTATCCATGGGCCGAGTTCGGGCCGAGCTTGAGTAAAAATTTACAAAATCTTTGTTTGTCCAGGCCTGACCTAATAATTCGGGTCTATTTTTTTGTCCAAGTTTAGTCCTAAAATATTTATGAAAACTCGAGATCCGTCCAAAAGCTCGTTTTTAATTTTTTTTGTACACTAATTTTAAAAATTAAATTATATTAATTTATATTATAAATAAAAGTAAATCAGTACATTTAAGAAATTATTATCTAAAACAATTTTTACAAAGTTAACAAAGTCTAAATACTAATAATATTTGAAAATATCAATATCAAAAAAAGAAAAACAACACATTAACAAATAAAATAAATATATAAAAATATATTTATATTAAATCAACAGTAAAACGGGCCGGATTCAGACTTTTATACCTATGACCAAGCCCGATCGATTTTCTAAACGAGCCTATAAATTTTGTCCAAACCCAGCCCTTAAATTTAAAATTATCGTCCAAACCTTCCAAAATATCGAGCGGACTTACGGGCTCGGGCGGATAGCCCGGCCCTTGGACGGCTCTAATTTCCACCTTCAATTTTTTTCAACTAATTAATAGTAGGAAGAAAAATAAAATATAGATAAGAGAAAAAGAACAGTGAAGTCCTTTTCATTTGCATGTGCTTTCATGCAGAGTTCCTTGACTAAAAGGATTTATTGAATGGCCCATCCAAGATCTTTTGCATAATTATGACACTAGTCACCAAATAACCACGTTATTAACCTAAGATTTAGATTATGTTTGAAAGAGTGGTGAGATTGATTTCAATAAGATTGAAATAATGAGATTAATTACTGTATAAGTGAGATTAGAATTATAACAATGAGAATAAAATAAGCGGTAACAAAAATGTGTTTAATAAAACAACCATGCTGGTGAGATTAAAATGAGAAATGACAAAAATAGGTTTGTTACGTCCCAACCCGCATGCTCAAGCCCAAGATAGTCACCGCACTGCCTCAAAGTATGTATTAGCCGCCACGTATCCAAGGCAATACAAGGCATTTATAAGTATATACAAAGTACAAAATAAATATCAAACACCACAAATAAAATCCATGGTCACAATAATAGTATTTAATACATAAAAAGTACTCAAATATCCCCCGTAATTAAAATATCAAATACCAACAATTTCTCAAGTGTGCAGTAAAGTGAAATAAAATGCAACAAAATGGAAAAAAGACAGTGGATCACAAACTATGGAAGAAATCACCTAAAAAGCTGGAATAATAGCCCATACAAACTAAGGACGCATCTCCCTTATCGGAGGGACCTGGACATTTGTAAAATAAGGGAAATCACAATGGTGAGTCTATAGAGTATGGTTTGGGAATAATATAAAAGATAAAAAACGGTAGGGGATACAAATAATCCAAAATCATATTCATAAATCAACAATTTATAAAACAATATCCCACCCAATTGATTTTTCTCAAAATCATTTCATATATACATAATAAGGCTGGCACAATAGACCAAATCTCATCAATCAACGAAGTCGAAGCTTACTTTATATTACTTTCTACTTAAGAAGAAGATTGTCTCTTCCTTCTTTGTGGGTTTGTCCCTTTGATAAGGCCATATTTAGTGAATATTTAGTGGTTAATTTGATATATATTTTAGCACTTGTATGGTCTAGATTTATATGAAATTCTTGATATTCTCTCATATTGAATTTATTTGCTTGTAGGTGATGAATTGTAGCTAATATGGCTTAATTTTAAGAGATTTATAGATTGGAGCTCTAAAGACAAGGCTTTGCAAATTGGAAAATAATATCCAAGTCAAAACATGAAGATGGTCAAAGCATTGGGTGAATCATGATTTGTATCAGCCATATGTGCCATGCCACGTATGCTAGTGTTGGAAAAAGAAGATCACGTGATGACCAAAAGCAAAGAAAATGGAATAAGCAAGAAAGGATTACTCCCGCACCGGACCCGATTATGTCCCGCGCGGGAGACGTAGATTTCTAGCCGAATATCAAGTTGGCTGGGCTTGTGTGACGTGGCCAAAGAGTCTAAGTTCAAGTAGGATTAGCTCTTCTTAACTTCCAAGCAATCTTATGTAATTAACTAGTATAAATACTCATCCTAGGGTCCTCCTAGGGTGTCTTGGATTTTATATCTTAGACCCTATTATTTTATTTTTATTTTGTTCTTATTTTATTTTTATGAGTAGCTAGTTCCCTAGTTAGGGTTAGGGATGTAGCTTGTTTGGATTTTTAATTATCTATGCATATTTTAATTATTTGTTGGTTGAATTTATTCTTCTTATTCTTAATCCTGAATTTATGCTTGATCACCATAGATTCACTCTTAGGGATTATATGAAGAACTGGGAGGTGAAGTATGATCCGTGCACTAGAAGAATAAACATCTTAGAATTAGAGATAGGGATATCCTAAACTAGGGTGATAACCAATGGATTACTTGTTCTTAATGAGTTTGATTAATTAGGTTATGCATCGGGAGATAATAATCACTTAATTGAATATACCTGTGTACCTTGGGAGAGGACATAGATACATTAGTGTAATCGTTATTTCAACTTGAATAATTGGATTTGCATGATAATTAATTATTCCTTGCAAGTGAACCCCAAAGCCCTAATGTTTTCTTATTTATTAATTTTCTCTTTATTTAATTAGCTATTTTAATTAGTTAATTTCTTCTTTAATTTAATTTAATTTAATTTTTGTTTTAACTAGAATTGATTAAATCAGTGAATATTAGTCTTCGTGGGAACGATATCTTGGAATACTGCTTTTACTATCTCGATTCTGTGCACTTGCAGATTAAGGCAACCACCCTTGCCATACTACGTTTAAGTGAAGTAAATTTTATTCGTTTTGGTTGCCGTGACGACCGGCCATCATTTACACATTTTGTAGGAGTGTGGATACAATTTCAAAAGCATTTCAAATAACCAAGAGATACATTAAATCTAATTCCATAAATGAGGTGCCACTAGTTCAAACCATTGGGTTGGCTGAAAACAATGTTTCCCTCCTACAAGCTCTGGCCGAGATATAGGATGGAACCACCAAGGGATTTTCTACATGAGTTTTCATTCTCAAAACATTTACCCCTTCCTTGGTATTGGCCTTGGTCCTCCAATGTAATGAGACAGCATGGAGTCCAAAATAAAAAAATTATAGTCACTGAGCATATCCCACATAAACTCACATGATAAGTATATAATAGTCAAGATGATTCATACCATGCTACCTAGTTGATCATGAATCCTAACATATCTAGATGATTTCGGGATGACAAGTCCCTAGGTGTCAAACACCTTGACTTTCCCACATCCTAAAATTAGTGTGCCAAATTTAATCAAATTAAAAGTATAAGTTTGAGAGTCCAACCGCCAAACACATTTACAAATATTTAGGATCCAACCCTTATAACACAAATGTAAAGAGGCTTAGGGTCCAACCTTTATAGTCAAATATATCATAGTTATCAAAACAAGGCACAATTTTTCATTTAAGGTCACCACATTTTGCAAACATGCTATCCAAAACATCATCAAGTATCCACACTCAAAACAAGGTATTTATATTGTCATGCCTAGTCTCTTATTTACCTAGTTTTGAGCCATAGATTAGTGTAATGAGAGTTTTTATACTTGATATGTATATAGATGCATTCTTAGTGAAAATAAGAACAATTTTTACTTAGTGAAAATTTTTTCATTTCGAAGAATTAGACTTCTAAATATCTAGGATAAATTTTGACTTAGGAGGTAAGGGTCAACTTTTATACATTATTTTCAAAAATTTACCTACGTTCCTTCGAGAGTTAGTCAGCTCTCAAATTCAACTTATTTTCTCTCTTTAACATGTTTAAGAATATTTGAAACTATCACAATATTTTCTGAATATTTTAAGTCGACGAAAGAGTTGCCGAACAAAAATGTCGCAATTTCTAATGTCATTTTCGTAAATAATTGTAAATTACAAATTGATTTTTTCTTCATTAATAATGATTTTTCCTATGGACTCCAACCCTAGTCTAATATTGTACTAAGCTCCAAATATGTAATTTCTTGGGAAGTTAGGTGCAATTAAATTTTTCTAAGTATGGCTAGGCAAAAATTAAACCTGCGTCAAAGTCGAAGTTTGAAGAGTTAATGAAGGGTGAAAGTGGCTTTTTGCCAAATGGTATAAAAAGGGGTCAAAAGTTGACTTTGAAGAAGATTTTTCTTCTTCCTCATTTTCTTCCTCCGTTTCTTTTTCTTTTCTTCCTTAAATGCTTTAAATTTTCTTCTTTCTTTTCTCTCTCAATTCTCAACCAAATTAAGCAAATAATAGACTAAATCATAGTATTTTTCGAGCTTTACAAGATGATGTTGACCATTCTTAGAGGGGAGCAAGGATTTGAGCTCAATGGCAGAGGAAGTTTTGGCCAAATTGGAGATTTGGAGAAAATGAGCTCAATTCGGTTTGAGCCTTTAGTTATGTTATTCTACTTCCTTTGGGCTTCCAATTGATGAAAATTTCATTTGAATTGGTTGGTTGGTGGATGAATCTTTGAATTTCAAGAAAATGGGTATTTTCAGTTAAATTTGTAGATTTAAGTTTGAATTGTGATTGTGTGGTGTTGTGAAGGAAGTATATAGGGTATTTGGGCCTTAGGAGGCCACAAATGAAGTTAGAAGTGTCAAGATTTGAGTTTAGTGGCGTTGAAGTGGCCAAAAGGCCGCCATTTTTTGTGGTGGAGAGCAATTCCCCTATAGGACATGATTGTCTCCCACGCGGAAGTCAAACAAGGAAGAGAAAGCTTGGTTTCAAATGGCTCCCGCGTCGTATCCAACCATATCTAGTGTGGGACTTAGTAAAAATAGATGAATCTTGGCTCTTTTGAAATATTTATGAGTTCTATACAAATTTTTCAGAAATAGGCTTCCCCTAATTCTGACCCTAAGATGGAGAAAATTTCAATTTTCTCAAGTGTCGCTAAAACTGTTAGTTTTTAGGTGACATTCGATTCTGAACTGAATTTGAATTAGTAACTAATCGAACTGGGCTAAGTCATAAACTAAAAAGTTGTAATTAACTTTCAATTGGCTCAAGAACCAAGTGAATTGGTCAAGAAACGAATGAGTTATAGTGTTGACCATTTGAAGTGGATCGCTTGACTTTTGTTAACTTTTCCCAATTTTAATTGTCTTCGATCTCGCTTAGTCTAAAGTCATTCCAGAGCATATTAGAGCCTATTTAGGTTATTTTAAGTCATCAATCGAATATGTGAATTTTGAAAATGATTTTCATGAAAGATTTATGAAATTAGGAGTACTAGTGATGAATCACGGCGAGGGCTCCTGCTGTGTAGTTGGGTTAGCGCAGGAGTATACTACCCTCTCAATCCGTGAGTGGTTTGGCCTCAATGCTTAGTGACACTGATGGCAAATGTTTTTAATTATTTTAAATTAAATATTTTATTGCTTTGGGGTATAATGTACTACTGTACATGTATCCACAAACATTTTATGAGGGCGGGATATGCTATACAAATATGATATAAATAAATTAAAATGATGTTATGCAAACCTGATCGTGGCGTGATGAGAGTCCATACATGACTTACCCAATTGAGGTATATATTTTTATATAAACCTAATCCTGGGATGATTACAGTCCATGTGTGACCTGTCCGATTGAGGTATGACATTAGTCCATGAGGGATTACCTTAGAAGGGTTTATTGATAGCTTGGTTATAGGCACTTGTGAATCGTTCTCCAAAAAGGAGACACACGTGGACTACCGTAGAGTAAAGAGGCGCAATGGGTGACTTACCAGAGGGTAGTGTAGTTGTTTTGAGGCAACTATGGCAACGTTTGGAGAAAAAGGGCATAATGTATGAGATGTATATTATTATGTTTGTATAAAGAAATAAATGATGAGAAATTATCCCAACGGTTTGAGCTCGTCAATGGATGAGGCTCCGTCTATTTTAGCTGTCCTAACAAAATCAAATTTATGAAAATGATTTTTTTGGTGGGATTAAATTTTGAAAAAAATGATGATTTATAAGTTGGTTTTTTGTGAGAGACGGGCTCACAGAGCCTTTTACTGGTCCTGCCACCCACTCTAGGCCCACCCACCAGTGTCACCACTACTCAAGGTATTATCCCTTGGCCCTCGCAAATTCAAGTACCAACGTGCGTACAACAATCCTCGAACTGAGGCCACTAAGGGTTTTGATGCTTCTATGCGCAAGCCTCTTACCAATTGAGTTGCACCTTTTTTGTGAGAGACAGGCCCACAGAGCCTTTTACTGGCCTGACCACCCATTTTGGCCCAGCCACCAATGTCCCCAATTGTCACGACCCGACTGGCCAAGTGGCAACCGCCGTGCTGCCTCGAAGTATGTGCTAGCCAGTCACGCACCTGAAGCACTGCAAGGCATAGAAATGGATACCATCACTGCAAAACCACTAAAACTTTAATTAAAAATCGTTTCATAAAAATAATATAACTTAAAAGTAATACCAGTAGACTAATTTAGAGAATACCTACACAGCGAAAACTACTAAGCCTAAGCCACTGATGTCTCCTAGTGAGCCTCTGATCTATCTGCTGACCTCGTACGCGGATTTGCATCCATCCACATTAGATACAGGTGAGTGACAGAGGTTCGATGAATCTCCATCAGGGTTAGGGAAAATAGGGGAAATCCAAAGTAAAATAATAAAATAAATATTTTTCTTTTCAAAACCTCTTTCTAGTTCTCTAGCCGAGAACTTTCTTAAAAAAAATTTTAAATAAATATATACAAATCTAAAATGGGCTGGCCACAAACCATTGAAGGCTCGACCCGTCGGTCATTTGCCTTATTGCACCGAGGGCTATCTATTTTCTATGTTTGACACATTTTCATATTTTTCTCTATATGTCCCATTCCCTCGGTGGGCCAATGCTGTCGGTGGAACACAGTCAACGAGCCCTGGCAAGTTTCCGTACATACCTCTCCTAGGGTCTCCACTCACCGTGCCCCTCGATAGGCGATTCAGGACTACTTAACCTCTGGCATGCCTCTCATTCAGTTCCATACGCTCCCTCATATTAGAGCACCGAGGAATCCACTTAGTCACTAATCTCGCATCCCAACCATATCTTATATATATATATATATGTATATCTTTAAAATACATAAACATAACATAAACACACACACATAAGTCTTTAAATTTCCTTTTAAAACATGCCACTCTCTACGTGGGTATATCACCATGCAAATGTGTGTATGTGGATTTCCCGTATCCCAAAGCTTTTGAAAACATTTATGTTTTTAAAATATTTTTAAAACCTTTGTGCCCAGTGGCTAAAAAAAAAGTCTAGGCCACTCATAGTATTGGGAGGTTCGTATATTCCTAAACACAACACGTAGCTTAACCTTTGGAGCATCGCCGCATTCGATCATCCAGAACCCTAATACACGGAAGTGCACATTAGCATTCATAATTAAATTTATAAATGCACCTACGAGGCTCTAATATGACCTAAGACAGAGTTTGGAAGTGTTTTGGGGCTTAAAAAAGTGTCCGGGAGGTTCCAGGATAAAAATCGGACACTTGAAGAAAATTTACGAAAATGCCCATTGGGGCCCATGGGCTACCCATACCGGCTAGGCCCTGCCCCAGTCTGGGCCAGGCAGGCCCTCCCACGCAGACTGGGCTATGCCTGGCCAAGTCAAGCGCAAACTCGACTAGCCAAGGCACTCTCGTGCGGGAGTGCCTCGCCTCCCGCGCGGGAGGCTTGGAAAATGTCTCTCCCACTCGGCTCCCGCATGGGAGCCGCCTGGGTGCCTTAGGAACCGAGGCATTTCCTTGGTTTTTGAGCCCCTCGAACCACAGTTTGCCCCAAAAATCGAGACGGACGTTCTTCTCGCCTCCTATGATGAGTTTACCTAAGCAGAAACGGAAATCACAAGTTCAAAGTTCCTAGATCTCAAATCTAAGCTAGAAATTTAACTAAAAAGCTAAACTATCTTTGAGCTTGGATCTCTTTTAGACCGATGCATGGAAATGCGTGAAAACTTAGTAAAATGTAGATCAAGGCGAGTGGAATAACATACGAAGATCTCGCCTTGATCCTTCAGTCGGTTTGCCAGGATCGGCCAAAAGTCCAAAATTGCTCCGAGAGAGCAATTGAGAGAAAAGAGAAATGGGAGAAGAGAGAAAGAGAGAAAATGAGGGGGAGAGGCTTGGCCTCCCCCTATTTATAGGGGAGTCTGGCGCCGGCTCTACTCGGGCCCCGGGCCAGACTTTCTCTTCTCTTTTTAACCTCTAATAATTTCGATCCTTGGTCTAATCCACCGACCAATTCACCAATGGATATCCAATCCATTGGCTATGGACTTAAAGAAGTCCATTTTAGTGTTTCCATGCATGGTCACCTGTCTCATCTTCCAACTACATTTTATCTTAAGGTTAACTTTTCTTCTTAATTAGACACATCCGGACTGATGTATTGTTGACTTAATACTGTGTCTTACACTATTCCGTTTGTACGGAAAAGTCCAATTAGGTCCAGGTGTGTCAACTCTCCCCTCATTCTAAAAATTTCATCCTCGAAATCAACTGAGGTAGCTTGGGGAGATTTGGCTTTCATTCAAAGCCCTTATTTCGTTTTCGAATAGTGTTTGCATCACTATTCGCTGCTTAAGTTCACCACACTTCCGCTGCACACTTTGATCATTCTCTATCTCAAGAGTGGCTTCCTCGCCCTTCTACTCTTGAGTTTAAACTTCATCTGTTCCTTAACATAGCCTACCCTTATCCAATTTTGGGTTAGGCTTTCTTTACTTCAGTTTTGGCACTTGAAGGATCTTCCTCCACTTTAGGTGCGTTTACTTGATCTTTTCGCTTCGTACTTATCTCATCCTCCAAGTCTTTCTTGACAAGACTACTCTCTTGTTAACTTTGAGGTTCCATACCTCTTACTCTTCTTAGGAGTTCCTTCTCCTTTTCTTTACCACTGCCTCTCACTTCGAGGCCATCCTCTGACATATTCCTCGTCGTTTCGTGGTCTTGCACTCGTCTTTGTAACCAAGCTATTGAGAAAGACTCTAGTTTAACTCCCTCGCCTTTGCGGCGAGGATGCGGTGAGTTAAATGTCTTTCCCCTATCTTGGTTTTTTTTTCTCCCTTTCGTTCTTTACTTCCATTCAAATCTTGTGGAATATGAGTCGAGCTCCTGTACACATTGGCCCACACTTGGCCACATCATACCAGAGGAATCAGAGATCATGCCCTCTCGACTCTCACGATCTGACTCACTCTCTGACCGCCCATCTTTATCTTAAATAGAGCCCCTAGCCCATCTCATCACATACAGGGCCTACAGCCTATCTCATCTCATCTCCCATCCTCTCTGGGATAGAAAACCTTGGGTGGCCTCATGCACACCCCAGTCATACTCTGGGTCGGTCCTCTCGAGTGGTCATCACAGAGATCCTCAAGATCTCAATCTCTGATTTTTCCTCTCATGGGATGCCTCACATGGCTCCCAAGTCATCCATACTTGAGCCTCGACTTCATACCCATCTATGCCATTTCTCTAGCCTTCTAGGTTTTTCTCTTGTCTTTTATGCCTTTTAGGTCTTCTTTTATCTTTCACGCCTTTGGAGTGTTCACTTCAGAAGGTATCACTTGCTTCTTTCTCTTACGACCTCCTTTCTTTACATTAGCTCTATTGCTAATGGTTGATTTCTTTTCCTTCTTTTATCAATAGTACTGTTTGGGGTTTTTCCTTATCCGCATCTAAATTCCTTTCTCTTCTTTCACTCGCCCATAGTCCATTGTGGGGTCCGCCTTCTCTTGCCTTCCTGTCAACACGGAATTAGGCAAATCCTGCACGTCACACTTATGCGGCATCCTTTGTAGCTTCGTCATCTTTGAAATTTTTTCTCTTAGGGTTTCTTGTCCTTCACTTAACTTAACCTTCTGTTTGGCCCATTGCCCTCCGTAGGCATCGTTACAGCTTTCACAATCTCCATACCCATTCCATTAGGGCCATCTTCATATCATTTCTCTTCTCCATACTCCTTAACCTTGATTTACGTAATCTTTTATGTCTTATCCAAGGTTTCCTTTACCTTGGCTTTATTCTTTCTTGTCTGTGCTTTCTTCTCTAAATTTTCTTTGTCATCTGCATTCTTTTTCCTCTTTTCTTCTAACACCCTTGTGTCTCTTGGGGTTAGAATTTCTTTTTTGCTCCTCATACTGACTGTGCTCATAGAAGTTCATGAGCTTAATCAATTCCTTTCCTTATCCCCGTACTCTTTCCATTGAGTACTCGGGGTTCTTTTGTCACCTTTTTTGACTCAGTTCCAGCATCTCTTACTTTTCACATGTGGATCTTCCTTTATCTTAGCCGTCTTCGACTCTTGATTCCTTGATATCTCTTCTTTGTCATCCACATCGTGGTTTATTTATCACAGACAACACTTTTCTTTACTATCCATTGCCTCACAATCTTGGCCGCGCCAAGCTAACTCCATTTTAGCCTGGTTCAACTCCATCTCCCACATCCTTTCTTTACTTATCATTCTTTGGGGAGGTTATCCTTAAAGTTACCCTGCTCCCCTCCGTCTAAAAATTCAACTTATCCTTTATGTTCCTTGACTCCTTACTCTTAATTCCTTCTATCTCACTTTACTTATTTGTTCTCATCTTTTTGTCTCTTTCGGTTCCAACCATTATTCTGGTTCATGCTTAATCACCTTTTTGTCTCCTCCAGTTTCAATCATCATCTTATTCATCCTTGCTTTATTATCACTCTTTCTTCGACTCTTATCTAAGTTGATCTACTTTCCTCATTACTGGGTTTATGATTTCCTTATAGTCTCCATCATCATCATTATTCTTGCCTTCATCATCCTTCCACCTTTGTTTACTCTACCATGATTTGGTATCCTTACTTCTTTATTTCTCTTTTCTTCTCTTCTATTCATTCTTTACTGATATCATTATTACTGTCCGTCATCCATTAGGATGCAATCATCTCTATTTACTCGTTTCCTACGAGTGCTCATTCTTTTATGTTTTCTTCATTTTTTCTTTTTATCCAATCTCCTACTCTCTTTTTCATAAACTTAATCATCAAGGCTTTCCTTTCCTCTCTTTCCACCAATTCACACTCTTAACTCCTCTTCTCTATAGTTCTAGCCTCCAATAATCCTTATTTATCCTTTCCTTTCTTTGACCTAGTCATAGTATGATGTAGTGCCTTGGCTTGACTCAAATTTGAGGTTCATTATGCTCCACTTTTCTTTAGCTAATATCCGTTTCTAAGTCTTTCATTCGCTTTCGTTTACTAAGTCTTTCTTAATCCACTTTCTAGGCCTTTTTAATCCCCCTTTTAGCTGCTTTCTTTAACCTATCCCTAGGTTATCTACCTAGGTTTTGTCTCAAACCCTAATTTCCTGGTCTTACTTTTTTTACTAATCCTAGTTAGTCATTTGGAGTTATTAACCTATGATTCATTATGAAATTATCGCTAATTAAAGTTAAAGTTTTCTAAGATGTGTTATGCTTTTCTTTTTTTAAGGTTCTACTCCTAATTAGCCTATACTTAGTTCATTAACTGAACTAAGTCTCTCTTTCTTCTAGGCCTTATTCATCTTTGGTTAACCTAGGATTTTCATTTCCTAGAGTTTTATGGTTTCTTTCTTTATTAAGAAAGCGTCCGCACTACATCACGATATTTCTTTATCCTTTGTTTAAGGGTTTGCCTTTCTTCTCTTTTTCATTTCTCCTTCTTCTTTCTCACCACTTCCTTCTGGTGACGTCCTCTCAATTCTGAAGAACGTTCTCTTTGTACTCTTCATTTACACACATACAGGCATTCCCATCATTACCATGCATTTCACTAACTTCACTTTCTTACTTTCCATTGACTTTGTCAAGGTCTTTTCATATCATCCTTTGGAGGTTTTCTCCTTCTTACTCTTATTAACAGCCGATGATAAGGGGTTCATCGCTTTTAATCCCCTTAGGAGTGGAGGTTTACAACTTACCTTTCTTCTTATTCCATTTCCTCCATCTTCATTTCCTTTCTCTTCTTTCTCTGATATTCTTTCTTAACATTGGTATCTAATGGTCAGACAAGTAGTAACAGACGGACTACTCGTTGACCACTTGGTTGTGATCTATTTTCAGTCTTTCCTCATTTTCCATTCTGTCGTCCTTGCCTTGTTCTTCCTTATCATTTCCCAAGAATGGCTTCTCTATTGTTTCTCTTTCCATACTCTTCCTTTTTGCCATCCTTGAATCCTTTAGGGTTTTCTCTTATCAATCCTTTTCACATCCTCAAATGATTCTCCATAAGTCACTTCTTATGATCTTGGGCTCACTTGATCTCTTCCAACTTCTTGGATGCCCTTTTTTAATTGACTCCAGAAAAACTCTCTTTCATTCACCCATACCTCCTTTCTTTCACCACTTACACACCACAGTGTAAGAACAAAAGACGTTCGCTAGCCTTTGCTGCAACTTCTCTCACCTCCTGCCCAGTCCAAGGAGCACTTTCCAGAAAATCTGTGGGCTCATCTCACCACACTTGCCAACCTGTGGGCTCATCCCACCAGGCTCACCACAATGTTGGGTTAAGCCCAACCACCTCAAGTGCTACCCCAAGGCCTAGGCGTTCGACTGCCTGTGCAGTGCAGCACCCCTCGAACCCTAGCCGCCAAGGGTTTTGTTGCTCCATGTGGGCTCCTTGATGATCTCTTCACTTGGCTAGCTTTTCCTTGGCCTCACTTTTTATCCTTCCATTGTTGCCTTGTGAGGTCCTCCTCAATTCTTCATCCTTTTACTTGGATGCTTCATCTCACATCCTGAGGTTTTTGGTCAACCACATCCTCCGTGATCGACTCCTTTGATTTCGTTCATCCCAACCCAACTCTCTCTCCTAGGCTACACACTAATGGTGTAGAGAGCGAGAGAAGTGGGGTAAGCATTCATGCATGTTAGGCCAATCTTGGCTTCTTGCCTCGTTCTAGCCTCTTCACTTCCTCCCAAGTTTTACACGTCACTAGTGTAGAGAATGGGGGAAACGCATTAGGTTTAAGTTTCAAACTCACTGCTTTACTAGCGAGTCTTGATGTTCACAACTCCAAAGGTTGAGTATCGAAGGTTGTGGGCATCGGACCAGTTGTCTTCACTGGCAAGCCTTTAATTAGGCTATCAAGAAGGATTGGACAAGATATCATCTATCTCGTCACCTCAAGGGAAATACCATCCCTTGCATGGTTAGCTAGCGAGTAGAAGGAACATTAAAAGCTGAAGAATTGATTTTGGGGATTTCTTAGAAAGCATGCCTTGCTTTCACGAATCTCGAGGAAAAAGGGTGGTTGTTTGTCATCTCACCTGAAGACCACACTCGAGAACTCTATATGGTGGCTCACTGCTAAAGGAGGTATTCTAAGAGTAGGTTTGATAATTTAAAACGCTTTCGAGTAACTAAATACTCGAATTGTGGAGTTTTAAACCTATCTAATCCACTAGCTTCGAAAATGTTTGAAAATACTTTGAAAACACTTTATAGCTTTTGAAAACAGTCAAAATCTTTTAACGCTATGATACCAATCAAATTGTCATGCCTCGACCCGCCCCGACTGGCCATGTGGCAACCGCCGCGCTACCTCGTAGTATGTGCTGGCCAGTCACGCACCTGAAGCATTGCAAGGCATAGAAATGGATACCATCACTGCAAAACCACTAAAACTTTAATTAAAAATCGTTTCATAAAAATAATATAACTTAAAAGTAATACCAGTGGACTAATTTAGAGAATACCTACACAGCGGAAACTATTAAGCTTAAACCATCGACGTCTCCTAGTGAGCCTCTGATCTATCTGCTGACCTTGTATGCGGATTTGCATCCATCCACATTGGATACAGGTGAGTGACAGAGGTTCGATGAATCTCCATCGGGGTTAGGGAAAACAGGGGAAATCGAAAGTAAAATAATAAAATAAATATTTTCTTTACAAAACCTCTTTCTAGTTCTCTAGCCGAGAACTTTCTTTAAAAACATTTTAAATAAATATATACAAATCTAAAATTGGCTGGCCATAGACCACTGAAGGATTGACCCATCGGTTGCTTGCCTTATTGCACCGAGGGCTATCTCTTTTCTATGTTTAACACATTTTCATATTTTTCTCTATATGTCCCATTCCCTCGGTGGGCCAATGTTGTGGGTGGAACACAGTCAATGAGCCCTGGTGAGTTTCCCTACGCGCCTCTCCCAGGGTCTCCACTCACTGTGCCCCTCGATAGGCGGTCCACGGCTACTTAACCTCTGGCATGCCTCTCACTCGGTTCCACACGCTCCCTCATATCAAAGCACCGAGGAATCCACTTAGTCACTCATCTCGCATCCCATCCATATCTTATATATATATATATTTATATATATATCTTTAAAATACATAAACATAACATAAACACACACACATAAGTCTTTAAGTTTCCTTTTAAAAGATCCCACTCTCTACGTGGGTATATCACCATGCAAATGTATGTGTGTGGATTTCCCGTATCCCAAAGCTTTTGAAAAATTTTATGTTTTTAAAATATTTTTAAAACCTTTGTGCCCAGTGGCTAAACAAAGAAGTCTAGGCCACTCACAGTATTGGGAGGTTCGTATAATCTCAAGCGCTCCACGTAGCTTAACCTCCGAAGCATTGCCGCATTCGATCATCCAGAGCCCAAATACATGGAAGTACACATTAGCATTCATAATTAAATTTATGAATGCACCTACAAGGCTCTAATATGACCTCAGAGGGTGTTTGGAAATGTTTCGGGGCTTAGAAAAGTGTTCGAGAGGTTTCAAGATAAAAATCAGACATTTGAAGAAAAATTTACGAATATGCCCTTTGGGGCCCATGGGCCGCCCATACGGGTTGGGCCCGGCCCCAGTCTGGGCCAGGCAGGCCTTCCCACACGGACTGGGCCACACCTGGCCCAAGTCCCGCACGGACTCGGCCAGCGAAGGCACTCCCGCGCAGGAGGCTTGGAAAATGTCTCTCCCGCGCGGGAGCGGCCTGGGTGCCTTGGGAACTGAGGCATTTCATCGGTTTTTGAGCCCCTCGAACCACGGTTTGGCATAAAAATCGAGATGGATGTTCCTTTCGCCTCCCACGACGCGTTTACCAAAACAGAAACGGGAATCACAAGCTCAAAGTTCTTAGATCGCAAATCTAAGCTAGAAATGTAACTAAAAAGCTAAACTATCTTTAAGCTTGGATCTCTCCTAGAACGATGCATGGAAATGCATGAAAACTTAGTAAAATGTAGATTAAGGCAAGTAGAATAACATACCAAGATCTCACCTTGATCCTTCGATCGATTTGTCAGGATCAGCCAAAAGTCCAAAATTGCTCCGAGAGAGCAATTGAGAGAAAAGAGAAATTAGAGAAGAGAGAAAGAGAGAAAATAAGGGGGAGAGGCTCGGCCTCCCCCTATTTATAGAGGAGTCCGGTGCCGGCTCTACTCGGGCCCTGGGTCAGACTTTCTCTCTTCTTTTTAACCTCTCATAATTTCGATCCTTGGCCTAATCCACCAACCAATTCACCAATGGACATCCAATCCATTGGCTATGGACTTAAAGAAGTCCATTTTAGTGTTTCCATGCATGGTCACTTGTCTCATCTTCCAACTACATCTTATCTTAAGGTTAACTTTTTTTCTTAATTAGACACATCCGAACCGACGTATTATTGACTTCACACGCTGTTTTACACTATTCCGTTTATACGAAAAAGTCTGATTAGGTCCGGGTGTGTCACCAATACTTTAGGTACTGTCCCTTGGCCCTCGTAAATTCGAGTATCAAAGTGCATGCAACATTCCTCGAACCCAGGCAACCAAAGGTTTCGTTGCTCCTATGCACACGCCTCTCACCAATTAAGCTGAGCCCAAAGTGGGTGGCCGGGCTAGTAAAAGGCTCTATGGGCCCGTCTCTCACAAAAAGGTATCACAAAAAAGGCACATTTTTGGTGAGAGATGGGCTCACAGAGTCTTTTACTAGTCCAACCACCCATTATGGGCCCGGCCACCAGTGTCACAACTACTCAAGGTATTGTCCCTTAGCCCTCGCAAATTCAAGTACCAACATGCGTGCAACACTCCTCCAACCCAGGCCACCAAGGGTTTTGTTGCTCCTATGTGCACACCTCTCACCAATTGAGCTGTGCCTTTTTTGTGAGAGACGGGCCCACAAAGTGTAGCGTCTAGTCCTAGAATGGCTTAGTTTGGAGCCGTAGACTAAGGTAATGAGAGTTTTCATACTTTGTATATATTTAGAGGTATTCTTAGTAAGAGTAAGAACAACTTTTACCTAGTGAAAAATTTTCATTTTGAAGAACTAGTCCTCCAAACACCTAAGGTAAATTTTGACCTAGTAAGTAAAAGTCAACTTTTTGTATTATCTTTCAAAAAATTTCGTATACCTTATTGAGGGCATAAATGACTTTTCAAACCACTCAGTCATCTCTTTTAGTGTGTCTAAGAATATTCGCAGCTGTTACATTAATTTTCTGAACATCCAAAGTTGGAGAAAAAAATTACAGAAAAGAATATCATAAAACTCAATGGCATTTTCGTTAATATTAGTAAATTCACAAATTGAATTTTTAGTCATTGAAAATGATTTTTCCTATAATATTGGAGGGTTCCATACTATTATACACTGTTCAAACTTGAAAACTGCCAAGTTGCTGCGTGAAATTATAGGGTAAAAATGTCCATTTTTACCCTTGGAAAACCTAATAATATGTTTGAACTTTCTAGAATAAATTCCTTTAGATAGCTAAATTGAATAGTTATGTTGACTAATTGACCTTACTTTATGAAGTAACCTAGTTTTTAATTAATTTCTAAAAATTCCTAATTTAATAATTTCTTTCATGGGACATATTAGGAATTAACAAAATTGATGGAGGGCATTTTTGTCATTTCAAGAAAATCTTGATTGTTCTAGAGAATGCATGACTTTTCAAGACATGATTTTTTTGTTGCTTTTTCTTCCTTTTTCCCATGCCATAGCCGAACCTAACCTTTCACTTTTCTTTTACCATTTTTCTTTCTTCCAACTTCAAATTTCCACTTATTTCTTCAACTTCCAAATCCACCATCTCCCTAAAATATCCTCCATCAATCTTTTCTAATCAAGGAAACCTCCATTAAATGTACAAACTAAACATTTCATCAAAGTATTTCATGGGTTGGTTTTCAAGATCTTTTATGCTAGTGTAAATTTTCTTCACCAATGGAAGTTCAAGGAATTTTCTTCTTCTTTCATTTTCTTTCCAACTAGGTATGCTAATTTTCCTTAAAAGCTTTTATTTTGTAAATTTTATTCATGCATATTAATGTAATTTATGATTCTAAAAACCCTGGGATATTTTATTTAATGAAATTAAGATGTTGGTTAGTAGATTATATTTTTAGATGTCTATTTGAAATTAGAAATAGCTAATTTAATGAAAAACTCTATAACTAGACCATAATATAGTTATATGAATTTATGTAGAAAATTACTATCCTAGAGAAAGCATAGTATTTTACCAAAGAGTACTAACATACTATTTTATAAATGATAGTTTAATAAGACTAGAAAGAAATTTAAATTAAGAAAAGGATAGAAAGAAATTTAATTTCATAGTTATAAAATAAACCTAGTTTAGGTTATTATATCATCCTCTTGGATAAATATAGTATAAAGATTTAATTGAATATCACTCAAAGCCTATACAAGTCATAGAGGTAGTGAGAAAATTATGTAAATGGTTAGTTTAATTATGGAAAATTTATGGAAGAAAATGACCATTTTAAGCTTATGGGAAAAATTTTAATGTTTAACTTTAAATTCTAAACCTTAATCTAAGCCCATAGATTTAGCTTCCTAGTGGTCATTATGCTTTAATAACATGCCTAAACCTTAGAGAAATAAAATGATCAAACTTTTCCCATATTAAGCTCATATGCCGAAAATCACCTTATGTAGGGGTAAAATCGTCCAACTTTTTTGTTTTGAGCTTCTAGGCAAAATGGGAAATTCCTACAAGCACTGTTTACTGAAACGAACGTGCTCATACCTTAACCATGCCAGTTAAATCCCTAGAACTCAATTTAGGCACCAAGTACCTAAATTGGTAAACTAGTTAAATAACTAGTTCAAGTTGCCATTTTCCTACCATAGCTAGTGTTGACACTTTGAGTAATCAATTGTATAGGCGGTGAAACTCCTCCAGAGAAATGAGGAGAGGATTGAAGGGAGTGCACACCCTCCCTATACTAGTGAGTGGGACTTTATGGACCTAAATAAATGTTTTGCTGTTTAAATTGTTTTTTAAATGCAATAGTTTGATTCCTTGAATTTCAATTGATTTATGATGGTTGTTTATGGTCTTGATATGGATTGCTTTACAAATTGAAATTTGTTTCAAAAGTAAAAGGACTCGATTTTCCAAAATTTAAATCCGTGTATGAAATTTGATGTCTATTTATAAACCTTGAATTTCGACGATCTTGAAGTGAATTAGTTTATTTCATGATATTTGAAATCAAGTATTCATATAAATGGTAAATGTGGTTGAAATTATTGTGATTGAGTTGATTTCAATGATGGGCCAGTTGGCCGAATAATATATGATTAAATAATGTTGTTTTACAATATGATTATGGTGGGTAAGAAGTTGGTCATTGCAGTGGTGCCTCTCACGGTTCGACCTTGTGGAGGCGACGTGAGTAGGCTTTCGCTCCCACTTGGGGTGGATGGTACAGGGGTTTTTGCGCGTACTGAAATATTGATTATGTGACCCCAGTGGGAGTACTGTGGACATAGCCACTTACCACCTGTGGTGAAGGCCCATGCCAACGTCGAGCAGAGGGCTTCTGTTTCCTAAATAAAGAAATTAAAGAAAACTACCTCGGTGGGCTTGAATCTCATTTCGACTGGGTGAGGTTTGAGCAATGTGTTTTGGTGAGTCCTTTAAATTTTCAAATTTAAATCACTAATAAGAAATTTCATAAAACATCGAAGTTTAAACTCTATGCCAAAACACCTACTTAAATTTATCATAATTTACGTAAAAATGATTTTATGATGGAATTATTTTTTTTTTTGTGTTATATTTTATGGTCTTGTCTCACTCACTAAGTATAGAAAATATACTCATCCCATTTTCCTTATAAAATTTTTCAGGCCAGTAGTGTTAGACACAGAGTAGACTGTCTAGATGAGCAACTCGATCGGAGCCGATCTTTTTACCAAGTATGTGGTAAAGTTTTTGTAAATTAGTTATGGATCCACCGGCATTATTTTGTTACTGCATACTTTCAATGTATTTAAATACTTAATGAAATATTTTCCATACACTTAGTAATTTATAAAGAAGGGCTTTACCTCACCACTATATAATATTTTATCTTTCAATATAATTTAATGTTAGTTGCATTTTTGGTGATACTTTTATTGATGATTCTTATGATTATATGCATCTAACTATTTAATTCTTGGCTAATTTACTTCTTTTCATGTCTTAGGTGTCTATTGAGTGAGAATGATGAATTTAAAGTGAAAAGAAGCAAAGCCAAACCAAGTAGGAAGTCAAGTGTAAAAAGCTCAAAGTTGAGAATCCTGGCAGTTTGGATAGATCTGAAAGATGCCTGATTTTCAGCATCTTAGAGACTTCAATTGTCTTTGTGCTCTCATGAAAGTTGTATAGGACATCTTGGGCTTTCTGAAATGCTAAAGAACGTCAAAATCCGAGTCCGTCTTGCCCATCAAATGTCCATTTTACCGAGGACTATCAAAGCCAATCGGCCTTGTTTTTGACCGGCCCCAGCCTGAAGATTGGATTATTGCCTATTTTCAGCCGGCCGACTAGCTAGAGCTCTAGTCGGGGTCGGCTGGACATGGGATTCCTCCAAAGTTGCCGTAGTTCCATCTTCCGAGCCTCCAATGTCTCTTAGCCGCTCCTTGATGTTTCTTGGATCTAAAGTTTAGCTAATTTAGCTCCAAAACAAGGAATAATCAAGGAGAAGAATGAAGAATTGATTGGGCCAAAGAATATCAAGATCAAATCTGATTGGAAGAAGATTAAAGGAAGAAGAGTCAAGCACAAGGAAGAATCTTTTAGAGATTTATTAGGATTTAAACTTAGTTCTTATAAATACTCTTTATTGGGAATAAACCCTAAGTCTTTGCCTTTGAGTTTTTTAGCTTGTAGAGCTTTGGAGCCCCTAGCTTTGAGTAATAGTTTATTTTTAGAATTATTGTTTATTATTTTATGCAAGCTTAGTTCTTTTATCCAATCTACTGTTCTAGAGGATGCTCTTCAACTATTGTGAGGTTTCTTATGCTTAATCTAGTTTCTTTTATAATTTTTCTTTGATTTCTATGGCTTAAAGTAAATAATCTTGTTTGTTTACTTGTCTCTTGTATTTGCTTATGGTTAGTGGCCAATAATTACTTGTTTATGCAATTGACTTGCTAATCTATTTGAATCCATACTGTTTGTGATTTAATTAGATGTTAGTAGCAATTGAATAGGTTGCCTATTCAAGGGAATTCAAAGGGATTATTGAGAAGTCTATGCTGGGTAGATTTCTAATAATGGTGAACCTATATTAATCTTGCTCTTAGTGCTTTCTAATTCTTGAAACTGGGCTACTGGCGTTTTGGTTTAAGTGTTAGGTTGAATGATATTTTGTGAAACACGAGTAACATCATATCTAGCCTTAAGATTAATGGAATCATTTAGAATGCAGGGTTTTCTTTGATTGTTAGTGCAATTATGATTTAAACATTATCTTTTGGTATTCCAATTATCAATAGCTTGCAAGCATTCTTAAATACTAGGTTGGAGGTTTTTAATTATATAGTTTACTTAGTTTAATTCAATTTAGTTTCAACATTATTGCAAAATCCCCCTATTTTACTTTTCAGTTTTAAAGACAACGATTGTGCACTATTGTTGTAATTGTTTAGTCTTTGAGGGAGTATTATGGACATAGGCACGTACCACCTGTGGTGAAGGTCCACGCCAATGTCGAAGATGGGTATTTTGATAAATCAAAGTAAATCTTAAATTCCCTCGACGGGCTTGAACCCCATCTTGGTCGGGTGTGGGTTTAGGTATGGTTTTTGGCAAGCCTGAAGGATAAAATAAATCTTTCTTGAAAATTTATTGGTTACTTTCATTCAATCTCAATTCATGGATTCTTGAAATGACCAAACTACTCTATGAAATATTGGATATATGGATTTACAATTTATAAGAATTTATGTGTTTTATCATAGGCTTGGCAAGCGAAAATAAAGTAAAATTAATTTCATAGTTTTACTACTTATATTCCTTCATTATTGAGTTACTATTGTTTTGAGTTTTTGATCAAAGTTTTTGAATAAGAATGTCACACCCCAACCCGCCCGGGTCGACCATGTGGCAACCGCCGCACTGTCTTGAAGTACGTGCCAGCCGGTTAAGCACCAGAAGCACCGCAAGGCATTAAAATGGATACCATCACTGCAAAACAACTAAAACCTTAATTAAAGATCATTTAATAAATAATAAATTTAAAAGCAATACCAGTGGATTAAATTAAAAGAATACCTACGCAGCGGAAACACTAAGCCTAAGCCACCGATGCCTCCTAGTGAGCCTCAATTCTACTTGCTGAACCCGTATGCGAATCTGCATCCATCCACATTGGATACAGGTGAGTGATAGAGGTTCAATGAATCTCCATCGGGGTTAGGGAAAACATGTCATGCCCCGACACGACAGTCGAGCACGTAACAATCGCCGCAACTCTTGAAATGCATTCTATTAGGTTAGAATACACTCCAAAGGTCGCAAGGCTAAAACGGTCATTTTACACATTTTTCCCTCATACAGTTTTCATCCAGTTCAATAGTTAAAACATTTAACTAACATGTAGACAAATCAAAACAGATCAAATATCAAACTGTCATGACACAAAAATTCACGTAGACACAAAACACCAAAACTTCAAGATATTTACGAAAATGCCATCGGATTTTTCGACATATTTTTGTAGAATTTATTTACGGACTTCCGGAATTTAGAAAAATATCACGTCAGTTTTGAAAAGTCTTAGACCCATTAAAAAAAAAAAAGAATTGGCTATTTAAAATGATATTTTTATACTCGATGGGCCCTACACGAATATCTTAAAAATAACACAAAAGAGTTAACTCTTTCACCTCTGGTCAAACTGGTACAAGATGCCAATTACTTTCCCACCACAATGTACCCTAGTAGCGCGGTCAACTAGCTACAACCTGGAAAGTAAGTTTTATGAAAACAAGTGTGAGTAACTAGGTTACTCAGTGAGTGAATAACAGATAAAAACATTTATAGTAAAATTGAAGTTCACCATAAATAAGGATAAGTTTAAATACTTTAAAAATTCAAATATTCAAAATGATATAAAAGAGCCATTAGGAAAAGAGATTTCCAGAAAATAGGCCCATGGGTCAAAGATACTGTCCGTCAATTTCTCTACCCAAGCTGTCGCCTTGGCCCGAGGACGACACTGGGTGACTGAGTTCTATCCTGCCCGGCAGTGCCGCAGAATGAACTCTCGAATGCCTTGTCGGTTTCCCTCCGCGCCTCCGATCCAAGGCTAAACCATAAGCACCCGCGCCCCTCAAAAGGCGGTCCGTAGGCTACTTAGTTACTGTAGTAACAATAAATTCCCCTCGTGGGGCTGTCGCGAGTAACAACTTACGACCTAGATGGCCTTTCCACAGTATCATTTCATCGCACAAAATATTAACATCACACTTTTCAAAAACACAAGTTTCTTTCTCAATCCATAAATTAAGAAATAATTTCATCTTAACACAGTAGGATTTTATAAAATCTCATAAACCGTTCATCAATACTTTAATTTGAGAAATCCAAGTAAACAGAGGCATTAAATCTAAAAATATTAAATCAAGTACAAAAGCAATTTTGAGTTAGTCATCCACTCACAGTGAGGTCCGAACTACGCTTGCTCGTCCTCGACCAGTTCCTTATCCCTTGACGATGTTCGAACTTCTAATTATTCATACCTTGATTAGGTTCCCATAACTTATGAAATATTGAATTAGAACCTAAACTACATGCAATGTTATGCAATGTGATGCAATTTCTTGGCAATCTAACACTTAATTAATCTTCCTCATTAATAATCTCACTTCAATTTACTCCAAAGTAACCACATTTCACTTAAATTCACAAAATGGCCAAATGCCATTTCTTCTAGACAATTTCGGCACCCACCTCACATATTTGCCAATTCTTTCTTCAATACATCTAACAATCAAATTCTAATAATTTAATTGTCCACATTTACACCCAAATAATCCCAAGAATACAATCAAACTAATTAAATTCTCGCAAAATTGAAATATTGCATTTTTCTCCTAAGAATTTCGGCTTAACCATTCCATGTTACACCTTGTCCATTTAGCACTCTCCAAGATCAATTTCTAGCAAATTCAAACATCTCATATTATTCTAATTCAACTTATAAACTTTCTTGCCAACTAAATTTCATGAATCTAAAATCCATAATATAGCAATTCCTTTCTTTCCTTAATTTCATATACCTAACTCGCATTTCCACATTAATTCACTTCCAATTCAACTACCTTTCCATTAAATCAACCAACTAACCAAATACCATTCTTCCTTGGTGAATTTGGCACCACATTACAAAATTGAAAGTTTCTTCTTCCATGTAATTTCATCACATTTTCTAGTGTAGTAAACTTTCATGAATCTCATATTCCAACCTCAAGCTTCCTTGAATCCAAATTTGGCCTAAATCTCAAATTCAAAAATTCTCCATAACATTTCTAATTTTCTAGATTCGCAAGCCTACAAGCAAAATCAAACTAAATTGACTTGATATTCATGTTTAGCATGCCAAAAACTATAATCTAAGATCAAAATTAGGCATGCTTACCTTTGGATTTTAGTTTTCCACCAAGAACCCTAATTCTTCAAATCCAAATTACTTCCAACCAAGTTCAAATTCTTCAAAATTGATAGAGGGCTATTGATGGGCTTGTTAAGAGCTTCAATTTGACTATAAACTTGTGGGGGTTTTGATGGATTAAATTAGGAGAAATCAAAGTAGGAAGAATTTGTGAAATTGGAAGGAAAATGGAGAAAATGAAAGAAAATTCAAGAATTGTCTTGAATTTTCCAAGACATGGCCGGCCAACACACTATATATATATCCTTGTCATGTGCCATGCACATGACAAGAAAAAATCTTTTAGTAAAATTACTATTTTGCCCCCATGGATGGTTTTGCCCCAAAAAAATTTAAAAATTCTATTTATGTCCTCAATCAGTCCCAAACCTTATACAATGTCTCAATTTATTTTTCAAGCCCTGTCGAGTCATTTTACGCGTAACAGAATTTTTAAATTCCTTACTGTTTGTAAACTATACCAGTCCGAACTTTTACCACCTTTACCACCAAATTTCCTAACTACCCATCTTCCACCATAATATTTTTCCATACTCTAGATTATGAAATGCTTGATACCATCTACTAAGATGAAATTCATGGAGCAGGCAACTGAAAAATTGCGGAGCAGGTATTACAAAACAAGGGTAATTCAAAATAAAATAATAAATAAATAAATATTTTTCTTTTCAAAAACTCTCTTCTGGTTCTCTGGCTGAGAACCCTCTTTTAAAACTCTTTAAATAAATAAATATATATAACACGAATAGGCTGGCATCTCTTTAATACTGAAGGCTCGACCGGTCGGTCGTATGCCTTACTGCACCGAGGGCTATTTCTCTTCTTTCTAAAACATTTTCACATTTTCTCTGTCTCTAGCCTGTTCCCTCGGTGGTGCCTGTCGCTGTGGTGGAACACAGCTACCTTGAGACCTGGCGAGCTTCCCTACGCGCCTCTCCCAGAGTCTCGACTCACCGTGCCCCTCAATAGGCGGTTCACGGCTGAGTCCCATGCATGCTCTCAAACTCGATCCACGCTCCTGCATATATTGGAGCACCGAGGAACCCATTCAATCACTCATCTCCCAAGGGTATCGTACCCTCAATAATCATAATAATAATTTTTCATATATATATATATGTATAAAACATATACATTTAAAACATATAAACAAACACACACACACACACACACACGTAAGTCTTTATATTTTCTTTAAAAACATCCATTCTTTAGGTGCGTATATCAACATACAAATGTGTGTGTGTGGATTTTCTGTATCCCAAAACCTTTGAAAACATTTATGTTTTTAAAACATTTTAAAACCTTTGTTCCCAGTGGCTAAACAAAGAAGTCTAGTCCACTCACAGTATTGGGAGATTTATATACTCCCAAGCGCTCCATGTAGCTTAACCTCCGGAGCATCGCCGCACTGGATTCAACCAGAGCCCTAATACACGGAGATATATGTTAGCATTCATAATTAAATTTATGAATGCACTTACGAGGCTCTAATATGACCTAAGACTAGGTTTGAGTGTGCTTCAGGGCCTAGGAAAATGTCCGGGAGGTTTCAGGGCTAAAATCGGACTCTGGACGAAAAATAATCAAAATGCCCCCGGAGGCCCGTGGTCCCCACACACGGACTGGGCTGGGCCCCACGTGGGTTGGGTCAAGTTCTACTCGAAATTGGGCCCGAAAAGCCCTCCTACGAGATATTTGTATATTATAATGATATAATATATAAATATCTAAGATATATTAATATAATATATAAATATCTTAAAATATATTAATATAAATAAAAATATCTAATCAAGGACTCGGTCGACCTGTTCCTCGGCCGATCCCTTCCCCTGTTTTCGCACTCGTTTCTCCTCCTTTCGACGTACAAACTTAGACAAGCGATCTTTATAGCATCCATGACGGAACCGCCGAGGCAGAAACGAGAAACATCAGTCTAATTTTTGTAAAAACGAGATTTATCCCAAATTGACTAAATCTTTAATCTACTCTCATCCGGTGCACGAAAATACGTGAAAACGGAGTATGACGTAGATTAAGGTGAGTACTATAACATACTAAAAAGTCACTTTATTTCACTAGCCTAATATCCGTAGATTTGTGTTTTAAAATTAAACCGGTAAAAAACTAAAAACTTAGATCTATGCTAAACCGATGTATGAAAATGTGTGCAAACTTAATATAGCGTAGATTGAGGTGAGTAGAATGATGTATTAGAAACTCACCTTGTTTTGCCGGTCGGTTTGTCCGGATCTGCCAAAGGTACAAAATGCCTCCGTTTGGCTCTAGAGAGAAAAAGAAAAGAAAATGAAAGAAAAAGAAAAAGAGAAATGAGGAAAAGCTTCGGCTTTCCTCTATTTATAGAGGAGCCCGACACCGGGTCTACTCGGGCCCCGGATGAAACTTTTTTCACTTTTTCAACTTTCTTTCATTTTCACCCGTTGGCTAAATCTTTTGGTTTCTTGTGCCAACAGGGCCCATAATAAATTTATAGGGATTTAATTGAAGGTCTTTTTGGCATTTACTAATTTCCATGCACGGTTAATTACTTTATCTTCCAGCACCGTCTTATCCTAATTTTCACATCTTTTCTTAATTAGACACATTCGGACCGACGTATTGTCCACTTAATACGCCGTATTATACTATTCCGTTTGTATGAAAAAGTCGTATTAGATCTGGGTGTATCAAAGAAAACATTTACGTACGGACAAGACGACAATTAAATATTTTCTTGAGTTGTTGAACATTTCCTATTCATAATTTCAAATATATATATATATATATACATATATTATACTTCATTTATCTAAAATTGGTCTAGTTTTATTCACTGAGTATAACCCACATACTCACCCCATTTTTCTTAAAAATATATTTTAGGACAGTAAATCGTGCAAAAAGGGTGAATTGCTAAGCATCGAGACTCGACTCTGGACTTTCTTTCGTAAGTCTGTATGACTTATACAATATTACTATTGGATCCACTCATATAGTTTACACCAATTCTAGATTTTCATCTGTCTACTTTTTTTTTTTTAACTTAAGAACTGTTTTGTAATATGTAGAAATTACTTATGCTTTGTCTATAAAAATAGTTGAGAAAAGTTTTTCAACTTTTACTACTTTTGATATACATGTATAGATATACATAAATGTGTGGACTTTATAAAATGACTTTTGTTATTTAAATTTCAAACTGTATTTATGTTTTAAAATATACTCCTTTATATAAAGTTTTGAGATTGTCTTCCTAAATGGGTTTAAAATACTATAAGCCTTATGGGTTTCGAGTTGTGGACGAAGCATGCCGTTCACAATTCGTCACATGCGGCAATTGTCACATTTTCGACCTTCGAATCGGGGTGTGACATATATAATTTGTAATGACATGATTTGAGAACAAGAGTATTTTATATCAAAGACAAGTTGCTATCCACTCATAAATTTGAGAGATTAATATACTCCTGCAATTTCCTTGCTTTCGATCTCGCCTAAGATTAGAAGTGTATTCACCTTGAAAACGAGGTAACCATATCCACAAGAAACATATCGAATCATTATTCAATCCAAAGCTTGAAGGAAAAGTGCATATGCAATGCAACATTTGCCGTAGGTGTCCCTTTCGATCTACCTAATTTCGCACTTATGCCTGTTGAGACACCTTAAGCTCAAATATCATTTTAAGTCGCTTAATCTTTAGTCCAATTAGTCATTTAATCAACCATTTACCTCTTGGAGCGTTTAATCATGTTCTTTAAACATTTACGGAACTCAATTCTAGGGATTAGGGTAGTCAAAAGTGTCGTGAATCGAATTAGAGGCAGAATACATTGAAACGAATAAAAGAAAATTTTGCACAACCTTGCTGGTCACACTCGACCGCCAGGTCTAGTGCACTCTACTATAAAGGTACTCCCCGACTCTTGCTTCCCTATTATGTTGCCAGCTAACGGCCCCAGGTGCACTTGAAACATAAGCAATTTGCCCATTTTCTTGCCCAACCACTTCTCCCAAACTTCCCCATGACAAACCAACCCAATATCATCTTCAAAATAATCAATTTAGAGAATCTAAAAAACCAATTACTCAATCAGACAAGCCAAGCTACACCAAGTTACTCACTTTAACCAAAACCACCCATTTGATAGGTTTAAATTACAAGCATGGATAACTTTCTCAATTTAAACTCAAATGCCATATTTTAAAGACCAAAATAAAACTTACAGGGTGTAAAAAAGTTACCCAAATGCCACTTCTTGGATTTCCCTAGAGCTCAATCAAAATTACACCAAAAGCTAGCCCCTTTTCTAGACCTTTTTCACTGATTCTTTGTTTATGCACAAACTAAAGTTGCTAGATGATTTGGGAGAGAGAAAAGAGTTAATCCATGGTGTGAATCTTGAATTTTGATAGTAGGATGTTAGAATTTTGTTAGACAAATGCTTTGGTTTAGGGTTTGAAGGAAACTCTTGAAAGAGAAGGTGGTTTAGAGAAAAATGAGAAGGAAAAGAGGGTTTAGGCTCTTATCATTCATTTTCTCCCTTGTTTTCTAATTTTACCCATAATGAATCGTATCACTTTGCCACCTTACCCTCCAATATCCTTCAATTTACCTTTCATGTTTAAATTCTACCAAATTTACAAATGTGTCCATTGACCATCTAATTATCTATTCAATTGTGTCTCCATATGTTTACATATTGTTCGAATGATTTCCAAGTCCTCTTAATTTATTTAATCATACTTAATCCTTAAAGTACATTTATAGACCAATTTATCTTTATTTCTCAAGATATCAATTCTCATCAATAAGATTAATTTTCTCCAAATGTAGGTTTCAATATCCATCGATTGACTTTCGTTCAATACCATTGTTCTCCAAATTAATTAATCACTTATAATCTCTCCAAGACAACTTCAATTAAAGAAATAAATCTTTTGATCTCAATTCCCTAAAGTTCAATTTCCTCGAATATCATATTGCAACAAAGTTACTCATCTTAAATTTTTGATTAAAAAATCTTTCTGGATTTTTCTGTATTACTGTTTTGAAAGGTAAAATATGTATGTCTTCTACTTGTTTTCGATTTTGTCTGATTTCCCAAACCTTATCTGATTTTTCATTGAACCCAAATCACTCACTGGGTATACGGTGTGTACTCACCACTCTTCTGTTACTATTTTTCAAGTTACATGTCTGGAAGCTTGATGAGTGTGTTGTAGCGCTATCAAAAATAAACCTTACTACTCTAAAATGTAGCAAAGGAAGTAAGGGTCGATCCCACAGAGAGCCATATTGATTTATCAATACCTTCACAAATGAAACAAACAAAAAGAATAAAATAGGCGGTTATGAAATAACAAGCAAAACGAAAATTAACAAGTAAAACAAAAATTACAATTAAACTAAACAAACTATATAATTAAAAACCTCCAACCTAGTATTTAGGGATGCTTACAAACTAATGGATCATTGGTTCACCAAAAGATGAGTTTAAATCACAATTGTATTAACCAATCAAGTGAGAACCCAGCGTCGTCACTGATTATAATAATCCTAAGCCTTAGAGATGAGATTACTCAAGTTTCGTATCAAATCTTTCAACCTCACACTAACCCAAAACCCAGCAGCCCGAATTTAAGTGCTTGAAAGCATTAAGAACAAGATTATATAGGTTAATCACTATCAAAGATTCACCCAGCATGAATCTTTTAAATAATCCTTTTGAATTTCCCTTGAATAAGACATTCTACTCAAGTTCCACTAATATTGATACCAAACCCTAAAACAATACGGAGTTAATGGAGATTGGTAAGTCAATTGCATAAACAAGTGATTATGGGCCCTTAACCAAAAGCATAAGCAATAGACAACTAAACAAACAAGCATATTTACCTTAAAATAGAGAAATCAAAGAACAATTGCAAGGTAAACTAGTTAAGAATAAGAAACCTCACAAATAGTTGAACAGCATCCACTAGAACATTAGATTGGAGAAAAGAAGTTTAAGCTTTCATAAAATAATAAACAATAACTCAGAAAATGATCTAGGAGCCAAAAGCTAGGACTTTTCCCAAACAAAGAGTATTTATAGGGTTAGGTTTAATCTCATAAAGAATCTAGGAGATGTCTTTCTTGTGCTTTAACCCTATTCCTTCATTAATTGATTCTTAATGACCAAGTTTCAATTAATTCTAACTTCCTATTGAATCTTCCTTACTTTCGGGCTTCAATTAATGAGTCTTGATGATTAAGAATGATTAAAGGCCAACCAAAAGGTGTCCAAGGGCCGACGAGAGCTTGTTCTAGTGTGAATCTCGATGGGAATCAGCCCTGGCATGGCCAGCAGCTAGTGGCCAACTATGAATAGAAATTTTCCTTCATTTGGTGCAACCACAGCTGGTCACCAACTGGTGGGGGAGCTAGCCCCGGCTCCTTTCGGCCAAGAAAGACAATCTTTAGTAAAACAGACATTTGGAGGGTCAAACAAACTCGGATTTTGACATTCTTTAGAATTCCGAAAAGCTGAAGATTTCCTTTACAACTTGGATGAAGAACACAAATACAACTGGGGTCTCTAAAATGGTGTAAGTTAGCCATATTTTAGATTTATCAAAACTGCCAGGATCCTCCACTTTGAACTTTTTGCACTTGTCTTCCTACTTAACTTGTTTTTGCTTCTTTTCACTTTATTTTCACTCAATTGACTCATTTGATACCTAAGACATGGAAAAGAAGTAATTTAGCCAAGAATTAAATAGTTAGTTGCTTATAATAATAATAATTACCAATTAAAATATCACAAAAAAATGCAACTAACAAATTTCCCCATCACTTAGTCAATTACTTGTCCTTAACCAATAAATTAGGAATAGCTCTACTCCATAATCTAAAATCTCAAGCATGAGCGTATAGCAAAGAAATTCAAGAAAATCATAATCAATTGAAAAGAAAGAGTAAAAACACTAGAAAGCCTAACTTTTCCCCCACACTTAGCCCTTACTCACCTTTAAGTACGTGTAAGGTACCTTATTGCTAAACAAAACCATATTGATTCCATTTTTATGGGTGTACGTTGGCACTTAGCACATGACACAAGCCTTTAAACCCTTAAGCATCTTTAGAGGAGGAGTTATAATCTCCTAAGGGTTTGTTAGAACAATACCCATAAGCATAGTTAGTTGGACAACAGTACTCAAAATACAATTAAGAAAGATGCATAAGTTAAATGAAAGATCATACATATAGTTGTAAAGAAACATAGGAAAGATTAAATAAGGCTGGAAAAGATAGCAGGTTCAATTAGAATCAAACATACATATATCTATATCTCTAAACAAATGTACATGAATAGGGCAACACCTTACTAGTTTTAACTCTTATCTCCTCAAGTGTTTAAAGCGTAGGGTAAACACAAACTTCGAATAAATACATGTTTGCCATAAGTTTACAAATACACCTAATCTCCACTACTCCATATGCATGTAATGCAAGAATAAAAAAAAATCTTTTAATTAAGGTTGTAATGGGGCCATAGGGTGAGTGAGTTAAGAAAGAAAAAAGCAGAGGAATTCAAACAAAATTCAAGACTTGGTAGAGCAAAGAATAAAATATGAGTAGATTTGACTTGTAATAGCCCAACTCTTAATACAATTCATCACCCCACTAAAATTCAACTTCTTTTTCTATTGTCTTTCTTTTTGAGCACTAGGAATCATTACCAATCTTTTTGTAGTGTATTTTCTTTTTTTTAAATGCTTTTGCATTCAATTTGTCTTTTTTTTATTTCTTTTTGACACTTTCTTTTCTTTTCAATTTCACTTGGCAAAGTTCCTTATTTATTTCCTGCCATGCATCAATACATAGTTTGCCCTACTCTTCTTCCTTGTTCACCTTTCAAAGAACAAAACACATGTAAGCAAGCTCTATTAAATCAAGAACAAGGGTAGAGAATACTTGTTTTTCTTTTAAGTTCAAGGTTCTTTAGGAAAAAGGTAACCAAAGAAAAAGGTATATTATAACTATAAGGCTTGAAGGATTTACTATACTTGTTTTTCATAAGGGATGGCTGCATGTGGCTCAAACTCAATCCTATAGACCTTATCATTCAATGCATACATACAAAACATGTAATCTTGAAAAGGTGCATAAGCAAATTCTAGAAACATAAAATTATTGAGCAAACATTTCACTTAAGAAAGAAAAGAGATTGAGTGCAATCTCATTAGACTCAAGATAACTCACAAGTGTTACACAATTATTACCTTATCCACCTACAAATGCTTTAAAGAAATTTACAAGCATGAAACTATTGAACAAGCAACTAATCAATTCTAGTAATCAATCCTAGGCATTTTTATCTATATACAGACTCTCATATTAACAAAGGCATCAATCTTTCATGTAATTCAAGCATTGTTATCTTTTTATCCTAATCCTAAAGTAACTAACCTAACTAACCCCCAAATTCTTAAGCAATAGCAATCAAAATTACAATTCCCCCACACTTAAACATTATTCTCAATGTTTGAGCATCATAAAGGCCACAAAAACATAGGCAGCAAGTAAGAACATAGGAACTTGAATGAGTTTAAAATAAAAAAACATAACATTAGAAAGAATAAGGGAAGGTGGGTGGGTGGGTGTATATGATATATATGATGTACTTCCCTGAAAGAGCTTGATCACCATTACTTGGAAAGTTAGAGTGGATTCCTACAAAAATAACAAAGAAAGATGACAAATTATATGCAATGCATGAAAGATGCATATCAAGGTGACAAATTATTAAGGTACAAAGAATTGCATGAGAGGGATGTGGGAAGTGTGTGAAAGTTAGGGTAGGGCCTTGTTACATCGGCGGCAGGTTAGAAGGTGAGCCAACACCGGCTTAGAGTGAGATTAGAAGTCTCAATTGCCTTCACGGGTTGCCAGTGGCCGGCTTATAAGGGAGCCAATGGTTGGCTCTTCACAGGGGTTCTCCAACCTTTTCTTCTTCACATATCAATTTCCAAGCTTTCTAGGTTGGTGTAGCCATGCTTTCTTAGCTCGAAACTATTGATTTCTATAATAAACATACTCTGAAATGCCTCAAACTCTCCATGAACTTTATAAACCTCTTGCTAATTGTTAAAATCTTTGCTCTTAAGAGATTTACCGCCAAGATAAATGCATGAATGTTCATGGATATAATTGATGCAAGCAAGTAAGCAAATGACATGTACAAAATTATAAATTAATGTATTTAATGCTTAAGTAAGGCTAAGAGAACTCCCTTAATTGAATTGATACAAGTTCCAAAGTCTTTTCATGTCTTCTCCTTGCTTAATTACCTATGAAATCATCACATGAACTTATTAAGAATGAAAACCTTAAACTAGGAAAACATCAAACTAAGGAAAAATAAAAGAAAAGAACTAAGGTTAGAAATATTGGGTTGCCTCCCAACTAGAGCCTTTGTTTAATGTCTTTGGCTAGACTTAGATCATTCTTGTCCATGTTAAAGGGGATCCTGCCAACTTAAAGCAAATAAAAGGTAAGAAATAAAAAGGAAAACATAACGACAATCAATTACAAAGATATACAGAGATATAAGAAAGAGAACTCTAAATAAGTTACTTAAAACACCATGAAACGCAAGTGTGGCCAATTCTACAGTAGATGCCGTGATTGATTAATGCAAGAAGGCCTTTGGACACCCAATTTTAGCATTGTTCCTTGGTTGAGAGATGGTTCCTTGACTAATGTATAGGTATAGAGAATGACTAGAATTTGGTGCTTTATCACCCACTTTTCATGTTTTCTCTAGAAAGCTTCAATTCCCAAAAAGTTGGGTTCCTCATAAACCACAATCTTGACAATAGTGTTGCTGTCTACCATGTTCTTGTCCACCAAAGTTGCTTCTTTACACACCATAGTTGAGTGTTCATGCTTAGGGGAGGCTGATGGTTGTTGGAAAGAACTCAAGCAAGTATTCTTCTCCATGATTGGTGTAGATGGTGGTAGTATGTCATCAACAAGTATTTTTTATTCTTTAAAGTGGCCGGTTACTCATCACTATCAATATCCTCTCTGGGCAATAACAAGTTGGTGAACATTCCTTGTCATTAGGCTCAGTGAAGTCCAACTCATCCATAAATTATAAAGTATCTTCCTTTGAATTCAATGCAAAACTAGATGAACAAGAAAGAGCAAAAATTTCAACATCAAAACATGAATTCAAAGGGTTAGAATTTTCCTCTTTTTGGTGATAGGAATGATCTTTAATCATGGGCTCTTGAGAGACTTTAACAAGTGCTAGTTCATTATAGTCTTCCTTATCCAACTCCCAATATGTATTGTTTTTCCATGCTTTCTCCATTTGGACCACTAATTCATTAAGAGAGCTTGCTAGATCATTGAGTTGGTTTCTTATCTCATCTAATTACATGTGAATTTGTTGAAATTTCTCTTGAGTAGCCACTTGAAATCTCAACTCATTAATAGCAATCTTATTGACTATATCCTCAAGATAACTTTAAGAAGATGGTGAAGAAAAATATTCGTCTAAGTATACATTTGAAGGTGACTCTTGCATGTATTGAGAGTATTCACTCCAGCCTTGTGATGACTCTTAAAGCATTAGCTCTTCAAACTCTTGAGCTTTGGACATCCCCCATACTCTTATTCACTTCTTCCTTGAATTGTTGGGTAACACAAGCTTGGAATAACCTCTCCAAGGAAGAAAAAGAATGTTGTGGCTTAAGTGGAGGCATTTGTTGAACTTATTGAGCATAACGCATTATCTAGTTCTCCTATTGTTGGTTGAATACAGCCCCATTGGTATGGAGCATAAGACCAAGACATTGAAGCTTGTTTAATGTAACCCAATTTGAAATTTAAAGGCTCAAGTTGCTGCCCAAATTCTTGTACAATCAAAGAAAGAAAAACACAAGAATCAAAAGGAACAAAAGGACACAAAGAAAAACAACTATAAAATCTAAAACGAAATAAACTAAACAAGCAAATAAGTTGTAATAAAATGAAAACTGAAAACAAATCATAAGAAAATTAAAGAAAAACACAAAACAAGAAGAAAATAATGATAAATGCCAAAGCTCTCCAGCAACGCCATCAAAATTTGATAAACGTGTCATATTGTTATAAAAAATAAAACTTATTATTCTAACATTTAGCTAAGGAAGCAATGGTCGATCCCACAGAGAGCCACATTGATTTATCAATACTTTCACAAATGAAACAAACAAAAAGAATAAAACGGGAGGTTATGAAATAACAATCAAAAGGAAAATTGTGATTAAACTAAACAAACTATATAATTAAAAACCTCCAACCTAGTGTTTAGGGATGCTTACAAACTAACTAATCATTGGCTCACCAAAAGATGAGTTTAAATCACAATTGTATTAACTAATCAAGCGAGAACCCAACATCCTCATTGATTATAATAATCCTAAGCCTTAGAAACGAGATTACTCAAGTTTCATATCAAATCTTTCAATCTCTCACTAACTTAGAACTCCAGCAGCTCGAATTTAAGTGCTTGAAAACATTAAGAACAAGATTATATAGGTTAATCACTATCAGAGATTCATCCAGCATGAATCTTTTAATTAATCCCTTTGAATTCCCTTTGAATTCGCTCAAGTTCCACTAATATCTCTACCAAACCCTAAAACAGTATAGATTTAATGGAGATTGGTAAGTCAATTGCATAAACAAGTGATTATGGGCCCTTAACCAAAAGCATAAGTAAGAGACAACTAAATAAACAAGCATATTTACCTTAAAACAGAGAAATCAGAGAGCAATTGCAAAGTAAACTAGTTAAGAATAAGAAACCTCACAAATAGTTGAAGAGCATCCACTAGAATATTAGATTGGAGAAAAGAAGCTTAAGCTCTCATAAAACAATAAACAATAATTTTTAAATTATCTAGGAGCCAAAAGCTAGGGTTTTTTTTTTCCAAACAAAGAGTATTTATAGGGGTTAGGTTTAATCTCTTAAAGAATCTAGGAGATTTATTTCTTGTTAGGTCCCAAACCCCAATCAATCAGCCATCCAACCAATCACATAAGCGGAAGCATTCTTAAACAATAAATCATTTAAAGAACACACAAGAAATTACGTGGTTCGGCACTCAATTTGCTTACATCCACGGATAAGAGAAAAGATCCATTAGTTATAGAGGATTTACAATTAACAATCAATCCACTCAAGCACTCACTCATAATCTAATCATCCAAGCAATCAAACAAACCCATCCAAACAAACAATCTTGAGCACACTCGCTCGGTTTCTAACAATCAACAATCATACACACCCATAGGACCATCCTTTTCTCCTATGGGATGTCTTACCCCAAAACCCTATAACTCTACTTACATATTTCTCCCATACCAAACCCTAATGAGACTCTCACTATTTATACCCATCCAAACTTGGCAAACAAGAAATCATATTCCCAATAGATTTCTTGGCCCACAAGTCTACTTATCCATCAAGCAATATCTCTAAAAAATCTTTCAATCAAATTTTCTAGGGATTTGAGTCACCAACCCTAACATTTCTTATGCTTCAATCCTCTTCCTTCATTAATTGATTCTTGTGACCAAGTTTCAATTAATTCTAACTTCCTCTTGAATTTTTCATTGCTTTTGGGCTTCAATTGATGAGCCTTGATGATTAAGAATGATCAAAGGCCAACCAAAGGGTGTACAAAGGCCGAAAAAAGCTTGTTATAGTGTGAATCTCAATGGGAGTAGACCTTGACTCGGCCAGCTACCAGTGGCATGCTGTGAATAGAAATTTTGCTTCATTTGGTGAAGCCACAGCTGGTAACCGACTGGTGGGGGAGCCGACCTCGGCTCCTCTTGCCAAAAAAGACAATCTTTAGTAAAATAAACATTTCGAGGGTCAAACGAACTTGGATTTTGATATTCTTTAACAATCTAGAAAGCCCAAGATATACTCTACAACTTTGATGAGAACACAAAGACAGCTGGAGGCTTTAAAATGGTGTAATTTAGCCATCTTTTAGATCTATCCAAACTACCATGATCCTCCACTTTGAACTTTTTGTACTTGTCTTCCTACTTGAATTGTTTTTGCTTCTTTTCTCTTCATTTTCACTCAATTGACTCATTTGATACCTAAGACATGGAAAAGAAATAATTTAACCAACAATTAAATAGTTAGTTGCTTATAATTATAACAATTACCAATTATAATTGTCGCAACGTTGCCGAGAACGACGAGTTTGGGACTTTACGAAATATGGAGTCGCCACTAACCATTTTTGTTTAGGTGCGGTTAGTCACCTATTAAGAATCTATCTAACTTAACATTGGCCGTTAAATGGCGTATTAAGACAGATAGGTCCCGGTCTACGGAACAAATGGATCTGGGTTCGGGAGTACAGTTACGTGTGGGGAAGGATTAGCACCCCACAACGCCCGCCAAACAACGGTACCGATTAGTTCAGTATTAATTAGGCCTTAATAAAAATTAATAATTAACCTTTTAATTTTCATCTTTGATTTTCGTATTTCCAAAGTTTTATATTTTTCATTTAATTTTTCCTTTTTTCTTTTCATTTAAGTTTTATTTTATTTTTTATTTTTATTATTAAAAAAAAGGTCCAATAGTTTATTGAAAATTTTTATTTCCGTTTGTATTATTTTTTATTTTGGAATTTTCTTGATCAATTAATGATTATATGCTTAAAAGCCTCTTATAAATCCTCATCGCCACCACGATAAAGTTTAAAGAGACCATTAAACTCAGAGTACTTCCCGAAAGAATCGCCGCCACGACTCTTTGGGAAAATATCCTTTCACCATTATTAATTAGGAAAAATTAGTTTATTATTGTTATTATTATTATTATTTCTTCCCATCTTCTCTTTTTTATTGTGTAACTTTTTCTCATTAATGACTATGTATCCGAAGATCTCTTATAAATTTTTATCGCCACCACGATGAAATTTAAGGAGACCTTTAGATTCGGAGTACTTCCCGAAAGAGTCGCCGCCACGACTCCTGAGGAAAATATCCTTTCATAATCACAAAACAAAAAAACTTTGTTTTCTTCTTATTTATTATTTATTAGTCTCTTAAATTAATGACTATGGGTCCGAAAACCTCTTATAAACCCTCATCGCCACCACGATAAAATTTAAGGAGGTTTTTTAGATTTGAAGTAACTCCTGAAAGAATTGCCGCCACAACTCCTCAGGAAAGTATCCATTCATAATCACTAATTAATTAAAAAAAATATTAACTTATAATTTAGAGATTTAGCCATTAAGTCTATTTTATTATATGAATTAATCAATACATGAGTTTTTTTATTAATTAGTTTTTAAATTTCATCTGTCTTGTATTTAAAAATTTATAAATCCTCATCGCCGCCACGATGGAACTTATAAATAATTTTCAGAAAATTTTCCAAGAAACTTGCCACCACGACTCCTTGGAAAATAATTCTTGGTTAATTGATTATACTTAATTAAGTATGAAATTAATTCCTAATACTAATAGTACAAAGCAAGTGCTTACCAAACCATTATTACCTTTTTTCCTTGAATCATTATTAGATATAAAGCCAATCCAAAACACAGATTTTTTTTTTGTCATTTTCCTCCACTATTACCACTCAATTCTATGGTGGCCTATAAGATTTCCCAAAAGGCCAATTGCCAATTTAAGTCCGATTATGACTTGGATCCACATGACACAACGCATACAATTATCAATTGCAAAGTTTGCATGTATTTTCAATATTCACATATTAGATTGGGCTCAAATAAACATTCCAACTTCACTGCAATCATGCAAATATAACCAAAGCACACTAAATACAATGAATCACGTGAACCAATATTCCAAAATACTTTAAACTATGTGGCTTTGTCAAATTAACCAAGAAATTTAGGACGCACATTCAGGCAGCGTACTAGTACTAAATACAAAGTTCATATACATATATTCAAGAACCCAAACATTGGATCATATTGAGACAATAACAAGTCCCGGACTTAATGAAATATAGTTCAAGTAATTACTAGACTTTTTGGGTTTTAGACACAAGACGACATATATTATTTCAGCCTAAAAGTGACTTACCCCATTTCTTTATTCCGATTTTAGGGAAAGCAACCATTTTTATACACTTATTTACATAATGAAAGCAACAGTCTTTATGCAACAAGAAGAAAGAAGCCATCTTTTTACGCTATTCATATTATTTTGTTCAAAAAGACCCCACATAGACTACCACTTTCAACACCAAAGGACAAGCAACAGACATTTTTAAGACATCAACCATAAACAAATAACAAAACCCATAACACCGAGAAAGGAGTTTGGAGATTTTACCCAAAGAAAATGTTGACAAAGGACTGAGCTTTTCCTCTACTACTAAACCACAAAAACTATTGCTTTTTCTACTCCCTAGTTGCTCCTTCTCTCAAAATCCCTAGCCAAAGATCAAGGTAGGGACGTCAGGTAAGTGGGCTCAAACTTCTTTTTTTTCTCTGTTGTTAGCAACTGGATTTTTAAAACGTGAAGGAAGAGAACCCTTCTCAGAAAGCTCTTTTCTGCCTTCCCCAAAAAAACACTTCTCAAGATGGAAAAGGAGAGATAGAATACTTCTTGGAACCTTTGTAGAAGATGAACTTAGGCCAACTTGAAATTGTTTGGAAACTACGCTTATGAATTCTTTGATGGAGTAATCATTTTCGCAAGTTTGATGATGGTTTTATTGATAAAATTTTGATGGAAGGTTATGATGAAGAAAGGACATGGAGTTGTAGATTGGAAAAAACAAGAGAAATCTCCCAGTTGGTAGAAGAAAAATGGAAAGAGATATATGAAGGAGGTGCTTGGCCCCCCTCTTTACATTTTTTTTCTTTGCTTGGCCCCCTCTTTGCATTTTTTTCTTTGCTTGGCCCCCCTTTTTACGTTTTTTTCTTTCATTGGCCTCTCTTCGTCTCTTTTTCTTTGCTACAATTGGTTGTTTATATTACTGACTCCACTTTTGCTGTCTTTGGAGGATCACCCTGCTGTCAAGGAGAGAAACTGACAAGAGAGAGTTGGCTGAGGGAGTCACGTGGAGATGTTTGCTGATTAGAAATGACAAATGGGTCTTGTTATGCATTGATTGCATAATGATCCCATATTTGAAAAATTCATCAAAGAGGCCCTACAGAAAGCATAATTAGCTAATTTCAATCTTGCATCCAGCTGGTAAGAGAATCACGTGGGGGAGCTGCACTATTTGAAATGGATTGTCTTGAAAGTGCCATCAAGTATGTTGTCACCAATCTGCTCAAGCTTCCATACTCTTCCGAATTGAAATAATTTTCAAGATTCAAGCGTTGAATTAAAGGTGAAAATTGCAAGAAGACAAAGCCAACTCGACAAGGACGCTGGGGTCCTTTGCAAATAATTCAATTAGCAGCAACACGGTGGAAATTGCAAGAAGACAAAGCCTCGACAAGGACGCTGGGGTCCTTTGCAAATAATTCAATTACCATCAACAATAAAAACGGTGGAAATTGCAAGATGACAAAGCCTCGACAAGGACGCTGGGGTCCTTTGCAAATAATTCAATTACCAGTAACAATAAAAACGGTGGAAATTGCAAGAAGACAAAGCCAACTCGACAAGGACGCTGGGGTCCTTTGCAAATAATTCAATTACCATCAACAATAAAAACGGTGGAAATTGCAAGAAGACAGCCTCGACAAGGACGCTGGGGTCCTTTGCAAATAATTCAATTAGAAGCAACAATAAAAGTAGTGGAAATTGCAAGAAGACAAAGCCAACTCGACAAGGATGCTGGGGTCCTTTGCAAATAATTCAATTAGAAGCAACAATAAAAGCTGGTCCACTTTGTTGAGGCCATTTGAAAAGGGTGGGTCCTTTTGGTTTAGCCTTACTTTCTTAGCTGTCATCGGTTGTTGGCATGCTTGACTCTGCTACTTTCTTTATCAAATTACTAATCACACTTTCCTTCAATTTGGGTTAGATGTAATGGGCTATGGGTCAAGGGAATATTTCTACAAGGAGTGAGACGTTGGGAGATGCCAATATCATTATCCCCAAATCATTCGAAGCCAATTTTGATGGGAGAAATAAATCCTCAATTTTGCAAATTCCTCTTTTTTGTAATTTTCAATTTTAACTTTTTTTTTTTGTATTTTTGTGTTTTGTAATTTTTTTTGTATTTTTTTAATAAGGATGTAAACGAATTCAACTAAAGTTAAATTTGTTGAGTTCATCTTTTTCATTTCTTGATCAATTTGAGTTCATCTTAACTTAGAAATTAAAATTCCTAGATAAGCAAATTAATCTTTAATTGCACTAAGCTTAAATTGGAACATTAGTTCTTTCCAATGGCTAAGTTAAGACTACAACCAAATTATCAATAAAAAAAAAGACTAGGGAACTCAGTAAAAAATTAGTGTCTACAATAATATCACAAAAAATGTAACTAACAAAGCTCATTAGGAGAGGTCGGTGACTTAGGAGTTATTCTATTCCACTGTGTAGGTTTTCTTTAGATCATCCATTGGTTTTGAACTTTTTAAATAATCATTTTATTAAATAGTTTTCATTATTATTATTATTTATTACTAATTAAATTTTTAATTTTAAATTATTTTACAGAAATGATATCTACTTTTAGCCTTGCATTGCCTTGAAATGTGTACGGGCATATGATATTGAACGTACTTTGAGGTAGCATGGAAATTGTCAAGTGGTTAGGCCGAGAAGCCGGGGCATGACACAAACAACCTGAAACTTTCTCCTTTTTCCTGAGCTGGTTTCTTTAGTTTTCTCTATAACAAACACCATAATCTTGTAGAGTGCGAAAAGTAGTGTGATTTAAAGTATTCACATGTTAAATTCGATTGAGAAATAAAAGAGATATTGAAAAAAGAAATTTAAAGCCTTTTAGAGAGAGCGCGCTTGAGTGAAGAAGAAAATGAAGGAAAATAAGCAGGGGCTGTTGCATGCCAAGGACCTCCTTCCTTTCCCTTATATATTTTCTCTTTTTGGAAAAATTGTTCTTAAGCTCTTCTAAAAATTAAAACTATACATTTGCCCTAAATTCACTACTTCCAAATAAATCCCAAATCTCATTTTAACAAAGCCTATCATAAATATTGAATTTAGGACTTCATAAAATTGTTGGAAGGGGTAGGAGTCCACAAAATTAATTGGAAAAAAAATTTTAGCAAAAAAATTAAGAGATGAAAAGATTTTCTGGGGAAAAATCCTCACCAATGCTTAGAGCACCATTGAGAATTCAATCCCACCAATGTTGGCAAACCTTATCGCATCATTGGTGCATTTAAGCACCATACGTTTTATTTAAATTATTCTCCCATCATTATTAGGAATTGAATTTCTCAAAAATCAGATGTTTGATTTAAAACTCACCTTCAACTTTTCTTTTCTCCAAAAAGCACTCTCTGATGTAAATAAAACTAAATTCGTCGAAATCTCCATCAAGCAAATGCTTTTTCTAGGCCTAAAGAAAAATTGTGGGTTATTTTATATCCTAACCTATTAGCTTAGACTACCTAGACTTATTAGAAGTCAAAACGCATAGACTTATTAGAAGTCAAAATGCAAATAAAAAGAAACACAAATTTTGTGATTCTCCTAAATTTGGCTGTGCTGCTTGATTAGTTTGTGATACTTATTCTTTTATTTTAAGAAATCCTCCATCTTAACCCTCCTGATGTGGCACAAAACAATTAAGAATTTCAATCTAAAACCTTCGATCCACAATGAAAACCTCAAATTTAGAATTACCTTTTAATTTAATTTATTTCAACCTAGTGCCTAAACTTTTGCCACATCATAAGTGATAAGGATAGAAGGACAAGGTTGGGGATCAAATAGCATTTTTGTTATTTCAAGTTCAGGTAACTTATTTGCATTGATAATTAAAGGTAAATGATGTTGTTTCTCTTTTGATGTGTGTTTTTTTAAGTTGTTTGATATATTCATCTTATTTGTTAAAAATTGTTGGTTCAACATTAACTCACCTTGGTATATAATGTATATTATTTTAATTTAATTTCAAAATATATTTAAAAATCTTTGAATTTCAGTAAAATATATTTATCTTACTTATATACTATATATATATAATTTTTTTTAGTATATAACATTCTAATTCTATTTGATACGATGAAAATTTTTAAAATTTTTAACATTTCTCTTTTTTTAGTTTGATCGACCCCTTTAATAAGTGCATAATAATGATGGTTGAAATATCAATTTAGGACCTAATATTTGAGAAAAATCTCGATTTTGTCATTAATCTCTTAATTTTGTCAATTAAGGGCTTAAATATTGGCAAATAACCTCGATTGAGTCCCTAACCTTACGATTTGGTCAATTATGGATTCAACATTTCTAAATTGGGTTAAATAAGAGTCTAATATGCATATTACATTTCCATCACTTTTAAATCTAAATTTTAATAGCTTTCTTATCAATCCCTTATTTAACTTGAATAAAAAATTTAGACTCTAAATTTACAAAATTAAAACATTTAGCTCTAAATTGAAATTTTTTAAAAATGTTTGATCCTTAATTGAGATTTCAGCCTGAAAAGCAATTTGGCGAAATGGTTGAATTCGTGAGACCCATACCTTCTAAACCATCCATACTAACCGGAACAGTGAGAAACGACTTATCGGTACAGAAGATATGAAATTTCAGTGGGAGTTTGGATCTTAAGATAGATAATGAAGTTAAAAAAGTAAATCAAAAGCTAAATTGAGGTCTGTTGGAATAAAATTGAGGAATGGATAAGGACAATTGAAGTTTAATAGAAGTTGGAGAAGTAAATTTAAATAATATTAAAGTTTATTAGGATAATATGAAATAAAGGAATGGATCTTATGCGTATTTTAGGATTAAGCATAACTATCACATAAGTGAACTCGAGAGTCTCTTAGGATCAAAATAGATATTGAGGATATGACTAATATGAGTTTGAAGATAAGATAATTTCCAATGCATCGATAATCAATCAAAATCCAAAAATCTAAACCCTAATTCCATTTGTACACTCATGGAGCTTGTACGTGACATTTCTTTTAAAGTGGTTAATCTAACCGAATCTCCGAAGGAAGAGAATGGAGTTTAGAATAAGCCTATTGAAATGCGTTGAAGTCCAGAGGAGAGAATGAGTGGATTCCAAATTGAATTTCGAGGTGTTGGAAGCTAAAACACCTTCGGCACAGAATTACTCATCAATCAGAATCGTACTTGACTTAGGAAGGTGAGAAACTTCGAGAAGAAGCAAGAAAATGGGAGAGTAGTGTCCAAGCCCCAACCAGCACCATATCACTCCATAACCAACACCATATTATACACTCAAGTTTTAGCCAAAGCCACTCATTCTTCTCTTCTTCTTCCTCTCTTCTTTTTCACCTCTTTGACCCAAACCACCACCTCAACCACCCTCTAAACTCATCCCTAAACACTTTTAAATAATTCCCTAGCCTTTTAAAGTTAGGATCCACTGAGAAAATCAAATAAATTCAAGGATTGGAGCTAAGTAGCCTAAATGAGGGATTTTTTTCAAACTCTTAGATCTTCGAATCCTACCATTGGATTAAGATGAGTTTCTATTATTTTATTCTAACCATCTCAAGTTTCAATTTGCCTGCTTACTTGCCTTGATCCATGCATTGGTCTAGGAGAAATACTAACTTAAATTTTAAGTCAAAGTTTTTAGATTAAATTGAGTTAAGATTTGATTTTTGAGGTTTTCGGGCTATTGATTCTAATTCTTGAATCTATCATCTTATTATAGATGTTGTAAGGATTGTTTGATCCAATTTGTAGCAAGATCCATAGAGAAATCAAGTAGGAATTGAAGTGGGAAGAAAATGAAGCATTTTAAGGTAAAATGCCTTGTTCACTTCCGGTGTCGGATGTGGAATGAACTGATATTGAAATTGTCTTATTTCCTTGGTATCTTCTGGACACCAAGATGCACATTGTACAGGGGCCAAACTAACACACTCCAACCCTCTTTGTGCTTTTTTCGTACGATCGAAATAGTGAAAACCGATGATTAGTACAGGAAAGGTGTTGTCTGGCGTTGAATAAACCTTGGTGTGGACAACAAAAAAGAGACATCAAGGGTAGGATAAGATAGAGTTGGAAGATGAGGTATTAAGTTATGCATGGAATGACCTAGGATAGATTAAGAAACCTAAAACCCTAATCCTAACCTAAACTCTCATTTGGTCCGAACAAGCAAAAAGACTTGTATGTGACCTAACCAGACCTTAATTAGAGGAGAAATGAAGCTTAGGAAGGAATTAGAGAAGAGTATTGAAGCCCAAGAAAGAGATTGGATTTCGTACTTGATTATGTCATAAACGGCACCAGAACTAGCCTTATATGGGCCAAGGTCAGGCTAAGAACCCTATTTTCTCTCTTCTTCCTCTATTTTATTTCTCATCTCTTCTCCTCCATCGTAATCAACCCCATAACCACCTTGAAATATCCCTCTAATTCCTAATCAAATCAATAGCCTCCCTAAGCCCAGAATCAAGGAAAAAGAAAGGAAAATGCATAAATGTGCTAAGAGGAGCAATTGGAGCCTCCGAAAAGTTTTGGCTAGATCTCCCAATTCCATTAGTGGATTCTAAAAACTTTTGGGAGTTTGTTCTAGACTCTTCAAGCTTTCAAACGCCATAACCTTGCACCAATCCATGCACTAGATCAAAAGTTATGCTAGCTCGAAATTAGGTTTAGTTCTTTATGAGTATAAATGGAGATAGGTTAAGAATTTGTATATTTTGTGCCAATGATTTGGAAATTGATCTTATTAGGATTGTTGTGGATATCTTGAAGTGCTTGTGCATGAATTTCCAGCTTAATCCATGGCTTGGTTGAAGAGGATTGGGAGAGAGAAGTGAGGAGGCAAACTCTCAAGTTGAACCCGAGACATAATCGCCACTGGAACTAGCTAAAACCGATGCTGGATGTGACCTTTGACCGAATGGCCAATGGCGTCGAGCATTACCATCACTGGACCATTGATGTTCTATGGGTTGATTATGGCTTAGGGGTAAAATGATCATTTTACACCCCCAAAATCCTAATTGATCCTGTGACAAAAAACACTTTTTGAGACCCCAAACCACTTTCAAGACCTATTTTGGGCATAGTAGAGTTTCGTAGGTGCATTCATAAATTTAATTAAGAATGCTAAACTGTACTTCCATGTATTAGGGTTTCCGGATGATCGAGTGCGTTGATTCTCCAAAGTTTGATCGATGTGCGATTCTTGGGAGTATACGAACCTCCCAATAGTATGAATGTCTTTGTTTCAGTGTTTAGCCATTTAGGGTTAAACACTTTAAAAGTGTTTTAATTATATGTTTTAGGATTCGAGTATTTCCTTACTAATGATGCTTGTCACAGCACTATCAAAATAAACCTTACTATTCTAACATGTAGCTAGGGAAGCAAGGGTCAATCCTACAGAAAGCCTCATTGATTCATCATTACTTACACAAAAAAACAAATAAAAAGAATAAATGGCAGGAGGGGAGGGGTTTGAGGTGATAAGCAAAAGGAAAATTGTAATTAAACTAAGTAAACTATATGATTAAAGACCTCTAACCTAATGTTTAGGGATGCTTACAAACTAATTGATCATTGGTTCATTAAAAGATGAGTTTAAATGACAATTGTATTAACCAATCAAGTGAGAACCCAACATCCTTACTGATCATAATAATACTAAGCCCTAGAGATGAGATTACTCAAGTTTCATATCAAATCTTTCAACCTCACACTAACCCGAAACCCCAACAACTCGAATTTAAGTGCTTGGAAGCATTAAGAACAAGATTATATAGGTTAATCACTATCAGAGATTCACCCAGCATGAATCATTTAAATAATCCCTTTGAATTCCCCTGGAGTAAGGTGTCCTACTCAAGTTTCACTAATATCTCAATTAAACCATAAATAGCATGGATTTAATGGAGATTGGTAGGTCAATTAAATAAACAAATAATTATGGGCCCTTAATCAAAAGCATAAACAAGAGACTAGTAAATAAACAAGCATATTTACCTTAGGAATAGAGAAATCAAAGAACAATTGCAAAGTAAACTAATTAAGAGTAAGAAACCTCACAAATAGTTGAAGAGCATCTTCTAGAACATTAGATTGGAGAAAAGATGTTTAAACTTTCATAAAATAATAAACAATAATTTTGAAAATATGGTATGAGCCCAGAGCTAAGGGCTCAAAAGCTAAAATAAAGAGTATTTATATAGGAGTTAGGTTTAAGTTTAATCTCCTAAAGAATCTAGGAGAACTCTTGTGCTTTAATGCTCTTCCCTCATTAATTGATTTTTAATGACCAAGTTTCAATTAATTCTAACTTCCTCTTGAATCTTCCTTGCTTTTGGGCTTCAATTGATGAGTCTTGATGATTAAGAATGATCAAAGGCCAACCAAAAGGTGTCCAAGGGCCGAAAAGAGCTTGTTCTAGGTTAATCTTGATAGGAGCTGGCGCCGGGTGGTCGGCTGTGAACAGCCTTTTCCTTGTGATTTCCCGATGAGACTCGGAGCCATCTTGTCCAGGACCTGGTGGCTGGTTGGCCTCGACTAGGAAAGATAGTTTTCAGTAAAATAGAGGTTTGGAGGGTCAAACAAGCTCGGATTTTGACATTCTTTAGCATTTCAAAAATCCCAAGATGTCCTTTGTAACTTTTTTGAAGAAACAAAGACAACTAGAGTCTCTAAAAAGGTGTAATTTAAACATCTTTCATATCTATCCAAACTGCCAGGATCCTCCACTTTGAACTTTTTGTACTTGTCTTCTTACTTGACTTGTTTTTGCTTCTTTTCTCTTCAAATTCATCATTCTCACTCAATTGACACCTAATACATAAAAAGAAGTGAATCAGCCAAGAATTAGAGAGTTAGTTGCAAATAATCATAAGAATTATCAATCAAAATATCAATAAAAATGCAACTAACACTTACACGTACACATACGTTATTGCATTCCATGTTGGGCAAGATGTTTTAAGAAATTTAATTTATAAAATGTACGTAAGCGTATGTATGTAGATACATATATATATATATAAGATATGAGGTAATTGCCCGATGGGGTAGGATTATATAAAATGAGAGACGAAGTCTAATAGGGGGCAAGATGAGACTTGGTGCTCTATGAAAGAACGAGTGGACCAAGTGGAGCTTGCATTCGAAAAGCAGCCGTGGTCCGCTTTCTGAGGGGTATGGTGAGCATGGAGACCCTATAGTTAAGAGGTGCAGAGGGACATTCGCCAGGGCAGATGTAGTTGTGCTCCACCTACAACGAATTGTGCCGTCGAGAGAAAGGCCTTAGAGAGAAATATATATATATATATATAGATATATTTTTATAAGAAAATGTTTTAAAGGAGAAAGAGATAGGGTAGCCCTCGATGATACGAGGTCCTCGACCTATGTACAAGGTCAAGCCTTGATGTACTTTCTTAGCTAGCCCATAGTTAGTTTATTATTGTTGTTGTTGTTGTTGTTAATTGAATTACAAAGGTTTTGAGGAAAGTGTTTTCAAAGATATTTTCAAAGTTAAATATAAAATGTTTTTCTAAATTGTTGTGGATGTACCCAACTCCTCAAACCCTATTTGACTTTGTATTGAATCGAGACTACTCACTGAGTACATCAAGGCGTACTCACCGTACTTCCCTTTTATGTTTTGCAGGTTAGATGGCCGGAGGTTCACTAGAAGATGTCAGTGGCTTAGGAGTTAGTAGTTTCCGCTGCCTAGGTATTTCCTCAAGCTAATACACTGGTACACTATTTAATTATTCATTTTATTAAACGATTTTCTATTATTATAAATGTTTTCTAATTTAAATTTTAGTTAAATGTTTTATAGTGATGATATCTAATTCATGCCTTGCAGTGCTTCAAGGTGTGTGAGCTACCGACACGTACTTTGAGGTAGTGTGGCAGTTGTCACGTGGTTGATCTCTAGGTTGGGGCGTGACGTAGACCTTAACCAGGGATATTTTTGTAATTTTATTCTTCTAACCCCCCAATTTGATCCGAATTCACTTTAACACTTTATGACATGCGAAATCACTTTTGAACCTCATCCTAGAGCATAGTAGAGCCTTATAGGTGCATTCCTAGATTTGAATTAGAGTTCTAATGTGTTGTTCTATGTAAATAGGTTCCAAATCGATCAAGTGTAGTGATGCTCCAGAGACCATTCATTATGGAGTTCCTAGGAGTATACAAACCTTCTAATACTGTGAGTGGCTTAGTTTCAATATTTAGCCATTTATGGCTAAATATTTTTATTGTTTTAATATTAAATGTTTTATATGTTTTTGATTTGGAGAGTCCATTGTACACAGGTGATTTTATGGAGTAAATACTCAATTTAGATCTAAACATTTGTGGCACTACTATTAAGATCTAGACCTTTTAATTTTAAAAATTAAGGTCTAAACCTTTACAATTTGTCTAATAAGGTCTAAAGTGGATAGAAAATGCAATATGACGCACACATACCGTTAAAGTTAATGGAATAATGACGTGGCAACTTTTGATTTGTCTATTTTTATAAAATATATTAAATTATTTATTTATAACTTTTTTATCTAAAAATTTTTTATTATATTAATATAATTATTGATAAACATACTAATCTTAAAAAAAATAAAATCAAACTTATAAAAAAAGAATTAAACCCAATGAATCACCACTCATCCATCATCCATCATCCCTCACTTTCTCTTTCTAAAACTATTCTCTACCAAAATTCTGGCAAAATCATGTTGTTGTTGCCATTACCACCCTGCGCTCATGAAATAAAAACTAGAAGGCAAAGCATTAAGGAAACAACCAAAAACATAAAAACAGGCGACGAGGTAAAAATAGAAAATAATAGCCATCTGTATGAATTAATAGCCACTAATTCAATTAATCCCCTTTTACCTTTCTTTCCTTTTCTCTGGTTTTTCTTTCCACTTTCTTTCTACCTCTTCATAGCTCAAGATCTTAGTAGCCATGGTTTACCCAAACTCTCATCTACAAGGAAAGCAAAAAATCCAGTAGCCCAACAAACTCCAACAGGAGTTATACATAATCAACATAAAAACTATGAAATTGTGATCTAAGCAACAAAGCAAAGAACCCACAAGGCAAAATCAAACTTAAGACTATTTTTTTTAATGCATAATCGATAGAACACATTATCAAAAGTAGACTTAGAAAAATGACTTTCGTTATCTATACCCAAAATAACACTCACCAATGGCCGCGAAGGAGCGGAGGGGGTAAAGGTAGTAATAGTGGTGATGGAAGGACGAGTTCAACGTTGTTGACAGAGAGAATGCCATCTAACGCGATGGTGGAGAAAGGGATTCTACGGTTTCAGTGGGTTTGAGGTTTTAGGTTCTCAACCTCCTTTGAGGTTTTGATGGGAGAGAGAATCAAAGAAAAGAAGTTTGGAGAGAGAATAAAAAAAGATTGATGGAGGAAAAAGAGAATAAGAGAAGAACAATGGAGGAAGAGAAGATTGATGGAGTAGAAAGGAAACTAGCATTTATGATAATCTTTTAATTAACTACTTTTTTAATTTTTTTCTTAAAAAACTATTTTAATTAAAAATTAAATTAATTAAATATATAATATATGAAACAGTTAGAAATTAACTCATCATATTTAATTCCACGTGTCAAAAATCTAAGAGAGTCACACACTTTTTATGTTATTTGTATTTCATGTGCCATTTTTCGTTTACTTTATACCTTATTTGAAAAGTCTATAAATGTTTAGACCTTAAATGAGTAAGGCAGCAAATGTTTAGGCCTAAATTGTGTATTTACTCAATTTTATACCACACATATTTAATAGGTGGGATGATTTGATGATATGTTTTATATATACTAGTTTCAGTGTTACGTGCATTGCACGTAATACAACACGTTATGTTAATTTGAGAAATCCGTTCAATCGACCCATCCGAAACTAATCTAACCAGAATTGATTTTTAAAAGAAATAAACAACGTAAACCCGACTAATTCGAAATCCGATTAATCGACAACAAAATAATCCAAAATCTAATTGACTTAAGAGTTTAACCTAGAAAACTCTATAAATTAATCTGAAAGAACTCGACGTGCTAATTTAAATAATTGAAAATCCAAAAACTTAAACCAGAATGACTTGAAAAACTGAACGACTAAACTCGAAAGACTTGAGAGTCAAACAAAAAAAATTCAACACCGATTGACCTGAAAACCTAAAACTAAATGACTCGAAAACTCGAACCTGAATGACTCGAAATTTAAATGGCCCAAAAAATTTTTAGGCCACTCTGACCCAAATCTGTAACGTACCTAAACCGTCCATTTCACATCTCTAATTCTTAATTTTGTGCTTTTTTATTGTGTAAAATCAAATTTAAATTGATGCTATTCTTGAACACCAATGAATAAACGCCCTTTAAAATATTAATGTTTAAACACAATTTAAATCAATGGCATTATTACATTAATGAGTAAAAGTCTTTTAAAATTTTAATGTCTAATTATTTATTTTTTAAAAGCCTAATGTAAAAAGTAAAACTCAAATCCATATTTTTTTAAAAACCCAATATAAAAGATAGAATCCAAATATGATGATATTTTTGAAATATATTGAAGAAAAATGTTTAAAAGCCTAATGTTAAAAGTAAAACCCAAATCCATATTTTTTAAAAGCCCAATATAAAAGATAGAATCCAAATTTAATGACATTTTTGAAATATATTAAAGAAAAAATTTTTAAAAGCTTAATGTAAAAAATAAAACTCAAATCCATATTTTTTAAAAGCCCAATATAAAAAGATAGAATCCAAATTCAATGGCATTTTTGAAATATATTAAAGAGTAAGGGATATTTAATAGGTATAAATATCTTACCCAAGTCACACTTTTATATATATTATAGATATATATATATATATGTTTATGAGTTAAGTGCCCTCTGGGCCAAGATTTTATATTGTAATGTGTGGTCCTTATGGGACATTGCTAGGTGAGTGGACTGACAGGAGGCTTGCTGACACACACAGATCCTTTTCGTACCCTTTAGTACAATGGAAATAGTCGAAAATAGTGAGTTGGAACAAAAATGTATATGTGTGAGTGTGTGTTCTGGAGATAATTAAACCTTGGTGTGGAAGACAGAAGAAGATATTAAGGATAGGACTAGATGACATTGGAATATAGGATATTAGGTAGTGCATGGATTGACAAAGAGGAATTAAAAAACAACCAGAGCCCTAATTTAGACCTGTATACCCATAAAGCTTGTACGAGGCCTAACCGAACATCAATTGGAGAAGTGATCAAGCCTAGGAATGAGTTGGTTGAAGTGTACTCAAGTTTGGGAAAGAGATTGGATTGAATTCGAAGCGAAACGAACCAATCAGATGCAAAGAAGACTTTCTGTAGTGCAATTGAAGTGAACAGGGCCGAATCTTGGTGTATGTGGGAAAAGGTTCGAGAAAATGGCTTGGCCACAACTGGTGCCAGAAATGGCCACAACCAACATTGAAAGTGAGCCATAGGCTCGGTTGGTGGAGCTTCTTCATTTTCTCTTTTTCCTCTTCCTTTTTCCTCATCTCTTCCCCTCCTCCTCTTCCACCCAAACCACCACATCAACCACCATTAAACACTTCCCTAAAAACTTATAACAATCCCCCAACCTCCTTAAACAAGAAATCAAAGAGGAAAAACCAAATCAGAGCTTTGAGGAGTGGATGCAACCATCGAACATGGTTAGATCTCCCAATCTCGATAGTGGATTCTAGTGAATTTTTGGTATGTTGTTTTACACTTTTCAAATCTAAAATGCCTCACTTTCGCCAATCTATAGACTAGATTGAAAGTTATAAGCTTTCAAAGTTAGGAATTAGTTTTAGATGTTAAACGAAGTTAGGTTAGAAGTTCGTGTAGTTTAAGTTGGGGAATTAGATTTTAAGCTTCATATGTTTGTTATGGGTGTTATATATGTTGTGTTTATGAATTTGCAAGTTCATTCATGGCTTGGGTGGGGAGAAAAGTGAAGAACTGTATTCTCGGGCAAAAGATCAGAACATAATCGATGCTGGTTGGGTACTGAATTGGTGTCGAATGTGCTTGTGGCCAAATGGAAACTTTTATCAAACAAGACTGGTGCCAGATGACCCATGGTCATGCCACTAGTTATGGCCATAGGGTAAAATGGTAATTTACACCTTAAAACCCTAATTGACCCCGATTTGACCTGAAATATTTTCAAACCTATCTGAAGGCATAGTAGAGCTTCATAGGTGCATTCATGATTTCGATTATGAATGTTAACACATGTTTTTATGCAATAGGATTTCTGAGCAATCAAGTGCAGCAATACTCCAGAGATCAATCGTTATGGAGTCTTTGGAGTGTAGAACCCCCAACATAGTGAGTGATTTTATTTCAGTGTTCAGCCATTTAGGGTTAAACATTTTTCTTATTTATAAAATGTTTTCTATGTTTTGGATTTGGGTATACCTGACACACCCGGACCTAATTCAACTTTTTCTGGCTAAGGGAATAGTATAAGACGGTGTATTAACTCAATAGTACGGCGGTCCGGATGTGTCTGATTAAGAAGAGAAGTGAAAATTAGGATAAGACGGAGTTGGAAGATGAGATAAGTGACCATGGATTGAAGTACTAATTGGACTTCTTTAAGTCCATAACCAATGAATTGGAAATCCATTGGTGTATTGGTCGGAGGATTAGGCCAAGGATCAACATTAGGAGAGGTTGAAAAGAGGGAATAAAGTCTAGCCCAGCGTCCGATAAGGCTCAGTGTGGGCATACATATAAATAGGGAGAGTTAGGCTCTCCCCCTCTCATTTCTCTTCCCCCTCTCTTCCTCTCCTTATATTTGCTCTTCCGGAGCAATTTTGGACTCTTGACAGATCCTGACAAACCGACTGAAGGATCAAAGAGAGATCTTGCTATGTTATTCTACTCACCTTAATCTACATTTTATTACGTTTTCACATATTTCCATGCATTGGTTTAAAAGAGATCCAAGCTCAAAGTTAGGTTTAGCTTTTAGTTAAATTTTAGCTTAGATTTGAGATCTAGGAACTTTGAGCCTGTGATTCTCATTTTAACTTCGATAAGCATGTCATGGGAGACGTAAGGAATGGTTGTCTCGATTTTTGGGCTGAATCGTGGGACGAGGGGTTTAAAAACCGAGAAAATGGCTCGGTTCCCGAGCCTTGGAACCGTCTTCCATGCGAGAACCGAGTCTCTCCCATGTGGGAGACGCATTTTCCACACCTCCCGCACGGGAGGTGTGCAGGAGTGACCTTGGATGGCCAAATAGGCCATCCGACAAGGTCCAGTGCAGACTTGGTCTAGTCCCGCTCGGGAGTGGGCATGTGCCATAGGGCAAAATAGTAATTTTACATCAAGTGTCTTATTCTAACGCCGAAGATTTTTGGACACTTTTCTAAGCCTCAAAACACATCCAAAACTGTCTTAGGTCATGCTAAAGCTTCATAGGTGCATTATAGTTTGATTATGAATGCTAACATGTATTTTCGTGTATTAGGGTTCCGGGCGATCGAGTGTGGCGATGCTCCGAAGGCTTATCTTCATGGATCTTTTAGGAGTATACAAACCTCCCAACGACGTAAGTGGCTTAGATTTCTTTGCTTAGCCATTAGGGACAAAGGTTTTAAAAATATGAATGATTTTCAAAAGTTTTGGGATACGGGTAATCCACACATAGACACGCTTGCTTGGTGATATACCCACGTAGAGAATGGGATATTTTCAAAGAAAAGTATAAAGATTTATGAGTGTGTGTGTGTGTGCTTATGTTTATGTTTATATGTTTTAATTATATATGTTTTATACATATATATGATATTTGATGAGGATAGGAGCGAGATGAGCGATTGAGTGGATCTCGGTGCTCTAATGAGAGGGAATGAGTGGACGGAGCGAGACATGCATGCAACAAAGTAGCCATGGACATCCTATTAAGGGGCACGATGAGTGTGAGACCTTGGGAGAGGCACATAGGGAAACTCGCCAGGGCTCGATGTAGCTATGTTCCACCCACAGCAATTGGCACCACTGATGGACGGGCTAGAGAAAGAAAATATGAAAATGTTTTAGAAAGAAAAAAGATAGCCCTTGGTGCAGTAAGGCATAGACCAACGAGTCGAGCCTTCAGTGTGTCTGAGGCTGGCCCACTTTATTTATATATATCTTAAATGGTTTAAATTAAGTTCTCACCTAGAGAATTAAAAGAGAGTTTTGAAAACAAAAATATTTATTTTATTATTATGTTTTGGATTTCCTCTGTTTTCCCTAAACCTTGATGGAGATTCATTGAACCTCTGTCACTCGCCTGTATCCAATGTGGATGGATGCAAATCCACGTTCGATGATAGCAGACAGATCAGAGGCTCACTAGGAGGGGTCAGTGGCTTAGGAGCAGTAGTTTCCGCTATGTAAGTATTCTTTTAAGTTAGTCCATTGGTGTATTCTTTAAAGTTTAATTATTTTATTAAATGATTTCTAATTCAAATTTTAGTATTGTTTTGCAGCGAAGATACTCAATTCATGCCTTGCGGTGCCTCAAATGCACTGCAGACAAATACTTCGAGGTCTCAAGGCGGTTGCCACATGACTGACCCTATCGGTCGGGGCATGACAATTTGATTGGTATCAGAGCGATTAAAAGATTATATTTGTTTTCAAAAGCTATAAAGTATTTTCAGAGTGTTTTCGAAGGCTTTGAAATGTTTTCAAAGCCAGTGGATTACTTAGGTTTAAAAATCTAGAGTTCGAATGCATGAATACTCAAACGCGTCAAAAATGTCTAAACCTACATTAACAATACCTTCTTTAGCAGCAAGCCACCATATAGAGTAATTGAGTGTGGTCTTTAGGTGAGATGACACCACGACCACATTTTTTCTTGAAATTTGTGAAAGCAATGTGAGCTTTTCGAGGAATCCCCCAAGACCAATTCTTCAGGTTCTAATGCCCTTTATACTCGATTGCCAAACTAAACAAGGGATAGTGAGTCCTTTAAGATGACGAGATATGTGAGATCTTATCCAATTCTCCAAGAAAGCCTATTCAGAGGCACACCAGTGAAGAAAACTGGTTTGATGTCTAACATTTGAGGTAGTGCACATCGAGACTCGCTAGTGAAGAAGCGTGTTTGATGTCTAACCTAACCCATATGCAACCTTCCCCAGCACCTGCACTTGTGATGTGTAGGATTTGGGAGGAAGCAAAGCAACACGAGTGTTGCAAAGAGAAAAGATGGACCTGACGTGCATGAAGACTAAACCAACTTTTTTCGTTTTCTACACCATTAGTGTGTAGACTATTAGAGAAAGCTGGGTTAGGAGGGAAGAAGTCAATAAGATACGAGATCATAAAGGATGAGGTTGACAAAACCTCAGGATGTGAGATAAAGCATATGAGCAAAAAGGATGAAAGAACAGTGGGGACCTCATAAAGCAACAAATGAAAGGATGAAAAAGTGAAGCCAAGGAAGAGCTAGCTAAATGTAAGGGCCAATAAAATACCCACATGATGCAAATCAACTTCTCTCACTCTCTGCACTAATCATATGCACACGTTGAAAGGAAGTTCAAAGAGGAAAGGTAACTAAAAGGTAAAGTGAAGAGATCACCGAGGAGCCCACATGGGACAACTCAACCCCCTTTTCGACCTAGTTGGTGAGAGGCGTACTCTTAGGAGTAACAAAACCCTTGGCGGCCAAGGTTTGATGAGTGTTACAGTTCATTGGCAGTCGAATGCCTAGGCCTTGGGGTAGTATGTGGCGTGGTTAGGCTTGACCCAACACCATGGTAAACTTTGAGGGATGAGCCCACAGGTTGGCAAGTCTGGAAGGATGAGCCCATAGAGGCGGCCAAGGTTTGATGAGTGTTGCAGTTCATTGGCAGTCGAATGCCTAGGCCTTGGGGTAGTATGTGGCGTGGTTAGGCTCGACCCAACACCATGGTAAACTTTGAGGGATGAGCCCACAGGTTGGCAAGTCTGGAAGGATGAGCCCATAGATTGCCTAGATAATGCTCTTGGGAGTGGGCAAAAGGTAAGAGAGGCTGTAGCAAAGCTAACCAACTTCTCTCATTTCTACACCATTTGTGTGTAAGTGGTGAAAGAAAAAATGTTAGAGATGGGCAAAAAAGAGGCCACCCGAAGTCAAATGGGTTGGTGCACAAGGACTCTAAGATGTGAGACGAATAACCACAGAGGAGGATGATGGAGGTGGAGAATAACTTGAACCACTCAAATGAACCAACTTGACACCTCTTACATTCTACATGGTTTATGTGTAGATTTTGGGAAAGGGTCAATCGAGAAAAAGCACCCAAGGATTTGGAAGAGATTGAGTGAACCCAAGATCATGAGAAGTGAGTTAAGGGAGACTCACTCGAGAATGTGAAGAGGACTAGTAAGAGGAACCCTAAAGGACTCGAGAGTGGCAAGAGGATAGTAAGAAAGAAGAGCAAAAGTAAAGCTATTCTTGAGAAATGATTAGGAGGAATAAGGCCAAGAGGGCAAGACAGAGAATAAGGAATGGAAAGAGACGTCACATCCATATGATGGATGCATAATGGACCCTACACTATGCATTCAGCCTTGGATCCCAATGCTAAAGAAATAAGAAGCAGAATGAGGAAAGGATGAAAAGAAAGCACATCCAAATGGTCTATGAGTAGTACGTCCGTTACTACTTGTTTGACCATTGGATACCAATGTCAAGATAAGATATCGGAGAAAGAAGAAAAAGGAAGTGGAGATAGAGGAAACAGAATAAGGAGAAGGATAAGTTAGAAATCTCCAAACTCAAGAGGTTAGTAAGTAATAAACCCCTTATCATTGGTTAATAATAAGATTAAAAAGGAGGAAATCTCCAGAGGATAATAAGAAAGAACCATGACAAGGTCAATGGGAAGTAAGCAAGCGAAGAAAGTAGAATGTACGGTAATGATGGAAATCCTTGCATGCGTGCAAATGGAGGGCACGGAGAGAATTCTCTTCAGAATTATAAAGACATCACTAGAAAGAACTAGTGAGAGAGAAAAAGTGGAAAATAAAAGAAAAGTGAACCCCTAAATAAAGGATGTAAGAGATGCCGTGATGTAGTACGGAAGCTTTCTTAATAAAGAAAGAAAGTATAAAACTCTAGGTAAAAGAAAATTCTAGGCTAATCAGAGATGAATAAGGCCTAGGAAGAAGAGAAACTTAGTTCAATTGATGAACTAAGTTTAGGCTACCTAGGAGTAGAGACTTAAAAAGGGAAAGGAAAAGCATAACACACCTTAGAAAATTTTAACCTTAATTGGTACTAGTTTCATAATGAATCATAGGTTAATAACTCCAAAATGACTAGGTAGAATTAGTAAAGAGTAAGAGTAGGAAATTAGGATTTGAACAAAACCTAGATAGATAACCTAGGGATAGGTTAAAGAAAGCAAATGAAAGAGGTTTTAAAAGCCTAGAAAGTGGATTAAGAAAGATCTACCAGATGAAAGCGAATAAAAACTTATAAACAGATATTAGCTAAAGAAAGTCGAGCATAACGAACCTCAAATTCGAGTCAAGCCAAGGCACTACATCATACTATGAATAAGTAAAGAGAAGAAAGAATAAACAAGGATGAATGGAGGCTAGAACTACAGAGAAAATGAGGGTTAAGAATGTGAATTAGTAAGATGAAAGGAAGAGAAGACCCCTGACTACTTAAGCTATAAAGAAAAGATAAGAAGGTTGGATAGACAGAAAAATTGGAGAAGAGAAAAGAGAAGAAAGCACTCAAAGCAAATGAGTGCATGGAGACACTTGTACCTTAAAAAATGACAGGTGGTAAACTTTTCGCTAGTTGTCTACCCTAATGATACAAGTAAAGAATGAACGGAAGAGAAGAAAGGAAAGATAAAGAAATGAAAGTACCAAAGTATGGAAATGGAAACAAGGTGAAAAGAGGACGATAATAATGACAATGATGGAAATAATAAGGAGATTACAAATCCTATTGAGGAGGAAAGTGAATCGGCTTAGGTAAGAGTTGAATAAAGAGTAGGGACAAACAAGGACAATAATTGAAACTGAAGAAGACAAAAAGGTGAAAGCAAGATGGAAGAGTGAGATAGAAGGAATTAAGATTAATGAGTTAAAGAATATGGAAGATAAGTTAGAAATCATGAAGGAGGGGAGCAGGTCAACTTTAAGGATAGCCTCCTTGAAGAATGATAAGTGAAGAAAATATGTGGGAGATGAAGCCTAAGCCAAGGTAAATTGGAAGAAGCGAAGCGCAAATGAGATTGTAAGACAATGGATGGTAAGGAAAGGTGTTGTCCGCGATTAATGAACCTTGAAGTGGAGGACAAAGAGAATATATCAAGGAAACAGTCGATGCGGGCTAATCTAGAGAGACCAATATGCGAAGATCAAGAAATGTGGGAACCAAGACAGAAAGGATGACAAGAAAGAAACCCAAGTGCTCAATGGAAGGAGCACGGGATAAGAAAAGGAATTGGCCAAGCTCATAAACTTCTATGAGCACAGCTAGTATAAGGAGAAGAAAGGAAGAAATGAAGTTTAAGTAAAGGAAGCCTTGGATAAGATGTGAAAAATCACATAAACCAAGGCAACAGAGAGTTAGCAGCAAGCCCAAAACCCTAATGGAATAGGTATAAGGATGATGAAAGCTGTAGACGATGCCTAAGGATGGCAATGAACCCAAGATAAGAGCAAATCAAGTGAAAGGATAAGAAGCCCTAAGAGAGGGAAATGCAAAGATAAAAGAAGCTACAAATGACACCGCATGATTACAACGTGAGTGATTTACCTAGTCTCGTATTGACAGGGATGCAAGAGAAAGGTGGACCCTACAAGCGACTGTGGGTGAATGAAAAGAAAGAAAAGGATAAAGAAGGGGATAAAGAAACCCAGAAAGTACTATTGATGAAAGGAGGAAAAGAAATTGACCGTTAGCAAAGAAGCTAATGTGAATAAAGGAGGTCATAGGAAAGAGAAACGCGTGGCACCTCATAAAGTAAACACTCCAAGGGAATGAAAGACAAAAGAAAGCCCTAACAGGCCAGAGGAATGGCATAGATGGGTATGAAGTCGAGGCTCAAGTATGGGTGACTTGACAACCATGTGAGGTGTCCCCACGAGAGGAAAGATCGGAGATCGAGATCTGGAGGATCTTTGTGATGACCACTTGAGAGGACCTACCCAGTGTGTGACTCAGAGAGCATGAGGCCACCCAAAGTCCTCCATCCTAGAGAGGATGAGAGATGTTATGAGATGGGCCAAGGACCCTCTTTGAGATAGAGATAGGCGGTCAGAGAGTGAGTCATACTGTGAAAGTCGAGAGAGCATGATCTCTGATTCCTCTAAGGTGATATGGTCGAGAGTGGGCTAGTGTGTACAAGAGCTCGACTTATATGCCATGAGATTTGAAAGGAAAAAGATCAGAAAGAAAGAGAATAGAATGAAGAAACGAAGTAGAAAAGGAAGACTGAGGTAAGGGAAGGACGATTAACTCACTGCACACCTCGCCTTAGAGGTGAAGGAGTTAATCTAAGGTCTTCCCCGACATCTTGGTTACAAAGATGAGTACAAGACAATAAAACTACGTGGATCACGTCAACAAATAGCCTCAGAGAATGAGGCAATGTAAAGAAAGAAGTAGAGACTTCTAAGGAAAATAAGAGGCGTGGAACCTTAGAAGTAATAAGAGGATAGTCTCGTTGGGAGAGGCTTTAAAGAAAGGACGATGACAAAGTGAGAGGATCGAGTAAGCATAGCTAAGGTAGAGGAAAAACCTCCAATTGGCACAATTAAAGTGAAGCAAGCCTAACCCACGAACGGGTAAACGTAGGCTCTGCTAAGAAAAAGATGAAGTTCGACCTCAAGAACAGAATAGCAATAAGATCACTCTTGAAAGAGAATGATCGGAAGAGATATAGACGTAATTTGGTTGGCATCAACAGTGAGGTGAGGAAGTTAATTTGGTTGGCATCAACAGTGAGGTGAGGAAGTTCACTAGCGAATAGTGGTGCGAACACTATTCGAAGACAAGCAAAAGGCTAGGAATAGAAGCCAAATCTCCCCAGAGCTACCTCGATGATTTCGAGGACAAAATTTTTACAAGGAGAGGAGAGTTGACAAATCCGGACCTAATCCAAGTTTTTCGTACTAATGGAATAGTATAAGACGGTGTATTAACTTAATCGTACATCTGTCCGGATGTGTCTGATTAAAGAGATAAGTGAAAATTAGGATAAGACAGAGTTGGAAGATGAGATAAGTGACCATACATGAAAATACTAATTGGACTTCTTTAAGTCCATAACCAATGGAAATCCATTGGTTGTAGTGGTCGGTGGATTAGGCCAAGGATCAACATTAGGAGAGGTTGAAAAGAGGGAATAAAGTCTGGTCCAGGGTCCGAATAGGCTCGGTGTCGGGCTTACCCAAAAATAGAGGGAGTTAGGCTCTCCCTCTCTCATTTCTCTTCCGCCTCTCTTCCTCTCCTCTTATTTGTTCTCCCAGTGCAATTTTGGACTCTTGACAGATTCGAACAAACCGATCGAAGGATCAAGGTGAGATCTTGGTATGTTATTCTACTCACCTTAATCTATGTTTTTATTACGTTTTCACGCATTTTCATGCATTGGTCTATGAGAGATCCAAGCTCAAAGTTAGGTTTAGCTTTTTAGTTAAATTTTAGCTTAGATTAGAGATCTAGGAATTTTGAGCTTGTGATTCTCATTTTAACTTTGTAAACGTGTCGTGGGAGACGTGAGGAATGTTCGTCTTGATTTTTGGGCCAAACCGTGGGATGAGGGGCTCAAAAATTGAGAAAATGTCTTAGTTCCCGATTTCGAGACGTTTTACTGCTCCGACGAAAATGATATGGCGCGAAAAAATGTTCGGGACTATACAATCTAAAAATAAATCTAGAAAGATTACGTCAAGTTAAGGAAAGAAACTGGTCTACTAAAAAGATTTTAGGTTCGGGAGTCGGTTATGCTTGGGGAAGTATTAGTACCCCAAGATGCCCGGAAATCGGTCACAAAAGTCTTAAAATATTTTACTTGGAAAATGATAATAAAATGTGTTTAAAATCACTTTAAGAAAAATATAATTTCAAATGTCGAAATAATTATTCCTTTTTAATGTGGGATAAACATCCCATTATGAAAGTTAAATCTGAAATTTAAAAACTTAATGTCGGAATGAACATTCCTTTTAATGTGAAAATCCGTAGCCCAATTTTGAATTTGAAGAAATTTCCTACTTAGAATGGAGATTCAATTTCTAAATAGGAATAAATATCCTTCAAAAATCAAAGTCAAATTTAAAAATGAGGATAAATATCCTTTTATGAAAAACAAATGTTCAATTTCAATTTTAGAAAGTCTCAATCATGAGAATGTTAATTGAAACTTTCTAGCAAAATATTTTATAAAAAGGTTGGGATAAAAATCCTCAAATTCATGTTTTAAAATTCACGTTAAGAGGCTTTAATTATGATTACTTAAATTAAAATCTCTTAGAAAGATTTAATTTTAAAACAATGTCAGAATAAATATTCCTTTTAATTTAATGAAGGGAATAATTTAACAAAATTTAGTTTAATCGGAAAACCTTAGTAGATTTAATAAATTAAGACCTTTAAAAAAAATGAATGTCCTTTTTATTGAATAAAACTGAATTTGAAAAAGAATTTTAAAAATTTAAAGAATAAACATTCTTTTTATTGAAGCTAAAAATACCTTTTAATGAATTAGAGTTTACTTGAAAGGTCTTAATTAATTAAACATACTAAAATCTTCCCAAATAAGGTATTTTGAAGCAAAATGAAAAGGAAAAAGAAAATAAATATTCCCTTTCATTGAAAAGGAAAGAAAAAGAAATAAAAATAAGAAAAGAAATTTTGAAAGTAGTTTTTTTAACAAAATTTGGATTAATTTGAGAGGCCTTAACTATAGTTGGGTAATTAAGATCTCTCAAAAAAAAAATTTTAAAATATGTTTTGAAATTAATGTTGGAATAAATTCCTTTTAATTTAATTGGGCCTCTTACACAAGAAATTTTCTTAAAATAAAATTAAAATAAAACATAAGAGTAAAAAAAAAAGGTTTTGGAATAATCATTCCATTTTTAAAAGAAGGTAATAATAATAATTTTTTTTGAGTTCATTTGCCAATTTTAAGAAATTATAAACATGATGTATGCTTTTTATGAAAATTAAATGAGAAAAACATATTTTTTAATTTTGAAGGAATGAGAAATTTCCCAGGGCCCGATCGGACTCCCGATTAGACACTGAAAAAACTTCTCATCGGAGAAAACCTTCGGAAACCTCGGACTTCCGAGGCATCCTCCGGTCACCCCATGCATATGAATTTTTGAAAATCAATGTTCTAAACTTAATTATGCATGAATGGGACAAAGAAACAAGGGTTAGTACATATATACACAATTAATTGCATATATTATGATAAATAAATAGGACATGGAGATTTAAAATCAACTTTACAAGATCAAATTGCATGGCAACTAATTTAATACATATAAGCAAGCTTAATTTAAACCAAACATATACAATGTCAAGTATGTAATTTTACACAAAATTCAATTCATGATGAAACAAATATATATATATATATATGCAAGGGTAAAAAGGTAATTTTACATATAAGATTCAATTTTAATTAATCAAACATACATACAAGGGCAAAAAAGTAATTTAATGGAAGATACAATTACTAATTAAGCAAAAATACATGCAAGGGTAAAAGGGTAATTTTTCATGCAAGATTAGATTTTTAATTGGGAAAGCATACATAGAAAGGCAAAATAGTAATTTAACACATGATATAATTACTAATTAAGCTAACATATCCATAAAGGCAAAGAGGTAATTTTATATACAAGCATAAATTTTTGTATTAAGCAAAACACATATTCAAGGGCAAAAAAAGTAATTTTCATGGTCAAAAATTAAATCTTAAACTAAACATGCATTTATACAAGCTTAAAAATTCAATTTTTAAAATCAAAGATTATTTCTATTTAAATAAATGGAAAATAAACTTAAAAATGCAATCTTTATTAACTAAGCTTTCACCTTTAATCAAGTAAAAATACCCACAAATAAAAAGGTGCAATTTTTATAGTCCTAGGCTTAACATTTAACTAAGCAAACAAGTTTATCAACTTAAAGCTATGATCTTTATAACCAAGATTATATTTTTAATCAAACAAGAATGTGAATATAAGCTCAAAAATGCAATCTTTTTAATCAAGATTAAGACTTTCAACTAAGCAAATATATGGAATGGGTAAAGCAGGTTTCAAAAAATGATAAACAATGATATTAAAATAAGGAAAGTTAGGAACTTTTTTTCATAATCACATAAATAATTAAAAGAAAGGATATATTAACAACAATAATAAAAAAATAAACAATAAAAATACATCATTTTGAGCATATATTAAACTATTTAAAGTACTTAGCAATGTAAACATGATTATGAAAGGGAAAGTTAACATTTTTATGTACAAAGTTAACATAATAAGGCAAGAATATTGTATTTAAAGCAAAAAGAAATGATTTTTACATATAAAAGTAAGAACTTTACCTAAAAAGGAATGAAGTTTTATACCAAAACTAAAAAAATAATGACTTTGTGGAGAAGAGAATGGCCAAAGTTGAAAATCAATAAGCCTTTTCTCTATTTTCTCTAGTCAAATCCTTTTAGAAAAAGAGAAAAGAAAAAGCTTTTAGATTTTTTTGATATTTTTCGGACTGCTCTTGCCTTTTTTTGAAAACACAAAAAAAGCTTTGTTTGTGTTTTGAAAATCCTGTTTCGGTGAAAGAAAATTCTGCCCCCTCTACAATTTTCGTTTGCTGTTGAAGCCTTCTTTGTATGCTCTTCTCGGCGTTTTTTATGCAACGGCTCCACCTCTCTTCCTTGGTTTCATCTGATGGCCCATATTTCTTAGATATGTGATCCCCATCTTACCCTTAACTCCCTTCTTTCTATTGGCTGATGTTTTGTTGGCTTTTTTTTTGTTGTCTTTACAGGGGTACTCACGTTAGTGAGAAGTGCAGCTGGCACTTGGAGAAAGCCACGTTGGCACGTCACGGATTTAAAATACAGCAGTGGCAGCTCCTACAACCTTGTGCCATTGGTCAAATCGCACCCTTAATCGTCTCAACTCCGCCTCCATTTCCAAATTGGCGATCGGCGCTGCCTCAAGCTGTTCAGCCATCATGGCAGCTCTCCTACTATTCTTATCTGTCTCGTTGATCTCTTGCAAATTGAAAGAGCGTTCAGGCACCATGAACCAACTTTCAGGAACATGCTTTGTTGTCTTCGAATACAATTGAAGTAGAGGCCAAAGCAGCATCCATTTCAGCAGCAAAGTCAAAACAGCTCTAGATCTAGATGTCTCTCTTTCACATGATTGAGTTCACCAGCTGCCTCATATTTACATTATACTCAAACGATACAGCTTAGCATGGTCATGGCGTAAGATTAGTTCCCTATCCAAGACACTTTATTATATTTGGGTAGCTTCCCAAAGCACTGAGTATTGAAGAACATGAGAGCCTTGTGAAGCGCGAGAATGTAGTTATCGGGCAAAGCGCGAGCATGGTGATGACGTAGAACCGTTTAGACCATCGGCATTATGAATCCAGCAAGGAAATTGGAGAAAATAGAGTTTCTTTTATTTACGTCCATATTGGCCTTTAGAAGAAGCTTGCTGACACTTTCATTTTAGACCTTGATGACGCGGATTAAGGGTGACGTCAACTTCTAAAGGCCGCCACCGCTTCTAGAAATGGCTTCAAACATCTGCAACAGCTCGATCTCACAAAGCAAAAACTTGAGCTTATTATCGAGTTTGACTTTTGTCAGAGTACTGTTCTTTCTAATCATTCGCAACAGTGACTCATCATGTTGGCCTGAAGAGAATGCCTCTCTTGCCTGACGATATCCTTATCCTAGTTGTGCAGCAAGGCTAGGACAACCTGCTCCAGCACCCAAGGATATTCGACAATCTCCAACTAGCCTAGAAGGAGCAGTAGAAATAAGTGTTTGAGTAGTGCTGCTGATGAACTGGGAGCTGGCTACAGTGACTAACTATAGAACTTTATTATCGCTGACATCATTCCAATCATCACTTACCATATCTTTTCTCGGTATTCACTTATACTTTTAACTTTTATGCTTTGAATCCACTTCTGGCTTAGCTGCAGCTTTTGCTATCCGAGGCTCAAAGGCAGGCACACCATGCAATTGCAAGCTGAGCTAAAGGTACACCAAGTTCATCAGCAATTGGCTTCAGTCCATTGACTTTCTTCAGCACATCATCAACTAGTGATCGATTAGCAAGATTTTTGAAATTTTCCAATGCAAATCGACTGTCAGGTGGTATGGTTCCTTTGCTTTATTTTCCAGTAAGTACTCCAGAAGCAAGCAGCTCCCCCTGTTACCAGCCCATGCACCGACATCCTTTTCTTAAAAAAAGAAAAGAAATTCGATTACTCTATCTCTCCCTCTCCCTCACGTCTGCTTCAAACAAAGGCTTCCTCGTACAAGCTGTGGCCTTCGGTTCACGTGCTTTTCCTCTCTCCTGTTCTTAAAGTTGCTTCTTTTTGGCTTCAAATGGAGGTGAGACTGAAAGTGCTTCTTCGGCCATCGCACCATTGCTCTAAACATACAATGAGGCTTTGGCATGTAATGATGAGTCCAAAGTGGGCAACATAAAAGCACTTTTAAAATCCCAAAAAGTTGATCTTGAAAGAAGGCGGCTTTAATCTGTAAAGAAGGATCACATTTTTAGAATTAGTGCAGACTTTGACAACTTTTACAAAAGGACAAATAGCGAAGTGGATAGCTGTGCTTGGTGTCGGCTTCTTGGTGTGTATATAATATATATATAAATATATTTATACAAATATACATATACATACACAATATATACATATATATATATATAACATATACATATACATATACATATATATTTTTGCATGATAATCGAGTTGACTGGGTTGGTTTTTGGCTTTTGACTTTGCATGGTAGTTGAGTCAACTTGGTCTCGGCTTCCTTATTTTTGTTCAAAATTATCTGAAAGTAAATAAAATAAAAATAAAATAAGATAAAGTAAGATGAAATAAAATAAAAAGAAATGAGCAAATAAAATTTTAATAATGATCAATTAATCGATTAATTAATCAATTAAAATTAATTAATCAGATTTAAAAAAAAATAAAGTGTCTACAGTTGTCCCTCTTTGATTATTTCTTAATGATCTAGAAGTGTAAGCTTCTGGATAATTAAGAAATAAGCAAAAATGTAGATACTTCTTACCCCTAGTTATTTTGGAAAAGATCACTCTTAACAGAAATGATTTCAAAATTAAGGAACTTGTCCTAAACAAAACCAGTTTTGAGATATTACTCTAAACAAAAATGATTTTTTGAAAAATTGTCCTAAATAGAAACAATCTTAAGAAAATCATCCAAAATAGAAACGATTTTAAATCTAACTAAATTATCTTAAACAGAGATGATTTTGAGAAGGTAATCCTAAGCATAAATGATTTTAAATTTGAAGAAGTTGTTCTAAAGAGAAACAATTTTAGGAAAATCATTCTAAACAGAAGTGATTTTTAAATCTGAAAAAAATTATCCTAAACAGAAATAATTTTGAGAAAACCATCCGAAACAGAAGTGATTCTAAATTTGAAGAAATTATCCTAAAAAAAAATAATTTTGAGAAAACCATCCTAAACAGAAATGATTCTAAATTTGAAGAAATTATCCTAAATAGAAATAATATTGAGAAAACCATCCTAAACAGAAGTGATTCTAAATTTGACGAAATTGTTCTAAGGAGAAACAATTTTGAGAAAACCATCTTAAACAGAAGTGATTTTTAAATCTAAAGAAATTGTTCCAAAGAGAAACAATTTTTAGAAATTATCCTAAACAGAAATAATTTTGAGAAAACCATCCTAAATAGAAGTGATTTTTAAATCTGAAGAAATTAGTCCAAGGTGAAACAATTTTGAGAAAACCATTCTAAACAGAAGTAATTTTGAAGAAATTGTTTTAAAGATAAACAATTTTGAGAAAACCATCTTAAACAGAAATGATTTTAAATCTAAAGAAATTGTGCTAATTTTGATAAAACCATTCTAAACAGAAGTAATTTTAAATTTGAAGGAATTGTTTTAAGATGAAACAATTTTGAGAAAACCATCATAAACAGAAGTGATTTTAAATCTGAAGAAATTGTGCTAATTTAGAGGAAACCATTCTGAACAGAAGTGATTTTAAATTTGGAAAAATTGCTTTAAAAAGGAACACTTTTGAGAAAATCACCCTAAACAGAAATGATTTTAAACTTTGAATAAGTTGCTTTAAAAAACAATACTTTTGAGAAAACCATCCTAAACAGATATAATTTTAAACTTTGAATGAATTGCTTTAAAAAGAAATGCTTTTGAGGAAACCATTATAAACAGAAATGATTTTACACTTTGAAAGAATTGCTTTAAAAAGAAACGCTTTTAAGAAAACCACCCTAAACTGAAATGATTTTAATTCAAAAAGAAACATTTTTGAGAAAACCATCCTAAACAGAAATGATTTTAAACTTTGAATAAATTGCTTTAAAAAGAAATGCTTTTGAGGAAACCATTCTAAACAGAAATGATTTTAAACTTTGAAAGAATTGCTTTAAAAAGAAACGCTTTTGAGAAAATCACCCTAAACAGAAATGATTTTAATTAAAAAAGAAACACTTTTGAGAAAATCATCCTAAACAGAAATGATTTTAAACATTGAATAAATTACTTTTAAAAAGAAACACTTTTGAGAAAACCATTTTAAACAGAATGATTTTAAACTTGGAATGAATTGCTTTAAAAAGAAACGCTTTTGAGAAAACCACCCTAAATAGAAATGATTTTAATTCAAAAAGAAACACTTTGAATGAATTGCTTTAAAAAGAAACACTTTTGAGAAAACCATTTTAAACAGAAATAATTTTAAAGTTTGAAAGTATTGCTTTAAAAAGAAACGCTTTTAAGAAAACCACCTAAACAGAAATGATTTTAATTCAAAAAGAAACACTTTTGAGAAAACCATCTTAAACAGAAATGATTTTAAACTTTGAATGAATTGCTTTAAAAAGAAACGCTTTTGAGAAAGCCATTCTAAATAGAAATGATTTTAAACTTTGAAAGAATTGCTTTGAAAAGAAACGCTTTTGAGAAAACCATCCTAAACATATATGATTTTAATTTAAAAAGAAACACTTTTGAGAAAACCATCCTAAGCAGAAATGATTTTAAACTTTGAATAAATTGCTTTTAAAAAGAAACACTTTTGAGAATACCATTCTAAACAGAAATGATTTTAAACTTTGAAAGAATTGCTTTAAAAAGAAACGCTTTTGAGAAAACCACCCTAAACAAAAATGATTTTAATTGAAAAAGAAACACTTTTGAGAAAACCATCCTAAACAGAAATGATTTTAAACTTTGAATAAATTACTTTTAAAAAGAAACACTTTTGAGAAAACCATTCTAAACAGAAATGATTTTAAACTTTGAATGAATTGCTTTTAAAACAAAAGACTTTTTAGAAAACCATTCTAAACAGAAATGATTGAGAAAACCATTCTAAACAGAAATGATTTTAAACTTTGAATAAATTACTTTTAAAAAGAAACACTTTTGAGAAAACCATTGTAAACAGAAATGATTTTAAACTTTGAATGAATTGCTTTAAAAAAGAAATGCTTTTGAGAAAACCATCCTAAACAGAAATTATTTTAATTCAAAAGAAACACTTTTGAGAAAACATGCTAAATAGAAACGATTTTAAACTTTGAATAAATTGTAGAAATAATTCATGCTAAACAGAATTGAATCACAGATAATTATCTTAAGCAAGAAAAGACCTTAAAGGAGTTTTGGAGAGTTACCTGAGGAGCTTCTTACACAAGACTAACCTCACAATTTGAAATGGATTTATGCCTGCAATTTTTGAACAATGACAGGATGCATGATGAATGTTTATGAGAAATGACGCTAAAATGATGCAATTTGCACGCTCATGCTTAAATGATAATGCCTTTCTACTTTGCCTCAAAGGTTTCAAGATAGCCTTCTGGCTTGGTCCGACCCACATTCTTCGAAATTGGAGAACATCTTCTTATCACATCTTTTCTGGCATAAACATGCCCCAAACCTTTATTTCAAATCATTTTTGCTTGAACATCCCAGTTTGAGATAATTTCATTCCCGTGTCACCTTGCTTTGGGCACCAAAAGTATGTTGTTGAGTTCATGTTTACCCTCACATTTCTTTCCTTTTTGTATTGGGAGTTGACTTCAAATGTTATGGCATTCACTTACCTATTTGCTCTCCCTTTCATGATAAAGAAATTATGCAATTCGTATTTAAGGAGAAATTCATGGATCATCTTGAAGAAAAGCAATGCACAATATATTAAATAGACAAACTTATAACAAGGATTTAACAAACAAGTTTATAACAAACAAGTTCGTAATAAACGAGTTTATAACAAAAGAATAAGAAAGGTACATGACCTCAGTGCGATGAATGCATAGACAACAAAGTGTTAGTCGTCTCGCGCCTTGCCTTCGACTGACTCATCTTCGCTAAAGTGACGCTTAACAAGGTTTGATGATTTCTGATTACTCTAATCCCCATAACCGAACAAGGTCTCTTGTGCAAGTTAGGTACACATTTTGCTGTGCTTTCTCAAACTCCCTAAACCGCATTTTCAGGTTTTCAGCTTAGGAACCAACCTATTTGGGTTTGAACCGCCTTTTCGGGTTTTCGCCTCGGACCCCTCCTTTTCTTTTCTCTTTTTCAGACTCAAGCCGCCTTTTCAGGTTTTCAACTTGAGATGCTCGTTTCATTTTTCATTTTTCATTTTTTCATCATTTTTTTCTTTTTTTTTCTTTTCTTATTTTTCTTTTCTTTTTTTTTTGATTCTTCTTCAAGTGTAGTATTTCTTCATAGCATCCGCATTGATTGGATGTGGCAATTCATTTCCATCCATTTCTTGCAAGATTAGGGCACCTCCCGAGAATGTTTTCTTCACCACAAAAGGACCATCCCAATTTAGAGTCCACTTTCCTTGGGGATCATGTTGACTAAGTAGAATTTTCTTCAGCACCAATTCTCCTTCAGTAAACTCGCGCGGATGGACCTTCTTATCATATGCGCGCATCATTCTTTTTTGATACAATTGACCATGGCTAAATGCTTTGAGCCGCTTCTCTTTCAATCAAATTCAATTGGTTAAATCTTTCTTACACCCAATCAGATTCTTCGAGCTTCACCTCTTTGTATACTCTTAAAGATGGGATTTCTACCTCAACTGGTACCACTGCTTCCATTCCATAGACCAGAGAATATGGAGTTGCCCCAGTAGATGTTCTTGCGGTAGTGCGGTAAACATGTAGTGTCACGCGCCGACCCACCCGGGTCGGCCACGTGGCAACCGCCGCACTACCTCGAAGTACGTACCGGCCAGTCACTCAACAGAAGCACCGCAAGGCATTGAAATGGGTACCATCGCTGCAAAACAACTAAAACTTTAATTAAAAATCTTTTAATAAATTAATAATCTTTAAAGTAGTGTGAAGGGAAAGGGCTAGAGAGATAGACAAGAGAAAATATTATTGAATGAGAAAAGAGATAGCCTTCGGTGCAGTGAGGCAAGTGACGACCGACGGGTCGAGCCTCCAGTATAAAAGAGATGCCAGCCCATTTGAGATATATAAATTTATTTTATTTAAGATGTTTTTAAAAAAGGGTTCTCGGCAGGAGAACCAGAAAAGAATTTTCAAAAGAAAAAAATATTTATTTTATTATTATTTTATTATTATTTTATTATTATTATTATTTTATTTTATTGTATTTTATTTTATTTTGGATTTCCCTTATCTGCCCTAACTTAGATGGAGATTCTTAGAACCTCTGTCACTCACCTGTATCTAATGTGGATGGATGCAGATTCACGTACGGAGTCAGCTTTAGAAAGGAGGCTCACTAGAAGACGTCGGTGGCTTAGGCTTAGTAGTTTTCCGCTGCATAGGTATTCCTTTTAAATTAATCCACCGGTGCACTATTTAAGTTTTATTATTTTATTAAATGATTTTAATCAAAGTTTTAAAGGTTTTGCAGCAATGGTATCCATTTATTTGCCTTGCGGTGCTTCAGGTGCGTGAGCAGCCGGCATGTACTTCGAGGCATCAAATTGTCACGCCCCGACCTGCCCGGGTCGACCACGTGGCAACCGTCGTGTTGCCTCGAAGTACATGCCGGCCGGTCACGCACCAGAAGCACCGCAAGGCATTGAAGTAGGTACCATCGCTGCAAAACAACTAAAACTTTAATTAAAAATATTTTAATAAATTAATAATCTTCAAAGTAGTACCAGTGGATTAATTTAGTAGAATACCTACATAGCATAAACTACTAAGCCTAAGCCATCGACGCCTCCTAGTGAGCCTCCATTCTATTAGCTGACCCCGTATGTAAATCTACATCCATCCACATTGGATACAGGTGAGTGATAGAGGTTCAATGATTTATCCATCAGGGTTAGGGAAAACAGGGTAATCGAAAATATAATAAAGTAAAATAAATAAAGTAAAAAAAATAAATTTTGTTTTCCAAAACCTCTTTTGAAATTCTCCAACGAGAATTTGATTTAAAAACCTTTAAAATGAATATATACATATACTACATGGGCTGACTCTTAATACACTGAAGACACGACTAGCCGGTCGTATGCCTTACTGCACTGAGGGCTATCTCTTTTCTCTTAAAAATCACTTTCATAATTTCTCTTTCTCTAGCCCGTTCTATCGGCGGTAGCCAGCTGTGGTGGCACACAGCTTTGGAGCCCTGGTGAGCTTCCCTTCACGCCTCTCCCAGGGTCTCGTCTCACAGTGCCCCTCGACAGGCGGTCCACGGCTGAGAATCTAGCATGCTTTCTCCAACTCGGTCCACGCTCCCGCATATATTGGAGCCTGAGGAGCCACTCAATTACTTATCTCTCGTCTCGCATCCCATCCATATATTTATCATATATAAATATGTATATTCAAAACATTTATGTTTAAAACATTTAAACACACACAAACCTTTCGATTTTAAAATCATCCCACCCTCTAAGTGGGCTTATCACAAAATAAAAAGTGTGTCGTGAATTATCCTTATCCTAAAACAATTGTAAAACCTTTTTAAAACAATTTATATTTTGAAAACATTTTTTTAAAAACATTTTGTCCCTAGTGGCTAAACACTGAAAACAGGGTCACTCACAGTATAGGGGGATTCGTATACTCCCCAGCGCTCCATCTAACTTTATCCTCCGGAGCATCGCCGCACTCGATTCAACCGGAGTTCTATTACATGGAAATATACGTTAGCATTCATAAATACATTTATGAATGCACCTATAAGGCTCTAAAATGAACTAAGATTGGGCTTAGATGTGATTCGGGGCTTAGAAAAGTGTCCGGGAGATTTCGGGGTAAAAATCAGACATTTGGTGAAAAATTACGAAAATACCCTTGGGTCCCCAGGCACTTTTAAAATTAAAAACCTCCCGGGCACTTTTCTAAGCCCCGAAACACATCCAAGCCCAATCTTAGGCCATGTTAGAGCCTCATAGGTGCATTCATAAATGTAATTATGAATGCTAATGTATATTTCCATGTATTAGGGCTCCGGATAATTGAATGCAGAGATGCACCGGAGAGTAAAGCTATATGGAGCGCTTGGGAGTATACGAATCTCCCAATACTGTGAGTGACCCTGTTTTCAGTGTTTAGCCACTAGGGACAAAATGTTTTTAAAAAATGTTTTTAAAATATAAATTGTTTTAAAAAGGTTTTACAACTGTTTTGGGATAAGGGTAATTCACGATACACACTTTTTATTTTGTGATACGCCCACTTAGAGGGTGGGATGATTTTAAAATCTAAAGGTTTGTGTGTGTTCAAATGTTTTAAACATAAATGTTTTGAATATATATTTATATATGATAAATATATGGATGGGATGCGAGACGAGAGATAAGTAATTGAGTGGCTCCTCGGGCTCCAATATATGCGGGAGCGTGGACCGAGTTGGAGAAAGCATGCTAGATTCTCAGCCGTGGACCGCCTGTCGAGGGGCACGGTGAGACGAGACCCTGGGAGAGGCGCGAAGGGAAGCTCGCCAGGGTATGCCCCCTTTCTTTCACCACTTACACACCACTGTGTAAGAATAAATGAAGTTAGCTAGCCCTTACTGCCACTTCTCTCACATCATGCGCATTCCTCGGAGCATCATCCAGGCAATTTGTGGGCTTATCCCGCCAGACTTGCCAACCTGTGGGCTCTTCGGCAATCGCTTAACTTCATCTCCCGTTAATGCTTTGTGAGGTCCTTCTCGATCCTTCATCTGGTTGCTCGAATGCTTCATCTCACATCCTGAAATTTTTGGTCAACCACATTCTCTGTGATTGACTCCTTTGATTTCTTTGATCCTAACCCAAACTCTCTCTCCTAGGCTACACACCAATGGTGTAGAAAACGAGAGAAGTGAGGTTGGCCTTCATGCATGTTATGCCCACCTTGGCCCCCTTGCCTCATTCTAGTCAATTCACTTTCTCCCAACTCTTACATGTCACTAGTGTAAAGAATTGGGGCAACGCATCTAATTTACGCTTCAAACTCGCTGCTTTACTAGCGAGTCTTAATGTTCACAACTTAAAGATTGAACATCGAAGATTGTGGGCATCGAACCAGTTTCACCACTGGTAAGCCTCTAACTAGGCTTCCTTGAAAGACTGGACAAGACATCACTATCTCGTCATCTCAAGGGAAATACCGTCCCTTGCATAGCTTAGCTGTCGAGTAGAATGAATATTGAAAGTTGAAAATTTGGGTTTGGGGAATTTCTTAGATAGTGTGCTTTTGCTTGCACGAATCTCGAGGAAAAAGGTGTTCGTGATGTCTTCTCACTTAAGACCACACTCGAGAACTCTATATGGTGGCTTGCTGCTAAAGAAGGTATTCTAAGAGTAGGTTTGATCATTTATGACGCTTTCGAGCAACTACATACTCGAACACTGGAGTTCTAAACCTATTTAATCCACTGGCTTTGAAAACATTTTGAAAATACTTTGAAGTTGAAAACACTTTGAAAATACTCTATAGTTTTTGAAAACAATCATAATCTTTTAAACGCTCTGGTACCAATCAAATTGTCACGCCCCGACCTGCCCCGAGTAGGTCACGTGACAACCGCTGCGCTACCTCGAAGTACGTGTCTACAGCCACTCATCCGAGGCACCGCAAGGCTTGAAATAGATATCATCGCTGTAAAACAAAACTAAAATTTTAATTAGAAATCATTTAATAAAATATTTAATTTATAAGTGACACCAGTGGATTAATTTAAAGAATACCTACACAGCGGAAACTACTAAGCTTAAACCACCGACGTCTTCTAGTGGGCCTCCATTCTATTAGCTGAACTCGTACGCGGATCTGCATCCATCCACATTGGATACAGGTGAGTGACAGAGGTTCAATGAATCTCCATCAGGGTTAGGGAAAACATGGTAATCGAAAATATAATAAAATAAAATAAATAAAGTAAAAAAGAATAAATTTTGTTTTCTAAAATCTCTTTTGAAATTCTCCAACGAGATTTTGATTTAAAAACCTTTAAAATGAATATATATATATATACACTACATAGGCTGGCTCTTAATACACTGAAGGCACGACTGGTCGGTCGTATGCCTTACTACACCGAGGGGTATCTCTTTTCTTTTAAAATTCACTTCATAATTTCTCTTTCTCTAGCCCGCTCCCTCGGTGGTAGCCAGCTGTGGTGGAACACAGCTCTAGAGCCCTAGCGAGCTTCCCTACGCGCCTCTCCCAGGGTCTCGTCTCATCGTGCCCCTCGACAGGCGGTCCACGGCTAAGAATCTAGCATGCTTTCTCCAACTCGGTCCACGCTCCCGCATATATTAGAGCCCGAGGAGCCACTCAATTACTTATCTCTCATCTCGTATCCCATCCATATATTTATCATATATAAATATATATTCAAAACATTTATGTTTAAATCATTTAAACACACAAAAACCTTTAGATTTTAAAAACATCCCACCCTCTAAGTGGGCATATCACAAAATATAAAGTGTGTCGTAAATTACCCTTATCCCAAAACTGTTGTAAAACCTTTTTAAAACAATTTAAATTTTGAAAGCATTTTAAAAACATTTTGTCCCTAGTGGCTAAGCACTGAAAACAAAGTCACTCACAATACTGGGAGATTCGTATACTCCCAAACGCTCCATGAAATTTAAACCTCTGGTGCATCACCGCATTCGATTATCTAGAGCCCTAATACACGGAAATGTAAGTTAGCATTCATAACTAAATTTATGAATGCACCTACGAGGCTCTAATATGACCTATGACTGGATTTGAATGTGATTCGGGGCTTGGAAAAGTGTCTGGGAGGTTCCGGGGTAAAAATTGGACACTTGGTGAAAAATTACGAAAATACCCCTAGGGACCAGTGGGCCTCACACTCGGGCTGGGCCAGGTAGGTCCGACTTGTTTTCTGGGCCCAAAATGCCCCTCCACGTGAGTTGCGCCGAGCCCAACTCGTTTTGGGCCCAACAGGCCATTTTGGGCCAAAAAGGCCCAGTCCCGCGTGGGACCTGAGCGGCAGGTCTCTTCCACGCGAGAGAGACTCTGCTCTCGCACGGGAGCCATCCGTAGGCCTCGGGTTCTGAGGCTTTTCCTCGGTTCCCAAGCCCTTCGGTCCACCGATTCGCGTAAAATTTGAAATGGAGGTTCCTCTCACCTCCCGCGACACGTTTACCGAAGCAGAAACGAGAATCACAAGCTCAAAGTTCCTAGATCTCAAATCTAAGCTAGAAATCTAACTAAAAAGCTGAACCTAACTTTGAGCTTAGATCTCTCCTAGAGCAATGCATGGATAAGCGTGAAAACTTAATAAAACTTAGTTCAAGGAGTTAAGAACAACTCACCAAGATCTCGTCTTAAACTTGCGGTCGGTTTGTCCGGATCGGCCAAAAATCCAAAATTGCTCTAAAAGAGCTGTTGAGAGAAAAGAGAAAGGAGAGAAGAGAGAAAGGGAGAAAATGAAGGGGAGAGGCTCGGCCTCCCCCTATTTATAGGGGAGCCCGACACCGGGTCTACTTGGGCCCCGGGCCAGACTTTCTCTTCTCTTTTAAGACTCTCAAAACTTTAATCCTTGGCCCGATCCAACCACCAATTCACCAATGGACGTCCAATCCATTGGCTATGGACTTAAAGAAGTTCACTTTAGTGTTTCCATGCATGGTCACCAATCTCATCTTCCAACTCCATCTTGTCTTAAGCTTATCTTCTCTTCTGACTTGATATTGCCGGACCGACTTAGTGTTCAATTACAACGTCATCTTGCACTATTCTGTTTGTACGAAAAGGTTGTGCTAGGTCCGGGTGTGTCATTTAGAGCGAAAGAAAGTTTCGCATGCCAATCTTCATAAATCTCATCTTCTCGACTATCTTTTTTATGTCCTTATTTGCTGCCTCGACATCTCCATTCATCTTGGGTCAGTAACTAGTTGAATTGCTATGCTTGACCTTGAATTGATAGCACACTACCTCAACCATCTTATTATTGAAATTTTAGGAATTGTCGGTGATGATTCTTTTCGACAACCCATATCGGTAAATGATTTCTTTCTTCACAAACTTGATGACCACTGATTGCGTTATATTTGCGTAAGAAGCTACTTCGACCCACTTGGTAAAGTAATCGACGGCCACCAAAATGAATTGATGTCCATTAGAAGTTTTTGGTGAAATTGCCCCAATCACATATTTGCTCCACATTGAGAAAGGACATGGAGAAGAAATAACATGCAATGGTTTGAGAGGCATGTGAATCTGATCAGCATAAATCTGACACTTATGACATTTCCTTGCATGATTGATACAATGTGTCTCTATTGCCATCTGAATTCTTAAGATGTAAGCTTCGTACTTCGCCATATTATTTGTGCAGTCAAAGTCAAGCCTTGTTGTTGCTGAGTATTGATCTCCATTTGGGGATATTAGCACAACTCCTATTCCATGCCCCATCAAAGTACACTCTCCATCTCTTTTCTTCATCTGATTTGGTGTAGAAGATTGCCATCAAATCCTCATTAGGAGACTCAAATTTCATGGGTTTATAATCATCAATTGCTCTATCGGCTAGAAATTCAACAACAGTACTTCTTTTGATAGCCTTCTAAGAGACATGTATTATATCATATTCTGATAGTAGCACTTGCCAACGAGCTAACCGACCTGATAATGAAGGTTTTTCAAAAAGGAGTCTGATCGGATCTAGCTTCAGTATCAACCCAGTGGTTTTATACAATATGCACTGTCTTAATCTCTGAGCTGCCTAGCCAATGCACAACACATCTTTTCTGTCTAAGAATACTTGGCCTCGTACTCCGTGAACTTTTTGCTGGCATAGTAAATTACTTGCTCTTTCTTACTGGTTTCGTCATGTTGTCCCAGTACAACCCATAGAGTTTTCCAATACTGTCAAATACAAAATCAGAGGTCAATTCGGCATATGAGGTACTAACACTGGTGGGTTTGACAAATACTCCTTGACCTTGTCAAAGGCTTTCTGGCAATTCTCATCCCATTTTCCTATACTATTCTTCTTCAAAAGCTTGAAAGTCGGGTCACATTTTGCAGTCAATTGAGAAATTAAGTGGGAGATATAGTTCAATCTTCCAAAGAATCCCCTTACTTCTTTTTGTGTTTTTGGATGTGGCAAATTCTGAATGGCTTTAATCTTATTTGGGTCTACCTTAATGCCCCTTTGACTAACGATAAAACCCAGTAGCTTCCCTGAAGTGACGTCGAAAGTACACTTGGTCAGGTTCAATCTCAACCAATACTTGCGCAGTTTTTCAAACAGCTTTCTCTGACCAATCATGTGCTCCTTTGGATTCCGGCCCTTGGCGATCATATCATCAACATATGCTTGCATCATATCATGAAAAAAAGTTACCATAGCTCTCTGATAAGTTGCCCCGGCATTCTTGAGGCAAAAAGACATCACATTATACTGAACGTGCCCCATATGGTGGTGAAAGCAAGCTTTTCCTTATCTTCCGAAGCCATCCCAATCTGATTATAACCTTGTTGACATCTCAGTAGTCTACACACATCTGCATCCTGCCATCTTTCTTTGGGACAAGCACTATATTCGCTACCCATTCAGGATAAATGACCACTTTTAGAAATCCCGCGTCTAGTTTTTTCTTCACTTCATTTTTAATCTTAAGTAACATCCCAAGCCTCATTCTTCTCAATTTCTGCTGCACTAGTTTGAACCCGGACTTGATTGGCATTCTGTGTACCACAATCTCAGTATCCAGACCCGGCTTATCGGCATATTCTTTGAGCAATGACATCAATTCCTCTTTCTATTTGGATGTCAGGGAAGTGCCGATTTTAACTTCTTTCTTTTCTTCATCATCACCTAAATTGATCAACTTAGTAGTTTCTTTGTGAGGCAAGATCTGTTTGTCTTTTCGCTCAATTAATCTCATAAGGTCAGGGGGAAGAGACTAATCATCATTATCATTACGATCAAGGTCATCCACATTAATGAACCGGTCAAAGTTGGGCGTGAGTGGACCCTTTTTGCTATCTTTGCACTCATCATTTTGAGGTCTCGGGAGTCAAAAAATAATAAAGGAATATATATATACATATATGTACTTGATCCATGAATAAAAATAGCAAAATGAATAACAAGGATATATATAGAAGAAAACACAAGGGTTAATGAGTAGAATTATGGTATGAAATATGTACATGATTAGAGAGTTTAAAAGTGTATAACATCAAAATCATGAAAGATAGAGCAAATATGAAAGTAAAGCCCATAACATGCAAAGATCAACCACCAACACTCTTAGGCAGAAGTGCATGATAGAAAGTGCTCAAAGTTGCCAAAGCTTATTACATGTCAAAATCTACTAACATGATCGGTGTCACGCCCCGACACCATGATTGAGCACATAACAATCGCCGCAACTCTCAAAATGTATTCTATTAGGTTAGAATAGACCCCAAGGGTTGCAAGGCTAAAACGGTCATTTTTCACATTTTTCTCTTATACAGTTTTCATCCAGTTCAATAGTTAAAGCATTTAACTAACATGCAAACAAATCAAAATAGATAAAGTGCCAAACTGCCATGGTGTAAAAAATTCATTTATATGCAAGACACCCAAACGTCAAAATATTTACAGAAATGCCATTAGGTGTTTTGACATATTTTTGTAGAATTTATTTACGGACTTACAGGACTCAGAAAAATATCACGTCAGTTTCGAAAAGACTTAGATTCATTAAAGAAGAGAACTGGATATTTAAAACGATATTTTCATACTCGGTGTGACCTACACGAATATTTTAAAAATAATACAAAAGAGTTGACTTTTTCACCTCTGGTCAAATTGGGGCAAGATGCCAATTACTTTCCCACCACAACATACCCTAGTAGCACGGTCAACTAGCTACAACCTGGAAAATAAGTTTTATGAAAACGAGTGTGAGTAACTAGGTTACTTAGTGAGTTGATAACCGATAAAAACATTTATAGTAAAATTTAAGTTCACCAGAAATAAGGATAAGTTTAAATACTTTAAAAATTCAAATATTCAAAATGATATAAAAGAACCATTAGGAAAAGAGATTTCCAAAAAATAGGCCCATGGGTCAAAGATAATGTCTGTCAATTTCTCTATCCAAGCTGTCGCCTTGGCCCGAGGTCGACACTGGGTGACTAAGTTCCATCCTGCCCGGCAGTGCCGCAGAATGAACTCTCGAATGCCTTGTGGGTTACCCTCCGCGCCTCCCGATCCAAGGCTAAGCACACTAATCCGTGTCTCTCAAAAGGCGGTCCGCAGACTGCTTAAACTTAGTTACTGCAGTAACGATAAATCCCCCTCGTGGGGCTACCGCGAGTAACAAGCTTACGACCCAGATGGCCTTTCCACAGAATTATTTCATCACACAAGATACTAGCATCAACACTTTCTAAAACACAAGTTCCTTTCTCAATCCATAAATTAAGAAATAACTCCGTCTTAACACAGTAGGACTTTATAAAATCTCATAAACCATTCATCAATACTTTAATTTGAGAAATCCAAGTAAACAGAAGCATTAAATCTAAAATTATTAAATCAAGTGTAAAAGTAATTTTGAGTTAGTCATCCACTCACAATGAGATCTTCGCTATTCTTGACCGTTCTCACCCAGTTCCTTGTCCTTTGATGGTGCAGGCACTCCTAATTTTCATAATTTATTTAGTTTTCCAAACTATTACTAAATTGGGCTAAAGCTTAATCTACATGCAATGCCATGCAATAATTTAGTAATTCAATAGCTAATCACTACTCTTACTAATATTCTTCTACCCAATTTTTCTTCAAAATTTACATTTTATTCCATTGAAAGTTGGAAATTTCCCATGGCTATAACACATTGAAAATTTCGGCCTTTGCTCCAACTTCACCCAATTTCCACATTTTTCTCTTCCAACATTTTTCTTTAATATATTCACATTAAAATTACTTCAAAACAACTACATTTTCGTTTAACTTCCAAAATGACAAAAATGCCATTTCCCTTGAAATTTTCGGCATAAATATTGAAAAATCAAAAATTTCTTTTCTAATGTAATTTGATGGCATTTCCTAGTTTAGCAAGCTTCCATGAACTTCATATTTTAATCCTAAGGTTCCATAAATTTAATTTGACCTAAAAATCTCAAATGCAAAAATTCTCCTTAACTTTTCTAATTTTCTAGATTCACACTCCTACAAGTGATTTCAAGTTAAATTGACCTTATATTCATGTTTAGCATGCCATAATCTACATTCTAACATCAAAATTAGGTACACTTACCTTTGATTTGTGAAAATCCACCAAGAACCCTAAAATTTCCAAATGAAATTCCTCCCACACTAGCTTGAATTTCTTAAAATTGATTTGGGATTATGGATGGGCTCTTCAAGAGCTTCAAGTTGGTTACTAATTTATGGGGGCTTGTTTGGCTAGATTTGGAGTTGTGTTTTATGGAGTAAGGCTTTCAAGCACTCATCAATGGTGATTTTCTTCTTCAAGTTCTAAGGTTGAAGACAACCATTTACATTGGATAAATTTTCTAGGAAATTCAAAAGTCATAGCCGGATTTTGTAAGACAAAAGGGTGGAGAAATTTGGCTTAATCCTAGCCATTCATTCCTAAGGAATTGCCACTTGTCAAAGGATGGTTCAATTCTAAAGTAAAAATTTACTCTTAATTACCATTTTACCCTTCAAGGATTACCAAAATTCCACCTATATCCTAAGTTGGTGGAATAAAAATTTCAGTGTAGAATTCTATTCTTCAGACCATTTGCTTCTAAACCATTGACAGTGAAAATTTTAAATTCCCTGTCATTTGTTAACAATTTCAGTCTAAATTTCTAACCTTACTACTAATTCTTAACTAATCACTTAATCCCATCCATATCCTTTTCATAACTTAAGTGAGGCTCTACCACATCCTCTTACTAACTAACGCACACTCTAATTGGCGGAAAGAAATAGGTATTTGGTACAAGTATCACAGTTAGTGCCTCAAAAACCTCCTAGTTGTTCAAATTGGTCCCTGGTGCTAATTGCTGGACCCATGTTTTGCCGTTGCTTGATTCCTCATATTTCAACACAGATAATTCAGCATTAATAGCATTTACTCCATTCCTGCCATGATTAGGAAACGAATTTGCCCCTACATTTGACTGCACACCGATATCAAAAGTCAAACGACCTTCCTTGATAATCCCTTGTACCACTTCTTTCAATCTTATGCAGTTTTCAACACTATGCCCCTTAGCTCCTGAGTGATAGGCGCATGTTGCATTCTCATCAAACCATTTAGGATATGGAGGCTGTAAAAAGGTCGAGTACTGAACCGGTTCCATCATCTTGCTATTCAATAACTTGGTGTATAGCTCTGTGCAAGTCATGGGGATGGGAGTAAATTGTTTCCTTTTCTTTGGTGGTCTTGGATTCCGGTTTTGGGTGTTTGGTCTTGGAGCAATGGAAATGGTGTTGGACACTGGGTATTGGTAAGCATTTTGAGGTTGTGTATAATTGGGAGGAGGATACTGGTAAGTGTTCTGATGTGGTGTGAAATTGGCGGGATGGTATTGGTGTTGGCATGGTTGGCATTGGGGTTGTGGGTATTGTTGGTATCCTCCACATCTTATAGTGTTCACTTCGCCTCCCTTCTTTTTGGAACTCTCATTGGCTGTATTGGACTCCTCATCATCTAACTTACCGGTCTTGAGTGCATTCTCCACCATTTCTCTGATTAAGACCATGTCAGTGAAACTCATGGTGGCGCTAGCTAGCATATGGCTATAATATGGAGTTTTCAAGGTATTAATGAATAACCTTGTCGTCTCTTTCTCAGTTAAGGGAGGTTGAATCTGAGCCGTCATGTCCCTCCATCTTTGGGCATATTCAGTGAATGACTCAAAAGACTTCTTCTCCATATTTTTTAAAGTTAGTCTATCGGGCACTAAATCCATCATATGCTTGTATTGATCAATGAAAGCCTGAGTTAGATCACTCTAAGAGTGAATACCCCGCCTATCCAACTTGTTATACCACCGCATTGCTGACCCAGTGGGGTTGTCTTGGAAACAATGAATCAACAGTTTATCATCTCGAGAATAAGTGGCCATCTTCCGGCAGTACATGGTAATATGGTCCTTAGGGCATGTAGTTCTTTTTTACTTCTCAAACTTAGGCACTTTGAACTTCGGTGGGATCACCAATCCATCAACCAAACTTAACTCATATGCATCAGTAGTGCCATAAGCAGGGGTGCCCTTCATGGCTTTAAGTCACTCCTTTATTTGACCCTGGCTTTCAGCTTCGCCCATCTCTCTCTCAAACTGCTCGTCAAGCACAACCATGGGGTTGGCTGGGCCAAATCCAGGGACAGGAGGTGTCATGGTGTATACGGGAGGAGGAATTTGTGGGTTTGTCATTGGGGTTCCTCGGCTAGCATGAACAGTGGGGGTATAAAAGGGTATCTACCAAGTGGAGGCGGTGGTGGAAAGGTGAATGTGTTTGTGGTTGATTGTGAAAATTGTGTTTGATTTTCTTGTGGGGGTATATTGAGGGTTGGAGGTGAGAGAGAGGCATTCATGGGCTGAGTTGTTGGAAGTATGTGTGGGAGTGCATTCTGGGGACATTGCCCATTGGAATTGTTGCCTGAGTTGGTCATGTTTTGTTGCCTCATACTAGTCACCATTTCTGCCATCTGATCTAGTTTTTTCTGTGACTCTTCATTTGTCTTTCTCAACTGCTCAATCTCAGTAGTTTGCTCTTCCATTATGATTTTGGACCGTAATTTAGTATCTGGAGGTGCTATCTTGAAACCCTTTGATGTAATCACAACGATGAATCGGATTCCCTTATTGTGAATGAAATGTATGTATGAACATGCTTGATGAAAATGCAACCATGGGATGCAAAAATGAGCGGAAGAAATGACAAAAAGGAAATGTGTTAGCTCACCATTAAGATAAATTATACATATGGATGTACATATACAAGTAAAATATGAAACAGGATAAAATGAAGCATGTCAATGATAAGATGTATGATGTAAAAATGTATAGTTTACAGCAATTTAGCCATAAAGGATAGCTGGTCATTTCATCGAAACAAGGCCAGGGACCCAAATATCCGTTGACCCAAAGATTGACGTTGTTCGTCAGCATGACAAATTTCCCTTTATGGTTCTTTTGTTGCGAATAATTCTATAATGAAATGCATGGCATGTGATGATGACAATAAATATACAATAACCATGGATATTTAGAGAAAACAAACAGATTATAAGACAAAGCACAAATAGTATGTCATCATGAAATAAACATATACAGATAGAGTGAGGAAGAAAACAGACAGATTATACAAACAGCATACCATCATACAATAAACATATAAAGATAAAGTGAAAGAAAACAGACAGATTATACAAACAGCATACTATCATGAAATAAACATATACAAATAAAGAGAAAGAAAAAAAGAAGATCATACAAATAGCATACCATCATGGAGTAAACCTATACAGATAAAATGAAAGAAAACACACATATTATACATATATCATCATGAAATGAACATATACAGATAAAGAGGGGAAGAAAAACAGACTAATTATACAAATGGCATAACAATATATCATGAAATAAGCATATATACAGATAAAGTGAAAGAAAATAGACAGATTATACAAACAACATATCAGGATATCATCATGAAATAAATCTATACACAGATAAAGTGAGAAAGAAAACAAACAGATTATAAGACAACACAAACAGCATATCAGTACATCATCATAAAATAAACATATACAGATAAAATTAGGAAGAAAACAGACAGATTATGCAAATAGCATATCAGTATGAAATATACATATATACAGATAAAGTGAAAGGAATTGATAAAGGTTAGAAGGCGTCCCTCTTTGTGCCCTAGGAAACTGGGTTTTCTTCGAACGGGTTTGGCTCTATCTAGGCTAGGATTAGGATTTTCTATATGTCAGGTTTGAAGCTCTAGACAAGGGTACCATTGGACAAGATGGGGTGGAGGCAACCCCATCGCCCCCTTCTAAATAAAGGTTAAGTTCGGACTCCCGAACTTTTATGTTATGAATTTGTGTCGTGTATGAGGTAGGGACTTGTACCTTTACCAATTGCCTTTCGGTGAACCAGCAAACACACGAGGAAGCAGAAGAGATTCACAAAAAGAAGCAGAAGAATTTCACTATCACATGTCAACACATGATCAGTACAATTCAAGATATAATCTTAACAAATAAATGAATATGAGACAATAAAAGGTAAAGGAATAAGCATGCAAGATATAAACAGTATAGGCATTCATGACATTATACGAGGAATTAAAACATGGAAAACATATATGAGTAATTAAAAAGGACAAAAAGGTAAACACGAAAAACATGCTAGCAAATCAAGACATACAAAAGGAATTAAAACATGCAAAATATATACAAGTAATTAAGACGCAAAGCATGCTAAAATACCAAGGCATAGAAAAAGAATTAAAATATGCACAAGTGATTAAACGCACAAAGCATGCTAGAAAATTAAGGCATAGAAACATACATACAATATAGATTAAATGTGACGTAAATGCAAGATGCAATTTTGATAAACTTAATTTTGAAAAAATCTTCCTTTTCCATCTTTTTTTTTGAAGATTTTGTTTTTTTTTGAAAAAAAAAATTGAAACAATTCTTGGAAAATTTTGAATGAAATGAATTAATGCAATGCATGAAACGAAACTTAAAACATTTTATTATTAAACCCAAGTAAAATAAGACTTAAAAAGTGGCTTGACTCTCTAAAAAGAAGTCCCCAGTGGAGTCACCAAGCTGTCGAGACATTTTACCTCTCCGACGAAAATGAGGCGTGAAAAAATGTTTGGGACTATACAATCTAAACAAAATGGAGTCGCCACTAACCTTTTATTTTTAATAGGTGTGGTTAGTCACCTATTTGTTTAATCCAATGTAAATTAGAAAGATTACCTCAAGTTAAGGAAAGAAACTGGTCTACGAAAAAGATTTTAGGTTTGGGAGTCAGTTACGCTTGGGGAAGGATGAGTACCCTCAAGACGCTCGGAAATCGGTACTACAAAAGTCTTAAAATATTTTACTTGGAAAATGATAATAAAATGTGTTTAAAATCATTTTAAGAAAAATACAATTTCAAATGTCAGAATAAATATTCCTTTTTAATGTGGGGTAAACATCCCATTATGAAAGTTAAATCCGAAATTTAAAAACTTAATGTTGGAATGAACATTCCTTTTAATGTGAAAATCCATAGCCCAATTTTGAATTTGAAGAAATTTCCTACTTAGAATGGAGATTCAATTTCTAAATAGGAATAAATATCCTTCAAAAATCAAAGTCAAATTTTAAAATGAGGCTAAATATCCTTTTATGAAAAAAAAATGTTCAATTTCAATTTTAGAAAGTCTCAATCATGAGAATGTTAATTGAAACTTTCTAGAAAAACATTTTATAAAAAGGTTAGATAAATATCCTCAAATTCATGTTTTAAAATTCACGTTAATAGACTTTAATTATGATTACTTAAATTAAAATCTCTTAGAAATATTTAATTTTAAAACAATATCGGAATAAATATTCCTTTTAATTTAATAAAGGCAATAATTTAACAAAATTTAGTTTAATTGGAAAACCTTAGTAGATTTAATAAATTAAGACCTTTAAAAAAAATGAATGTCCTTTTTATTGAATAAAACTGAATTTGAAAAAGAATTTTAAAAATTTAAAGAACAAACATTCTTTTTATTGAAGCTTAAAATACGTTTTAATGAAAATGGAGTTTACTTAAAAGATCTTAATTAATTAAACATACTAAAATCTTCCCAAATAAGGTATTTTGAAGAAAAAAGAAAAGGAAAAAGAAAATAAATATTCCCTTTCATTGAAAAGGAAATAAAAAGAAATAAAAATAAGAAAGGAAATTTTGAAAGTAGTTTTTTAACAAAATTTGGATTAATTTGAGAGGCCTTAACAATGGCTGGGTTGACACACCCGGACCTAGCACGACCTTATCGTACGAATGGAATAGTACAAGATGACGCGATAATTAAATAATATGTCGGTCCGGCTGTGTCAAGTATGAAGAGAAGATAAGCTTAAGATAAGACGTAGTTGGAAAATGAGACAGGTAACCATGCATGGAACTAAAGTGGACTTCTTTAAGTCCATAGCCAATGGATTGGAAGTCCATTGGTGAATTGGTCGGTGGATCGGGCTAAGGATTAAAGTTTTGAGCGATTAAAAGAGAAGAGAAAGTTTGGCTCGGATCCGAGTAGACCTGGTGCCGAGCTACCCTATAAATAGGGGGAGGCCGAGCCTCTCCCCCTCATTTTCTCTCTTCCTCTCTTCTCTCCTTTCTCTTTTCTCTCAACTGCTCCTTTGGAGCAATTTTGGACTTTTGGCCGATCCGGACAAACCGACCGCAAGTTCAAGGCGAGATCTTGGTGAGTTGTTCTTAACTCCTTGAACTACGTTTCATTAAGTTCTCACGCTTATCCATGCATTGGTCTAGGAGAAATTCAAGCTCAAAGTTAGGTTCAGCTTTTAGTTAGATTTAAGTTTAGATTTGAGATTTAGGAACTTTGAGCTTCTAATTCTCGTTTCTACTCCGATAAACGCGTCGTGGGAGGTGAGAGGAACCTCCATTTCAAATTTCACGTGAATCGGTGGACCGAGGATCTCGGGAACTGAGGAAAGGCCTCGGAACCCGAGGCCTGTGGACGGCTCCTGAGCGGGAACCGAGTCTCTCCCGTGCGGGAGAGACCCGCCGCCTAGTTCCCACGCTGGACTGGGCCATTTTGGCCCAAACCAAGCGGTTGGGCCTTGTTTGTCCCAAACCGAGTTGGGCTCGGCCCAACTCACAAGGGAAGGGCCTTTTGGGCCCAGAATTAGGCCAGGCCCAACCCAGCTATAGGGGGCAAGCCTGCCTAGCCTAGAACCGGGCCGGGGTGGGCCGGTCGGGCCCAGCCCGAGTGTGGGGCCCACGGTTCCCATGGGCATTTTCGTAATTTTTCACCAAGTGTCCAATTTTTACCCCGGAACCTCCCGGACACTTTTCTAAGCCCTGAATCACTTCCAAACATTGTCATAGGTCATATTAGAGCCTCATAGGAGCATTCATAAATTTATTTATGAATGCTAACATGTATTTCCGTGTACTAGGGCTCCGGATAATCGAATGCAGCGATACCCCGGAGGTTAACGCTACATGGAGCGCTTGGGAGTATACGAATCTCCCATCACTGTGAGTGACTTAGACTTCTTTGTTTAGCCACTGGAGAAAAAGGTTTCTAAAACTGATTTTAAAATATAAATGTTTTCAAAAAGGTTTTGGGATACCGGAAATCCACCCACACACACTTGTTTGTGATATACCCACACGGTGAGTGGGAGATTTTAAAAAGAAATATAAAACTTATGTGTGTGTAATTTATATGTTTTAAATATAAATGTTTTATACGTGTATATATATAAATTATGAAATATTATTATTATGATTATTGATGGTACGATGCCCTTGGGAGATGAGTGTTTGAGAGGGTTCCTCGGAGCTCCAATTTGCGCGAGCTTGGACCGAGTTTGAAAGCATGCATGATACTCAGCCGTGGACCGCCTATCGAGGGGCACGGTGAGTCGAGCCTGGTTGGGAGAGGCGCGTAGGGAAACTCGCCAGGGCTCCAGTTTGTTGTGTTCCACCACAGCGAGGCACCACCGAGGGAAAGGGCTAGAGAGATAGAAAAGAGAAAACAATTATAAATGAGAAAAGAGATAGCCCTCGGTGCAGTGAGGCGTAAGGCGACCGACGGGTCAGTGCCTCCAGTATGATAGAGATGCCACCCCATTTGAGATTTATATATTTATTTATTAAAGAGTTTGAAAAGAGTTTTCAAAAGAAAAATATATATATGTTAATATTATCTTATTTTGGATTTTCCTGTTTTCCCTAACCCCGATGGAGATTCATAGAACCTCTATCACTCACCTGTATCCAATGTGGATAGATGCAGATTTGCGTACAGAGTCAGCTATAGAAAGGAGGCTCACTAGAAGATGTCGGTGGCTTAGGTTTAGTAGTTTTCCGTTGCCTAGGTACTTCTTTCAATTAATCCACTGGTGCACGTTTTAAGTTTATTTATTTTATTAAATGATTTCTTATTAAAATTTTAGTTTTGTTTTGCAGCGATGATATCCATTTCAATGCCTTGCGGTGCTTCGGGTGAGTGACCGGCTGACACGTACTTCGAGGCAGCGCGGCGGTTGCCACGTGGCCGACCCGGACGGGTCGGAGCGTGACATGGGTAATTAAGATCTCTAAAAAAAAACTTTTAAAATATGTTTTGAAATTAGTGTTGGAGTAAACATTTCTTTTAATTTAATTAGGCCTCTTAAACAACAGATTTTCTTAAAATAAAATGAAAATAAAACATAATATTAAAAAAAAAGGTTTTGGAATAAACATCCCATTTGTAAAAAAAGGTAATAATAATATTTTTTTTTGAGTTCATTTGCCAATTTTAAGAAATTAAAGAAATCATAAACATGATGTATGGTTTTTATGAAAATTAAATAAGAAAAATATATTTTTTAATTTTGAAGGGATGAGAAATTTTCCCTGGCCCGATCGGACTCCCGATTAGACACCGAAAAACTTCTCATCGAAAAAAACCTTTAGAAACCTCGGAGTCCCGAGGCAAATTGCATGGCAACCAATTTAATACATATAAGCAAGCTTAATTTAAACCAACACATATACAAGGTCAAGTATGTAATTTTACACAAAATTCAATTCATGATTAAACAAATATATATGCAAGGGCAAAAAGGTAATTTCACATACAAGATTCAATTTTTAATTAATCAAACATACATACAAGGGCAAAAAGGTAATTTAATGCAAGATACAATTACTAATTAAGCAAAAATACATGCAAGGGCAAAAGGGTAATTTTTCATGCAAGATTAGATTTTTAATTAGGAAAGCATACATAGAAGGGCAAAACAGTAATTTAATACATGATATAATTACTAATTAAGCTAACATATCTATAAGGGCAAAGAGGTAATTTTATATACAAGCATAAATTTTTGTATTAAGCAAAACACATATTCAAGGGCAAAAAAAATAATTTCCATGATCAAAAATTAAATCTTAAACTAAACATGCATTTTTACAAGTTTAAAAATTCAAATTTTAAAATCAAAGATTATTTCTATTTAAATAAATAAAAAATAAACTTAAAAATGCAATCTTTATTAACCAAGCTTTCACCTTTAATCAAGTAAAAATACCCACAAACAAAAAGGTGCAATTTTTATAGTCCTAGGCTTGACATTTAACTAAGCAAAATAAGTTTATCAACTTAAAGGTGTGATCTTTATAATCAAGATTAGATTTTTAATCAAACAAGAATGTGAATATAAGTTCAAAAATGCAATCTTTTTAATCAAGATTAAGACATTCAACTAAGCAAACATACGGAATGGGTAAAGCAAGTTTCAAACAATTATAAAAAAGATATTAAAATAAGAAAAGCTATGAACTTTTTTGCATTATCACATAAATAATTAAAAGAAAGGAAATACTAACAACAATAATAAAAAAATAAACAATAAAAAGGCATCATCTTGAGCATATATTAAACTATTTAAACTACTTAGCAATATAAACATGATCATGAAAGGGAAAGTTAACATTTTTATGTACAAAGTTAACATAATAAGACAAGAATATTATATTTAAAGCAAAAAGAAATGATTTTTACGTATAAAAGTAAGAACTTTACCTAAAAAGGAATGAAGTTTTATACCAAAATTAAAAAAATAATGGTATTATGGAGAAGAGTATGGCTAAAGTTAAAAATCAACAAGCCTTTTCTCTATTTTTTCTAACCAAATCCTTTTAGAAAAAGAGAGAAGAAAAAGCTTTTAGACTTTTTGATATTTTTCGGACTGCTTTTGCTTTTTTTTTTAAACACAGAAAAAGCTTTGTTCGAGTTTTGAAAATCCTGTTTCGGCGAAAGAAAATTCTGCCTCCCCCCCCCCCCCCCCAATTTTCGTTTGCGGTTGAAGCCTTCTTTGAATCCTCTTGTCGGCCTTTTTGATCCAACGCCTCCCCCTCTCTTCCTTGGTTTCATCTGATGGCCCATATTTCTTAGATGTGTGATCCCCATCTTACCCTTAACTCCCTTCTTTCTATTGGCTGATGTTTTGTTGGCTTCTTCTTTTGTTGTCTTTACAGGGGTACTCACGTTAGAGAGAAGTGCAGCTAGCACTCGGAGAAAGCCACATTGGCATGTCACGGATTTAAAATACCGCAGTGGTAGCTCCTACAGCCTTGTGCCATTGGTCAAATCACACCCTTAATTGTCTCAACTCTGCTTCCATTTCCAAATTGGCGATCGGCGCTGCCTCAAGCTGTTCAACCATCATGGCAGCTCTCCTACTGTTCTTATCTGTCTCGTTGATCTCTTGCAAACTGAAAGAGCGTTTAGGCACCATGAACCAACTTTCGGGAACGTGCGTTGTTGTCTTCGAATACAATTGAAGTAGAAGCCAAAGCAGCAGCCATTTCAGCAGCAAAGTCGAAGCAGCTCCAGATGTATCTCTTTCACATGATTGAGTTCACCAGCTGCCTCATATTTAGCACTATACTCAAACGATACAGCTTAGCATGGTCATGGTGTAAGATTAGTTCCCTATCCAGGACACTTTATTATATTTGGGTAGCTTCCCAAAACACTGAGTATTGAAGAACATGAGAGCCTTGTGAAGCGCAAGAATGTAGTTATCGGGCAAAGCGCGAGCGTGGTGATGACGCAGAACCGTTTAGACCATCGGCATTATGAATCCCGTAAGGAAACTGGAGAAAATAGCGTTTCTTTTATTTAGTCCATATTGGACTTTAGAAGAAGCTTGGTGACGCTTTCATTTTAGACCTTGATGACGCGGATTAAGGGTGACGTCAACTTCTAAAGGCCACCACCGCTTCCAGAAATGGCTTCAAACATCTGCAACAGCTCGATCTCACAAAGCAAAAACTTGCGTTTATTATTGAGTTTGACTTTTGTCAGAGTACTGTTCTTTCTAATCATTCGCAACAATGACTCATCATGTTGGCCTGAAGAGAACGCCTCTCTTGCCTGACGATATCCTTGTCCTAGTTGTGCAGCAAGGCTAGCACAACCTGCTCCAGCACCGAAGGATATTCGACGATCTCCAACTAGCCTAGAAGGGGCAGTAGAAATAAGTGTTTGAGTAGTGCTGCTGATGAACTAGGAGCTGGCTACAGTGACTAACTGTAGAACTTTATTATCGCCGACATCATTCCAATCATCGCTCACCATGTCTTTTCTCGGCATTCACTTATACTTTTAACTTTTGTGCTTTGAATCCACTTCTGGCTTAGCTGCAGCTTTTGCTATCCGAGGCTCAAAGGCAGGCACACCATGCAATTGCAAGTTGAGCTAAAGGTGCACCAAGTTCATCAGCAATTGGCTTCAGTCCATTGACTTTCTTCAGCACATCATCAACTAGTGATCGATTAGCAAGATTTTTGAAATTTTCCAATGCAGATCGACTGTCAGGTGGTATGGTTCCTTTGCTTTATTTTCCAGTAAGTACTCCAGACGCAAGCAGCTCCCTCTGTTACCAGCCCATGCACTGACATCCTTTCCTTCAAAAAAGAAAAGAAATTCGATTACTCTATCTCTCCCTCTCTTTCACGTCTACTTCAAACAAAGGCTTCCTCGTACGAGTTGTGGCCTTCGGTTCACGTGCTTTTCCTCTCTCTTGTTCTTAAAGTTGGTTCTTTTTGGCTTCAAATGAAGGTGAGACTGAAAGTGCTTCTTCGACCATCGCATCATTGCTCTAAACATACAAAGAGGCTTCGGCATGTAATGATGAGTCCAAAGTAGGCGACATAAAAGCACTTTTAAAATCCCAAAAAGTTGATCTTGAAAGAGGGTGGCTTTAATCTGTAAAGAAGGATCACATTTTTAGGATTAGTGCAGACTTTGACAACTTTTACAAGAGGACAAATAGCGAAGTGGATAGCTGTGCTTGGTGTCGACTTCTTGGTGTGTATATAATATATATATATATATATAAATATATTTATACAAATATACATATACATACACAATATATACATATATATATATATATATAAAACATATACAAATACATATATATTTTTGCATGATAACCAAGTTGACTCGGTTGGTCTTTGGCTTTTGACTTTGCATGGTAGTTGAGTCAACTTGGTCTCGGCTTCCCGATTTTTGTTCAAAATTGCCTGCAAGTAAATAAAATAAAAATAAAATAAGATAAAGTGAGATGAAATAAAATAAAAAGAAATGAGCAAATAAAATTTTAATAATGACCAATTAATCGATTAATTAGTCAACTAAAATTAATTAATCAGATTTTAAAAAATGAAGTGTCTACACCCAAGGCTTGGAACCATCTCCAGTGCGGGAATCGAGTCTCTCCCATGCGAGAGAGGCATTTTCCACGCCTCTGACGTGGAAGGCGAGTCACTCTCGCATGAGAGTAATCTTGGATGGCCGAATAAGCCATTCGAATAGGTCCCACGCGAGACTTGGTCTAGTCCCGCGCGAGAGTGGGCATGTGCCCTAGGGGTAAAATAGTAATTTTACATTATATGTCCGATTTTGACCCCAACCTTCCCGCAAACTTTTCTAAGCCCCAAAATACATCCAAACACTGTCTTAAGGCATGCTAGAGCCTCATAGGTGCATTATAGTTTGATTATGAAAGCTAACATGTATTTCGGTGTATTAAGGTTTCGGGCGATCGAGTGCGGCGATACTCTTGAGACTTATCTTCGTGGATCTTTTTGGAGTATACGAACCTCCCAAAATTGTGAATGGCTTAGATTTCTTTGCTTAGCCACTGGGGACAAAGGTTTTAAAAATGTTTTCAAAATATAAATGATTTTAAAATGTTGTGGGATACGGGAAATCCACACGCAGACACACTTGCTTGGTGATATACCCATGTACAGTGTCGAAACGTCTAAAAAGCCGTCCGACGGGAAATTTAAAAGGATAAAAGGATTTTGAAAACAAGAAAAAGAGTCGCCACTAACCATTGGGTGTAGGTAGGTTAGCCACCTATTTTGACTCCGTTTGACCAAACATAATCTAGAAAGATTACCTTAGGTCAAACAAATGTTGGTCTACGAAAACAAGTTTTGAGTTCGGGAGTCGGTTATACTCGAGGAAGGATTAGCACCCCCGAAGCGCCCGAAAATCTGTACCATAAAGTCTTGTGGAAATTCGTTTTAGGGTTAATAACAAAAATGTTTTTTTTGGACTAAAAATAAATAAAATAAAATAAAATAAAATAAAGAAACTACAAATGTCGGAGTATAACTCCTTTTGATATGGGTTAGTTCACCCTTGAAGAAAAATTCAATTTAATGAGATCCATGAAAATAAAATAAAATAAAATAAAAAAAGGTCTCAACGTTGAATAACCGAATTGAGAACTTTCCAAAAACAAGCTTTAAAATCAAAGGTTGAAAATTCATAATTTATTAAAGAAAAATTTGAGTTTTAAACTAAATTGGATTGAATTTGGAAAGACTCCAATTGTTGATGACTGAATTAAAATCTTTCAAAAAAATATTTTTTGGATTTTTGAAATTAATGTCGGAATTATTAAATTCCTTTTATTGATAGATGAATTTTGATTAAAGGCAAGACTTTTTTAAAAAAAAAAAATTAATTAGAAAGACTCCAATGTAAAGGTCTAATTGAAATCTTTCAAAACATTTTTTTTTTATTTTTGAACATAATGTTGGAATAATTAAATTCCTTTCATTTTTGGATCTCATTTTTAAAACTTTGATTAAAGAAATTAACCAAAGTTTAATTTTGCAAGATAACCTCAACTATTGATTAATTTTGAGATTTTCCTAAAAACCATTTTTAGATTTTTAAAATTCTGTCGGAATTGAAATTCCTTTTGCTGATAAGGGGAATTTTGAAAGAAATCATTTTTTTTTTGTTTTTCCTAAGAAAGAAACTAAAATTTGTAGAAAAACTTTTGAAAATTTGGAGAAAATTATGAACATGGTATGCTAATGCCATTTTTGAAATAAAATATGAAACAAATCGTTTTTTTTGTATTTTTGAAATTGGGGTGGAAATTGGTTTATTGGAAACTTCCTAGGCCCAATCGGAATTCAGAAAAGGTGAACTAGAAAGCCCCCTCACCCTAAGGAAGCCTAGGAGAACCTCGTAATCACATGATCCCCTTGGACTCCCCATTATCGGGATTTCCATGAACATGTGATTTTTGAAAGCAATGATTTAATTACTAAATGCATGAAATGATGAGACAAAATAAACCAAGAAAACGGGTTAGAACAACAAATATATTAAATACATAAAAAAATGCATGAGCACTAATTTCTAAAATATTATAAAATGATATAAATGGACCTAAGCTAAATGACATAAAAAAAATGCTAATGGGCCTAAGCTAAATGGCATATTAAAATACTAATGGGCCTAAGCTAAATAACATAAAATATGAAATGGGCCTCTAACTAAAATGAAAATGGGCCTAATATCTAAAATGTGAATGGGCCTACATGCTAAATGACATAAATTAAAATGACTTAAAAAAAATCTAATATGGCATGAAAAGGCTATTGTTTTAAAATTATAAAGTGACATTAAAAAAATGGCTAAAATACCTAGAAATTAACCAAGTACATGTAAGAATTTTAAAAAAGAAAAAAAAAAACCTAATTATGTACATAACTAATTATTACCACGAAAAATAAAATTGCAACGTGAATCCATGACCCAACCGCATGACTTTTGATTTTCGATTTTTTCTTAAAAAAATGATTCAACCAACCTTCAATCCTATTCCATGGTCATTATTTGAAACTAATGGGTATAAAAAGACTAATCTAAATATTTAACCTGTACAAAACCCATACTAAATTAAGATCAATTTAAATACATTCCTGTCCAGAGTACACAAGAGTTGAACTAAGGAAATACCCATGGCCCGTATAGCATGAGAACCCAATCTACCATTAGACATAATCCAAGTTGAACAAGCATGGCCCAGACAACTAAAAACTTCACATAGTAAATAAATCCTTTGATATATGCATGTTCCAAACGGTGATATAGCCTAATAATCATTTTAAAAAAGTTAACAACCGATGAATTCAAACAAAAAATACCCGCACGATTTAAAGGACGGGGACACATCAAATACAATATTTGTCAATCAACACCATCAAATCAGTTGAAAATTTTTTTTCAAAGTTTCAAGCTCAATTGCAACTAATAGTCCAAACCCAGACTATGGTAGACCGAATCCAAATGGAATTCAACACATTAAACAAACAAAGAGACCAAAAAACTGAAACATATACCCAGGAAATATAAATGACGAAATAGAAAATAGCAAATCTGGCCCAAAGAAATAAGTACAAGACCCAAAAACACTAATATTTTCAATCCAAACGAAGTCAAAGATTTTACCCAAACGAAGCCAGGGTTTGCATTTAGGGAAGTTAGTTCTTTTTCCTCCTCAGCCGCCAAACCTCTCTCAATCTTCTTTGATTTTCAACGCCTGCTCTCTTCACTTCTCTGACCGAATGAAATCCTTGCCACCGTGATGCAAAATGAAGCAAACACCCGAATGAACTCCAAATGAAGTATGTCGCCCTTCGACTTTTACTCTCCAAAAACACCAAACAGATTTCTTAAAGCTGTCTCCAATCAAAAAGGAATCCTCCTTTTGTGCGGACTCTGTCAAAAAGAACACCCCAAAATCGACTCCCCAAGCTTTGTTCCTTCCTATCTTTCTCCGATTATTCCTCTAAAACCTTTTCCTCTCTCCTTTTTGAACTGATTTTCCAAAAGCCCCAATTTCTCAAACCCTAATTCTTTTTTCTAAAAAATGGGAATTCAGCCTCCTCTCCTTTTGTACGAAAATGTTGGTTTTATACTGTGGGTTCAGTTGATCTGAGGGTTGGAAATAATTTCCAAACCCTAAAATTAACGAACTATCTTTCTCACACCCTTTTTCCCCCTTTGATTCTGCAGGTTAATGGGCTTTTTAAGGCCTTGGTAACTTTGGTTGCTTGGAGAAGAATTTGGGAAGATCAAAGGCAGAGAGTTGAGCTTAGATGAATCTAACGGCCAACCAAAGGGGGTGAATCCTTTCTCTTCTTTTTATTCTATGTTTGATGACTGCTGCTCTTTCACTCGTGTGAATTGGACTGTTATAATCATATGCACTTTTCTGTTTCTATTGTAATCCTGATGCTGCTACGTTCTGCTCTCTGGATCATGCCAACTGTCTTTTAAACTCGCTGCAATTCTCTCATTCTTCATCAAATGACTCCGATTTAATTTATGTGCATTTTGTCTGCTTGTGTAACAATGCTGAGGTGAATGTGTGCGTGGGGAGAATTTTGTTGTTGCTATACTCTTTCTTGCTGGGAGGGGACATGAATTTGGGTGTAGCCACAATGGGAGAGAATCTCGGAGCTGCCAGGAAGTGAGAGAAATGAGCAGTGGGAATCGAATTTGGATCAGCTTGCCAATTTTGTCAATAAGCTAAGTTGTTTTACCGCTTAGCTTAATTAACTCTCATTAGCCTGCTGTTAATGATCTTGCTTCTGATTAATTCTTCTGCCTTATGCCACTTTAGTCAATAATTTAGCTTTAATTCCTACTTTGCAGTTAGCTTGATATGGTTGTCCTTATTGTCGGACTCAGCAAGATTTGGTGCAGCTTTCAATTTTTGGTTCCAAACGAATGAGGCACATAGGCAACCCTGTGCGCCAATTCAATGTTGATTTGGGGTTTGGTCAGCAGGCAGCAAAGTTCTGCCGTTTTGGAGCTGGGTGTATGTCTTTCAACTGGATTTGGGCTTTGTAAAATATGTCCATGTAATCCATTCGTCCTCTTTATGAAACTTGGACCGCCAGATTTGTATGAGTAAAATATTCCGGGCTTATCCAATTGCAATTACAAAAAGATAGGACCCGAGCCCAGTTTGCAATCCAACCCAATCTCATTGTATGCTTTATATGCGGGTCAATCCTCCAAGTCCAGTCCATTTCAGCAGTGGATCCCCAAAATTAATAGAAAAGAAAAGTAAAATTAGAATAAAATATGATATATATAAAATTTTAAAGAAAGAAAAGTTAAGTTTTAAGAGAAAATAAAACAATGAAAATGAAAATGAAAATACAATAAGATAAACAAATACATCAAAATAGGGTGTCTACATACAGAGTGGAATGTTTTCAAAGAAAAAAAAATAAAGATTTATGTGTGTGTGTGTGCGTGCTTATATTTATGTTTATATGTTTTAATTATCTATGTTTTATACACACATATCTATATATATGATTTTTGATGAGGATGGGAGCGAGATGAGTGATTGAATGGATCTCGGTGCTCCAATGAGAGGAAACGGGTGGACTGAGCAAGACATGCATGCAACCAAGTAGCCGAGGACCGCCTATTGAGGGGCACGGTGAGTGTGAGACCCTGGGAGAGGCGCGTAGGGAAACTCATTAGGGCTGGATGTAGCTATGTTCCACCCACAGTGATTGGCACCACCAAAGGAACAGGCTAGAGAAAGAAAATATGAAAATGTTTTAGAAAGAAAAGAGATAGTCCTCGGTGCAGTAAGGCATAGACCAATAGGTCAAGCCTTCAGTATGTTTGAGGCCAGCCCACTTTATTTATATATTTTTTAAATGGTTTAAATTAAATTCTTGCCTAGAGAATTAAAAGAGAGTTTTGAAAACAAAAATATTTATTTTATTATTACATTTTGGATTTTCCCTGTTTTCCCTAACCCCTGATGGAGATTCATTAAACCTCTATCACTTACTTGTATCCAATATAGATGAATGTAGATCCATGTTCGAGGATAGCAGACAGATCGGAGGATCACTAGGAGGTGTCAGTGGCTTAGGAGTAGTAGTTTCCGTTGCTTAAGTAGTCTTTTAAGTTAGTCCACTGGTGTATCTTTTAAAGTTTAACTATTTTATTAAATGATTTCTAATTAAAATTTTAGTATTGTTTTGCAGCGAAGATACTCAATTCATGCCTTGTTGTGCCTCGAATGTGTGGCTGCAGACACGTACTTCGAGGTAGCACGGCCGTTGCTACGTGACCGACCCTTCCGGGTCTGGGCGTGACACTCGGACCTATTTTAAACTTTCATATGATCAAAATAGTGAAAGATGGCAACTTGGTATAAGAGATACGTCAATTTGGGCATGTCATAATAAAGAAATTATGGGGGATAGGACTAAGACGAAGTTGGAAGATGAGGTATTTGATAGTGCATGGATAATTGAGGCAACCATGGACTTAACCAGACTTTAAATTAATGGAGAAATTATGCCAAATGATAAGTCAAATGAAGGGTACTAAAGTTTGGGAAACAGATTAGATTGGATCAGAGTTAAAAAAGGCAAAAAAGCCAAGACGGGTGGTCTTAGTTGAGGCAACCCGACCACCAGTATGTCTACTTGTCGACTGGTGTGCCCTCTATGAAAAGGGGAGCCCGGCCGCTCACCCCTCATTTTTTTTTCTTTCTTTTTCCTTTCCACTCCGATTTCCCTCCGCCTTTTCCACCCAAAATACTACTTCAAGCACTCTCTAAATGGCTAATAAACGTTACCCATATCAAATCCCAAGCTTTCTCCTTTATCAATTCAAAGAGAAAGCAAGAAAAGGTCAAAAGAAGAGCTAAAGCAACCATTGGAGCCATTTTGGAGATCTGGCCATATCTCCCAATCTAACTAATGGATTGACATGAATTTTTGGTATGTTATTCTAGACTCCTCAAGCTTTAAAACACATATGTATGCCCTAATCTATGGATTAGATCAGAAGTTAGGTTAGTTCAAAGTTTAGGTTTAGTTTTTTTAGTTTTAAATGGAGTCAGGTTAGAAATTAGTGTAGTTCAAGTTAATGGATTAGATTTTGAGCTTGATAAGTTGATTGCCGTTGTTGAAGAAGTTATATGTTTGAAATTTTGGCAGATTTGGTGGAGATGGAAATCAAGTTTGGATCGAATTAAAGATGTAGCCACTCGGAAGAGTTCCTGGTAGCTGGCCATCAATAGGGGTACTCGGCCACGAGTCACAAGTAGCCCAAAGGGAATACTTGGCACGGACCATACCGGCCACCGAGGTATCCTACCTGGCCATCGGGTTGTACTATTGACCAAAAAGTCAATATCTTTCTAATTTGACATATTTTGACCCAAAACTTTCTCGAACCTTTTCTAAACCCTAAATCGCTCCTAAAACCCATCTTAGGACATCGTAGATTTGAATTAGGTTTCTAATGCATATCTTCGTATGATTAGACTTCAGGGCCATCAAGTGTGGCGGCATTCCGAAAATCAATTATGGAGGATTCTTTGAAAGTATACAAATCTTCTAGTACTGTGAGTGGCTTAGATTTCATTGCTTAGCCAGTAGGGTTAACTATTTTAAATTGTTCTAAATATCAAATGTTTTGCAAAATATTTTATAAATGTTTTGGAATTTGGATAATTTTTCGTACACAATTTTATTTTGTGATACTTTAATTTAATGGGTGGGATGATTTTAAGAAACTATAAATTTTTATGTTGTTATTTTATAATTATGTTTTACATATATATATATATATATATATGAGATGAGAACGATGATGAACCGACACCACTCGACGAAGGGTGCAGTAGAGGAGATAGAGACTCGATGCTCAGATGAGAGCGAGTGGATTGAGTGGGTCATGCCATTGAAAAGTAATCATGGACTGCCTTTTGAGGGACATGGTGATCATAAAGAGCATGGAGTAGAAAGGCGCAGAGGCACACTCGCCAGGGCAGATGTAGCAATGCTCTACCCACAATGAATGGCATTGTAGAGGGAATGGGCTAGAGAGAGGGAGAAATATATGGTTTAAGATAAAGAGATAGACCTCGATGTAGTGAGATATACAACCATCGCGAGGTCGAGCCTTCAATGTTTTGTGACTAGCTCATTTGAGATTTTATTTTATATTATCTTATTTTATTTTCATTAATTATAATTAGAAAGGTTTTAGGAAAAAAGTTTTAAAAACAAATTAAATTTTGTTATAATTTCTTTTAGATAGTACCCGTTTTCGTAAACCCTAGTGGACATTCATTGCACTTATGTCACTCACTTATAGCCAACTTTGTTGAATGCAGCTTCTATAAGCAAAGATCGTTAGACAAGTCGGTTGCCCATAGGAGTTCTTCTATTTTCGCTGCTTAGGTATTTTCTTAAAGTTATTCCACTAGCACACAAATTTTAATTAAACTGTTTTATTAGATGATTTTATATTATTATAAAGGTTTTCTAATTAAAGTTTAGTTTTTAATGTTTTCCAGCGATGACATGTACTTCGAAGTAGCATAGCAGTTGCCACGTGAATGACCTCTGGGTCGGAGCATGGTAATACCCATTCAAGCACACACATTACCGCATGCCACTCTAAGCAGGATGTTTTTAAATAAATTTAAATGATTAAAATGATTAGGATGTGTGTATGTATATGTATATGTATATTTGTATGTTAAATATATATACATATGTATATCTATATATATGATATATGGAGAGAAGGCTCTGTGAGAGCAAGATTTTATTGAGAGACGGAGTCCCTTTAAGGACAGTTAGACTTGGTACTCTGATGAGAGTGAGTGGACAGAGTAGAGCATGCTATTCGATAAAGTAGCCGTGGGCCGCCTTACGTGTCGCAATGTGCGGGTCCGAGAACCCTATCGTCCAACTTATCAAAATTTATGGAGTTGCCACTAATCTTTTTTTCTAACTGTGATTAGCCACCTATGCGAATCTACCTATCTTAATGTAGTTATGGGTACACTAAGCTAGGTAAACTCTGGTCTACGAAATAGAATTGAGTTCAGGAGTTCATTTACGTGTGAGGAAGGATCAGCACCCCCACAATGCCCGTCAAAATGACGGTACCATCTTAATCTAATTCTAATCTAATCCTAGGTCTTATTAAAGCAAGGTTGTATTTTATTTTAAGGATAACCAAAAAAATCTTTACACAATTTATTATTCATTTATTATTTTATTACTTTTTAAAAAAAATCTTATTTATTAGAAATATTAAGCTTATACATTATGCATGTGATGCAAAATTATTTAATTAATTAAAAGTGAGAGTAAATTTTTTATTAGAAATATTCTGTAAACCGCTTCAGCTTATCCGATTGAGTTTAAAGAGAACCTCTCCCTAAGGGACCATCCGAAGAAGTGCCTACACGACTTCAAGGAATAACCACCCTCACTGGGTCCATTTTCCATTAGACAATTCATATCTCAAATGCAATGACAAGTACAATATGATATTTAAGTGTAATAATTTAATTTTAATTAAAAATAATTAGTGGGAGTATATTTTTGTTAGGATCCCATCCAAACTGCTTTGGCTTACCCCATTGAGTTTAAATGAAACCCTACCTTAAAAGACTATCCTAAAAAGCGTCTACACGACTTCAAAGAAAGATCCACTCACTGGGTCTTTTCCAATTTACTTTTTTTTTTTTGCAAATGCAATGTTAAATAATACATGAAAGTGAGAATCAAAATTATCTATTATTAATTAATGTATTAAGTGAAACATAACATAAAAATAATTAACTACAAATTGATACTCTAAGATCCAAACAAAGAAACAATCCAAGATGATGACAAAGCAAGATAATGGCCTATAATACAATAGTTTTTTAGTCAAAGCCCATATAATAACAATAACTAAAGTTTGAGATCTTTACCTTAACCCTAAATGTGATCAGGCTTTAAGTCTTCCAATTAGTGAATTGAATTCCACCAAGCCACAAGATGAAGGCCTTCACAATGTCTTTCCCTTCTTTTGTCTTTTGTAGTCAATGTTGTCACTTCCCCCTCTGCTCTAATAGATCATGTATAGGCCCCCATGTTAACTTGTCTTCAAGATTGCCGTTTTCTTTGGAACCGTCTTTTTATGATCTGCTTTTGACTTTGCCCTAACAGGTCCCAGCCAAACACCTACCTGAGCCGCAACAGCCAATATCTATTTCACAATCGTGGGCTCTAAGCTTAATCTACTTTTTGTCTGTTGATCCCAAACGGTGGCCGGCTTTCTATCTCGATACTATCCTTCTCTTTTTTTTCTTTTTTTTTGAGAAAACGAAAACACTAAAATCTTTTTATTTTCAAAATAGCCTTCTCCTCTTTATTCAGCCCTAGATACTCCTTATATACTACTTCAAGAATTAGGGTTTTAATGGGTTTTCTTGCATACTAAGTATTAGAGTTAAATCTTTCATGATATCCTTTCCTTTTTTACCAAGATTTCCTCCTTGATTTTTATTCTAGAATATTACACAATTTTTAAGCCCACTCATAAAGGCCCAAAGCCCAAATTTAATTTTAGTTTCAAATTAAAGTCTAGCCCACAATTAATCTTAATTAGTTAAATTAAAATTTATCTAATTAAAATTAGACTAGATTTAAAATTGAAAATAATATTAAAATTAAAACTTTAACTTTGAATGAAAAAAAGTCATTTTTCGGATAAAATATGGTGTCTACAGCTGCCCTTCTTTGCACATTTTCTGAGAATTTAGAAGTACATACTTCTAAAGACTCAGGAAATGAGTAAAGACGGTAGACACCAAATCTTTTAAAAAGAGCTATCAAACAAGTAAATATGCTATATAAGAAAACTGGTCTTAACAAGGATTGAGATATGATGTGATGTCCTTAATGAGGGTAAATGTTGCTATGCAGAGACCTTGACAGGGCAACTATGCAACGTAAGAACCTTGATAGGTTAAATGATGTAATACAGAGACCTTGATAGGGCAACTATGAAATGCAAGAACCTCGATAGGGCAAAATAATGCAATGCAAAGACCTTAATAGGGCAACTACGAAATACAAGAACCTTGATAGGGCAAAATGATGCAATGCAAAGACCTTGATAGGGCAACTTTGAAATGCAAGAACCTTGATAGGGCAAAATGATGAAATGCAAAGACATTGATAGGGCAACTACTAAATCCAAGAACCTTGATAGGGCAAAATGATGCAATGCAAAGACCTTGATAGGGCAAAATAATGAAATGCAAAGGCCTTGATAGGGCAGCTTTGAAATGCAAGAACCTTGATAGGGCAAAATGATGAAATGTAAAGACCTTGATGGGGAAACTACTAAATGTAAGAACCTTGATAGGGCAAAATGATGAAATGCAAGGACCTTGATAGGACAACTTTGAAATGCAAGAACCTTGGTAGGGCAAAATGATGAAATGCAAAGACCTTGATAGGGCAACTTTGAAAAGCAAGAACCTTGATAGGGCAAAATGATGAAATGCAAAGACCTTGATAGGGCAACTTTGAAATACAAGAACCTTGATAGGGCAAAATGATGAAATGCGAAAACCTTGATAGGGCAAAATGATGAAATGTAAGAACCTTGATATGGCAAAATGATGCAATGCAAAGACCTTGATAGGGCAACTACGAAATGCAAGAACCTTGATAAGGTAAAATGATGAAATGCAAAGACCTTGATAAGGCAACTTTGAAATGCAAGAACCTTGATATGGCAAAATGATGAAATGTAAAGACCTTGATAGGGCAAAATGATGGAATGCAAAGACCTTGATAGGGCAACTATGCAATGTACGAACCTTGATAGGGCATATAATGTAACATAGAGGCCTTCATAGGGCAACTATACAATGTAGGAACCTTGATAGGGCAAATAATGTAATACAGAGGCCTTGATAGGGCAACATACAATGAGGGAACCTTGATAGGGCAAAAATGTAATAATTCTTTGAAGAGGGTTAACTGATGCAGAATTGCTAAATGCAAAAAATAAGGAAGATTGATTTGTATATGCCAAAACGAGATGAGGTTAGAATAAATATTCGTAACCAATTTATTGTGTGACGATGAATCGGTCATGCTATGATGTATTTAAATGCTCAGATGTCCTTGCTTTTGATGCAAAACTTGGATGCATTTTAGTAATAGCCCAATTCATGTTTATGGTCACGCAAGCGACATTGACAGTTCAATGCTCATTTTCTTTGTTCTATTCAGATGGTTGTTCCACGCATCTGTACTTTTCTTGATTTGATATTCTCTTTCCATTTCAATCAAATGTTTCAAACTTCTTGCCTTAAGCAACTTTCGTTCATCTTTTAGAGAGGCTTTTTGATTTGCTCTTTATTTGCCAAACTTAGCTTACGCACTTAGATGATGAATACCGCATTTATGCATGTTTTCTTTCTCTTTGTTTATTCACATTTTAAAATTTATGAATGAACTTAACACAATGCAGGATTCATCAACAATAAAATTCCATTGCATAAGAATAAATGAAAGTAAAAGGAGACAAATGACAATAGATAAGTGGTTTGATCAAAGGACAAAAAGTTGTACAATTTCAGAAGATTTAAATTGTTCGAATATTTTTCAAGATCAAAGAAACAAGGATACCCTTTGACAATGAATGCTCAGAAACAAGTGCAGGCGAAACTTGAGTTCTTTCTTGATCGACTTACTGTACTAGTGTCCTTGACAGCTCTGTATCAAATGACCTGATTTGCCCCACTCATGTACCAAGGTTGATCAAACTAATGAGGTAAATTTATGCCTCTTCCATCTTGCTTAAGCTGCCTTTTCAGGTTTTCAACTTAAGTCACCCCCATCTCTATTCAAGTTGCCCTTTCGAGTTTTCAACTTAAACCTCTCCTTTTCATTTTTCTTTTTCGGACTCAAGTCACCTTTTCGGGTTTTCAACTTGAGCCACTCATTCTTTTATTCTTCTTCTTTTTTTTCCTTTTTTTTTATTTTTTCACCTTTTCTTTTTTGCTTCAGGCATAGTATTTCTTTACAGCATCAGAATTGATGGGGCTTGGCAGCACTCTGGCATCCATTTCTTGTAAAATCATGGCTCCTCTAGAAAATGCATTTTTGACAACATATAGTCCTTCCCAATTTGGTGCCCATTTACCCCGAGAATCGCGTTGGATAGGAAGTATCTTCTTCAGAACTAATTCCCCTTCTCAGAATTGTCTTGGTTTTACTTTCTTATCATATGCCCTCATCATTCTTTTATGATATAGTTGGCCATGGTAGAGAGCTGCAAAGCGCTTTTCTTCAATCAAATTCAGCTATTCATAGAGTTCTCTGATCCATTCAGCCTCATTCAGTTGTATTTCTCTGAGTATCTGGAGAGATGGGATTTCAACCTCAATAGGCACCATAGCTTCCATTCCATACACCAACGAGAATGGAGTTGTCCTAGTAGATGTCCTCACAATAGTCTGATAAGTGAGGAGCGCAAAAGGTAACTTCTCATGCTAGTCTCGATAAGTTTCAATCATCTTTGCCACAATTCTTTTGATATTCTTGTTAGCAACCTCTACCACCCCATTCATTTTTGGTCGATATGGTGCCGAATTGCTATGCGAAATCTTGAATTGTGAACAAAGCACTTTTATCATTCCACTATTTAGGTTATGGGCATTATCTAAAATGATATTTTTCGGGAGACCATACTGACAGATAATTTCCCTCTTCAGAAACTTGGCAACTACTGATTGTGTAACATTAGTGTATGAAGCTACTTCAACCCATTTGGTAAAGTAATCAATCATGACGAAAATGTATTGGTGACCATTCGATGCCTTTGGTGAAATTGGTCCAATAATATCCATGCCCTACATAGAAAAAGGCCACGAAGGTGCCATGACATGTAGCAGACTTGGACGAACATGAATTTGATCTTTATAGATTTGACATTTATGGCACTTTCTGGTATAGTTAATGCAATCTGATTCCAGCGTCAACCAATAATAACCAGATCTCATAATTTGCCTTGCTAACTTGTGCTCGCTAGCATGGGTCCTATAAATTTCCTCATGCGCTTTTTTCAAGATAAAAAATGGGCTTCTCTTGCTGCTACACATCTCAATAGCACTTAATCCCAGTTTCTCTTGTATAAGATTTCCTTATTCAGGTAGAAATTCATTGCCAGCCAGGTAGAATAATCTTTTTGTATTTTTAGAGACATGCCTCAAATTTTTTTGGTATTTGAGATACTACACAATGTAAAATGCCAAGGTTTTGTTCATCTTCTTCTTCAACACTAGTGTAATGAGCCAATTTGTTTTTCAAATCTATTCCCATAGGCTAAATTTTTGTATTTGCATCAATCTTGAACATGGAGACCAATGTGGCCAAAGCATCAACCAACTGGTTCTCCTCCCTAGGTAGGTTAGAGTCTTCAATATCTTCGCTATCAATTTCCTTGGTATCAATTAATTTTTCAAGGTTGAACTCAGGCTTGTTGCTCTTGTTATCTTCGCATTCATTGAGTAGAATTTTGGAAAGAATATGTACATGGAATGGAAATGTATTGCAAATGAATAAAAGGATATAAAGAGTGACAGTAATAAAAGGATTGGATTGCAAAGGAAATTTCAACTGTTTCAAAATCCATACATGTATTATATTCATCATTGTATTCAAAAAATGCATAAATAATTAGGAAAAACCTCAACATTGCATAAAAAGTGTCACCAACAACCTTGGGCATAAGTGTTGATTTGTCAAACAAAATTCACATGCATTACATTTTGTCAGAGAACATGGCTATTATCTTCACAGTAAACCAATTATCCAATTCAGTGCCTGAAGTTGCCTCAAATATCAGACTGTCAATATCACCATGCCCTTCATTCTCCACTTCTACCATACTCACAGATGCTTCTCCATGATTGGGTAAGGGATTTTGCCCCACATTGGGCTGTTGATACTTATTGAAACTAAGTTTTCTTTCCTTTACCAACTCTTAAACCTTAATTTTCAAGGCCATACAGTCTTTTGTGGAGTGACCCGCTGTCCCATTATGATAGTCACAATGAGCATAATCCCTTATACCAACTGGGATATGGTGGGTTGTATGTTTTGGTAAAGCGAGGTTTCTCCAACACACCCTGTTGCAGTAGTTGAGGAAGCAAAGCAGTGTAGGTGTATCGGATTGGATCAATATGCGCTTTGGTAAAAGGTCGGGATTGCCTTTGGTTGTTCCTAGTGTTTAGGGCTAAAGTGTTTGGTCTATGAGAGAATGTTTATGTCATGGGTGTAGGTTGGAATGTAGGTCCAAAGCCAATGTAATTTGAGGTAAGATATTGGTATGAGGTGGGGGGTCGTTGGAAAGAATAGGGTAATTACTAGTAAGGATACTGATAACCATAGGTTTATTGTGATGGGCTATATGGGTGAGTGTAACGCGATGGTTGGTAAGTGCTAACAGCATTAGCTTCTCTTTCCTTCTTTTTAGAACCTTGACCTTTCTTTGTGTTGATAGACTCTCCTAAATCAATCTTGCTAGATTTGATAGCCTTTTCAATTAACTCACCGACTACCACAATATCAGAAAAAGCTTTTGTGATGCTGGCCAGCGACCTATCATGGTATGGAGCTTTCAAGGTTTCTAGAAACATGAAGTTCGCTTCTCTATCTGTAAGGGGAAGATTGACCTGCGCAGCCATGTCCATCAATCTTTGGGAATACTCCTTAAAAGTCTCAGTAGACTTTCCTTCCATAGTTTGCAGGGTCAGATGATTAGAAGCTAGGTCTGTCATATGTTTATATTGGGCTATGAAAGCCTTAGCTAGATCAGTTTATGTTCTGATTCGGGTACAATCCAATCGATTGTACCATCTAGAGGCTGCTCCAGTTAAACTGTTCTGGAAGAAGTGAATCATGAGCTTATCATCAGAAGTGTGAGCCGCCATTTTCCTAACATAGCTCAGAAAGTGGTCTTGTGAACACTTTATGCCATTTTATTTCTCGAATTATGGTACCTTGAACTTAGGAGGAATTACCAACCCTGGTACCAAGGTGGCTTCGGAGGCATTCATGGCCCTGTGATAGCTAAACCCTTCAACCATCTTCGACCTTTCATCTAGCATGCTTAATAGCTTGCTATTTCATCAGGCTTCCCCTTATCATCATTATTAAAAATGATGGGGTTTGTTGCCTTATGTCCATTCAGAACCATGGGTTGAGGCACAAAATGTGGCATGGGTGCTTCAGGATAGGTATATGCTCCTACCAGAGGTGGCGAAGGATAGAATGGCATTATTGGTGATGGCATTATGATGTTTCCAAAAGCTTGGGTAATTATGCCAATGGGCTCATGGCCTGGTGGTGAATTCTACTCATCATCCTTCTTACCACCAGAAACGTCAACTGTTGTCTTCTCTTTGACCAAATTGGACGTCATTTTCATCAGTTCGCGCATCTGTTCCCTCAATTCTTCATTTGATTTCTCCAACTACTCAACTTTTGACGTTTGTTCACTCTCCATGATTCTAACTTGCAAACAAGTATAATATCTCCTTTGAGCTATCTTGGAACCTTAACCCGTCATAAACATGAATTAGGCCATTTATTATTAGTATTGCCATAAGGAGGTTTATAAAACATCTCGACTACTCGATGAACATTTTATAAACCTCTTTTTCATCCAGAATTTTATCATTGCCCTACGGAAATGATGAAACTGCTTCTCTAATTGGCACATGTTTATTCCAATGTCATGATTTTGATGGATGCAATGCAAAGTGATATGCAAAGAATGCATGGGGTGTGTATGACAAGGAAATAAAAGAAATTAGTATCCATAGGAAAATAAAACAAAATAAAACAAGATATATAAAAGAATTTCCTTTTTTTTTTTTTAGCCAAGATAGGGTCCTTTTTTTGTACATGATTATAATTTTCTTCACAATAAAGTCATCCAATCGGGCAGTAATGCCTTTGGGATAGGTAGTCTTCCTATTGTGGATAGGGGGTGCCCTACCCACTCTACAGTCCAAGCAGAACTTGTGGAATATAATGGTAAATGTGAGAGTGTTTCTTCATGTGTCCTAGTTTCGATTTTCACTCAATTTAGGATTAACACTACTAAAGTTTAGGCTCATCACTGGTATCTATATCCTGGGTTTAGTGTTATAAAGGTCAAAGTTCCCAAATTGTTCCCAAGATTCTTTCACCCATTATAGGTTAGAAATTGGAGACGGTTCGATTTGAGTGGAGACATTTCACTACTAAACTCCGCTTGGAGGCAATTACCCCACAAGAGTTAGCTACTTTGCCCCCTTCTAGAAGGTAAGAGCCCGGGTACAATAAGGCTCATGCATGAATGCAATTTGTGAAGTGTGTGTGAAGGAACATACAAACCTTTTACTAATTCCACAACTAAACATAATTTAAACTTCAAATGAGAGAAACACATAAATAATTAGTAATTATAAAAAAATAATATGACAATAAATAAATTGGTAAAAAAACAAAACAAAAAAAAAAGCAAACAAGTTATGTAAATTAGAACATAATTATTCATAAAATCACACTAACATGCCCCTAAGAAAAATTATTCACAAAATTAAACCATGATACAACCAATTATTAAGACCAAGAATAAAACCAAACTAATTAATGGCTCGACTCTCTAACTATCCCTAGTGGAGTCGTCAAGCTGTCGCAAATGAGGGTCCGGGAACCCTATCGTCCGACTTATCAAAATTTATGGAGTCGCCACTAATCTTTTTTTCTAGCTGTGATTAGTCACCTATGTGAACCTACCTATCCTAATGTAGTTATGGGTACACTAAGCTAGGTAAATTCTAGTCTACGAAACAGAGTTGAGTTCGGGAGTTTATTTACGTGTGGGGAAGGATCAATACCATCACAACACCCGTCGAAATGACGTTACCATCTTAATCTAATTCTAATCTAATCCTAGGTCTTATTAAAGCAAGGTTGTATTTTATTTTAAGGATAACCGAAAAAAAATCTTTACATAATTTATTATTCATTTATTATTTTATTATTTTATTACTTTTTAAAAAAATCTTATTTATTAGAAATATTAAGCTTATACATGATGCATGTGATGCAAAATTATTTAATTAATTAAAAGTGAGAGTAAATTTTTTATTAGAAATCCTCTCTAAACCGCTTCGGCTTATCCGATTGAGTTTAAAGAGAACCTCTCCCTAAGGGACCATCCCAAGAAGTTCCTACACGACTTCAAGGAATGACCACCCTCACCGGGTCCATTTTCCATTAGACAATTCATATCTCTAATGCAATGACAAGTACACTATGATATGCAAGTGTAATAATTTAATTTTAATTAAAAATAATTAGTGAGAGTATATTTTTGTTAGAATCCCATCCAAACCGCTTCGGCTTACCGAATTGAGTTTAAATGAAACCCTACCTTAAAAGACTATCCCAAAAAGTGTCTACACGACTTCAAAGAAGGATCCACTCACTGGGTCTTTTTTAATTTACTTTTTCTTTTTGCAAATGCAATGTTAAATAATACATGAAAATGAGAATTAAAGTTAAGTATTATTAATTAATATATTAAGTGAAACATAACATAAAAATAATTAACTACAAATTGACACTCTAAGATCCAAACAATGAAACAATCCAAGATGATGACAAAGCAAGATAATGGCCCATAATACAATAGTTTTTTAGTCAAAGCCTATATAATAACAATAACTAAAGTTTGAGATCTTTACCTTAACCCTAAACGTGATCAGGCTTTAAGTCTTCCAATTAGTGAATTGAATTCCACCAACCCACAAGGTGATGGCCTTCACAATGTCTTTCCCTTCTTTTGTCTTTTGTTGTCAATGTGGTCACTTCCCCGTCTCCTCTAATAGATCATGTACAAGCCCCCACGTTAACTTGTCTTCAAAATTGCCTTTTTCTTGGGAACAGTCTTTTTATGATCTGCTTTTTGACTTTGCCCCAACAAGTCCCAGCCAAACACCTACCTGAGCCACAATAGCTAATATCTATTTCACCACCGTGAGCTCTATGCTTAATCTGCTTTTTGTCTATTGATTCCGAAAGGTACCCGGCTTTCTATCTCAACACTCTCCTTTTTTTTTCTTTTTTTTTTGAGAAAACGAAAACACCGAAATCCTTTTTTTTTTTCAAAATAGCTTTCTTCTTTTTTTTTTCAGCTCTAGGTACTCCTTATATACTACTCCAAGAATTAGAGTTTTAATGAGTTTTCTTGCATACTAAGTATTAGGGTTAAATCTTCCATGATATCCTTTCCTTTTTTACCAAGACTTCCTCTTTGATTTTTATTTTAGAATATTTCATAATTTTTAAGCCCACTCATAAAGACCCAAAGCCTAAATATTTTCATTTTAAATTAAAGCCCAAATTTAATTTTAGCTCCAAATTAAAGTCTAGCCCACAATTAATCTTAGTTAGTTAAATTAAAAATTTATCTAATTAAAATTAGACTAGATTTAAAATTGAAAATAATATTAAAATTAAAACTATAACTTTGAATGAAGAAACACTATTTTCCGGATAAAATATGGTGTCTACATTAGGGAGGGGCACTGTGATCATGGAACCTTAGGATTGAAAGTCATAGGGGGAAACTCGCAAGGGTTAAAGTTGATGTAGTTGTGGCCACCCACAGTGAATGGTATTGTCAAGGGAATGGGTTTAGAGTGAGAGATATATAAATAATTATATATTATATTAAAAAGGTTTTCAAAGGAAATGAGATAGCCTTCGATGATCCAAGGCTAATGACAGATTAGAGAGACCAAGCCTCAGAGTGTGTTTTCACAGCCGGTCCATAGTTTATGTTATTATTATTATTATTATTATGGTCATTGATGTTGTTATTATTATTATTATTATTTGAATTAGAAGGTTATGGGGAAATTATTTGATGAAATGTATTGCAGTGCTATAAAAAATAAACCTTATGTAGATAGGGAAGCAAGGAGTCGATCCCACAGAGAGCCACATTGATTTACCATTACTTTCACAACGAAAACAAACAATAAAAGTAAACAAGGTTATGAGGTAATAAACAAAAGAAAATTAAAATCAACTAAGTAAACTATATGATTAAAGACCTCCAACCTAATGTTTAAGGATGCTTACAAACTATCCGAACATCAGTTCACCTGACACACCTGGACCTAATCCAACTTTTCCGTACTAACGGAATAGTGTAAGATGGTGTATTAACTTGACAATACATCGGTCCAGATGTGTCTAATTAAGAAAAGAAGTTACGCTTAAGATAAGACGTAGATGGAAGATGAGACAAGTGACCATGCATAGAAACATAATATGGACTTTTTTAAGTCCATAGCCAATGGATTGGAGATTCATTGGTGATTTGGTCGGTGGATTAGGCCAAGGATCAAGATTATGAGAGGTTACAGAGAGGGGAAAAAGTCTGGATCGGGATTCGAGTAGACCTGGTGTCGAGCTTATCTATAAATAGGGGCAGATAAGCTCTCTCCCTCTTATTTTTCTTCTGCCTCTCTTCCTCTCCTCTCATTTGCTTTCTGAGAGCAATTTTGGACGTTTGGCCGATTCGAACAATTCGATCGAAGGATCAAGGCGAGATCTTGGTATGTTATTCTACTCGCCTTAATCTACATTTTATTAAGTTTTCACGTATTCCCATGCATCGGTCTAGGAGAGATCCAAGCTCAAAGTTAGTTTAGCTTTTTAGTTAGATTTTAAGTTTAGATTTGAGATCTAGGAACTTTGAGCTTGTGATTCTCATTTCTGCTTCGGCAAACACGTCGTAAGAGGTGAAAGGAATGTCCGTCTCGATTTTCTGGCCAAACCATGGACCGAAGGGCTCGAAAATTGAGGCAAAGCTTCTGTTTCCGAGGCCAACACACGGCTCCCGCTTGGGAGCCAAGTCACTCCTATCGAGGGGCACGGTGAGTGGAAAACTTGGGAGAGGCATGTAGGGAAGCTCGCCAGGGCTCAACGTAGCTGTGTTCAACCACAGCGATGGGCACCACCGAGGGAACTGGCTAGAAAAAGAGAAGAGCCGAAAAATGGTTTTAAAGAGAAAAGAGATAGCCCGAGGTGCAGTAAGGCATACAACCAGCCAGTCGTGCCTTTAGTATATTTGATGCCAGCCTGTTTTAGTTATAAATTATTTTAAAGGTTTTAAAAATCAAATTCTCACTTGAAGATTTTGAAAGGAAGTGTTGAAAACAAAGTTTTTATTTTATTTTATTTTATTTTATTTTTATTGTATTTTGGATTACCTCTGTTTCCCTAACCCCGATGGAGATTCATTGAATCTCTGTGACGCACCTGTATCCAATGTAGATGGATATAGATCCGTGTATGGGGTCAGCAGTTGGATCAGAGGTTCACCAGAAGACGTTAGTGGCTTAGGCTTAGTAGTTTCTACTGCGTAGGTATTCTTTTAAATTAATCCATTGGTATTATTTTTAAAATTAAATATTTTATTAAATGATTTCTAATTAAAATTTTAGTTTTGTTTCGCAGTGATGATATCTATTTTATGCCTTGAGATGCCTCGGATACGTGGCTGCAGTCGAGCGGGTCAAGCGTGACAACTTGGATGGTATCAGAGCATTTAAAATATTCTAATTTGTTTTTGAAAGCTATAAAGTATTTTCAAAATGTTTTCAAAAGTTTTCGAAGCCAGTGGATTAAATAGGTTTAAAACTCTAGAGTTCAAGTATGTAGTTACTCGAAAGCATCATAAACGCATCAAACCTACTCTTAGAATACCTTCTTTAGCAGCAAGCCACCAAATAGAGTTCCCGAGTGTGGTCTTTAAGTGAGATGACACCATGATCACCCTTTTTCTCAAGATTTGTGAATGCAAAGCACGCTTTCCAAGAAAATCCGTAACGCCAATTCTTCAATTTTTAATGTTCTTCCTACTCGACAGCTAAACTATGCAAGGGATGGTATTTCCCTTGAGATGACAACATAGATGTGACGATGTCTCGTCCACGCTCTGAGATAGCCTAATCAGAGCTTACCAGTAAGTGAAACTGGTTCGATGCCAACCTTTAAAGTTGTGGGCATCGGGACTTACTAGTAAAGCAGTGAGTTTGACTTTTAACCTTAAATTAGATGCGTTCCTCCATTCTTTACACTAGTAACGTGTAAGAGTTGGGAGGAAGTGAAGAGGCTAGAATGAGGCAAGGAGCCAAGATGGGTCTAACGTGCGTAAACGCTAACCCCACTTCTGTCGCTCTCTACACCATTAATTTGTAGCCTAGGAGAGAGAGTTGGGTTAGAATAAGAGAAATTAAAACCATTGATCACGGAGGATGAGGTTGACCAATACCTCAGGATGTGAGGTGAGGCATCTGAACAAAGGGATTAAGGATCGAGAAGAAGCCCAAGTGGAGTAATAAAACCCTTGATGGCTAGGGTTCGAGGAGTGCTGCAGTGCATTTGCAGTCGAACGCCTAAGCCTTGGGGTAGTATGTGAGGTGGTTGGGCTCAACCGTTGGGATGAGCCCACTGGTTGGCAAGTCTGGTGGGATAAGCCCATAGATTGCCTGGATGATGCTCCTGGGAGTGGGCAAGAGGTGAGAGAAGTTGCAGCAAAGGCTAGCTGACTTATCTTGTTTTTACATTGTGGTGTGTAAATGGTAAAAGAAAGGGGGGCATAGGTGGACGAAAGAGAGTCCATCTGAAGTCAATTGAGGTGAGGCATCCAAGGAAGTTGGAAGAGATCGAGTGAGCCCAAGATCACGAGAGGTGAGATATGGGAGAATCAATTAAGGATGTGAAAAGGATTGATAAGAGAAAAACCCTAAAGGATTTGAGGATGGCAAAAAGGAAGAGTAAGGAAAGAGGAACAAGAGAGAAGCCATTCTTAGGAAACGATAAGGAGGAATAAGGCAAAGATGACAAGACAGAGAATGAGGGAAGAATAAAAAGAGATCACATCCATTTGCTCAACGAGTAGAACGTCCGTTACTGCTTGTCTGACCATTGGATACCAATGTTAAAAGAGAATATCGGAGAAAGAAGAGAAAGGAAATGAAGATAGAGGAAATGTAATGAAGAAAGAGATAAGCTAGAAACCTCCATTTCTAAGAGGATTAAGGGTGAGGAACCCCTCATTAATTGATGGATAATGAGAGTAAGAAGGAGGAGACCTCCAAGAGATGATAAGAAAGGATTTTGTCATGATCAAAGTCAATGGGAAGTAAGTAAGTCAAGAAAGAATGTAATGCAGGCAATGATGGGAATGCTTACATGTGTGTAAATGAAGAATATAAAGAGAATATTCCTCAAAACTAAAAGGACATCACCAGAAGGAACTGGTAAGAAAGAAGAAGGAGAAAGGGAAAGGAGAAGAAAGGCAAACCCTTAAACAAAGGATAAAGAGATGTTGTGATGTAGTGCAGAAGCTTTCTTAATAAAGAAAGAAAGCATAAAACTTTAGGTAAAAGGAAAATCTTAGGTTAATCAAAGATGAATAAGGCCTAGAAGAAAGAGAGACTTAGTTCAGTTGATGAACTAAGTATAGGCTAACTAATAGTAGAACCTTAAAAGAAGAAAAGTATAACATATCACTAGAAAACTTTAACCTTAATTAATGATAATTTCATAATGAATCATAGGTTAATAACCCCAAAATGACTAGATAGAATTAATAAAATAAGACTAGGAAATTAGAATTCAAGACAAGACCTAGGTAGACAACCTAGGGATAGGTTAAAGAAAAGGAATAAAAAGGGATTAAAAAGGCCTAGAAAGAGGATTAAGAAAGATATAGTGAAAGAACGTGCATAAAAGACTTAGAAACAAATCTTAGCTAAAGAAAATTCGAGCATAATGAACCTTAAATTCGAGTCAAGCCAAGGCACTACATCATACTACGAATAGGTCAAAGAAGAAGAAAGAATAAACAAGGATTATTGGAGGCTAGAACTGTTGAGTAAAAAGGGGTTTAAGGATATAAATTGGTGAAAAGAAAAGAAAACCCCCGACTACTTAATTTTGGAAATGAGAACAGGAGGGTTAAGAGTGTGAATGGGTAAAGAATATGAATTGGTGAAAAGAGATGAAAGGAAAGCCTTGATGATTAATGTTATGAAGAAGGGAGTAGGAGGTTGGATAGAAAGAAAAATTGGAGAAAATATAAGAGAATGAGCACTTGTAGGGAACGAGTAAATGGAGATGATCGTATCCTAATGGATGACGGGTAATAGTGGGTGATATCAGTAAAGAATGAATGGAAGAGAAGAAAAGAGAAATAAAGAAGTGATGATACCAAAGCTTGATGGACTAAACAAGGTGAAAGGATGATGATGACGAGAATAATGATGATAATGGAGATTTGAAGAATAATCAAACCCAAATGATGAGGAAAGTGGATCGACCTAAGTGAGAGTTGAAGATAGAGTAAGGATAAAACAATGATGAATAAGGTGATAATTGAAACTGGAAAAGACAAAAAGGTGAAGGCATGGCAAAAGAGCAAAATGAAGGAATTAAAAGTAAGAAGTTGAGGAATGTGGAAGATAAGTTGAACTTTTAGAAAGAGGGGAGTAAGCTAACTTTGAGGATAACCTCTCCGGAGAATAATAAGTGAAGAAAGGATGTGGGAGATGGAGTTAAACCAAGCTAAAATGGAGTTAGCTTGGAACAGACAAGAATATGAGGCAATGGAGGATAGAGAAAGGTGTTGTCTGCGATAAATAAACCATGATATTGAAAGACAATGAAGAGATATCAAGGAATTAAGAGTCGAAGGTGGCTGAGATAAAGGAACACATGTGAAAAGCAAGAGATGCGGGAACTGAGATAGAAAAGATGACAAAAGAGAACCCCAAGACTTAATGAAAGGAGTATGGGGATAAGGAAAGGAATTGATCAAGCCCATAAGCTTCTATCAGTATAGCTAGTCTGAGGAGCAGAAAGGAAATTCTAACACCCAAGAGAAGCAAAGGTACCAGAAGAAAAGAGAAATAAGGACGAGGACGACGAAGAGAGTCGAGGAAGGAAGCAAAGAGAAGAGAAAGAATGAACCCAGGGTAAAGGAAACCTTGGATAAGATGTGAAAGATCACGTAAATCAAGGGAAAGGAGTATGGAGAAGAGGAAAGATATGGAGATGACCCTAAGGAAAAAGGGTATGGAAATGACAAGAGCTGCACATGATGCCAAGGGATGGCAATGGACCAAAGAAAAGGTCAAGTTAAGTGGAGAACAAGAAAACCTCAACAGAGAAAGACGAAGATAAAGAAGCTACAAAGGATGCCGTACGAGTATGACATGCGTGAAGTACGCTGTTTCGCGTTGATGGAAAGGCAAGAGAAAGGTGGACCCCATAATAGACCGTGGGTGAATGGAAAAAAAGGAAGAGGATAGAGAAAGGGGATAAGAAAACCCCCAGACAGTATTGTTGATGAAAGGTGGACAACCATTAACAATGGAGGTAATGCAGAGAAAGGATGTTATAGGAAAGAGAAACACACGACACCTCCTGAAGTGAACACTTTAATGGAGTGAAAGATGAAAGAAAGCCTAAGAGACCAGGGGAATGGCCTAGATAGGTATAAAGTCGAGGCTCAGGTATGAGTGACTTTGGAGCCATGTGAGGCGTCCCCATGAGAAGAGAGATCAGAGATCGAGATCTTGAGGATCTCTATGGTGACCATTGGAGATGACCAACCCAGATTGTGTTTGGGGAGTGCATGAGGCCACCCAGAGTTCTCCATCCCAGAGAGGATGTAAGATGAGATGAAATGGGCTAGGGGCCCTATTTGAGATTGAGATGGGCGGTCAGAGAGTGAGTCAGATTGTGAGAGCTGAGAGGCCATGACCTATGATTCCTCTATTATGATGTGGCCGAGTTTGGGCCAGTGTGTACAAGAGCCCGACTCATATGCCATGAGAATTGAATAGAAGAAGATCAGAAAGAGAGAGAATGGAAGTAAGGAACAAAAGGGAGAAACAAAACTAAGGTAGGGGGGAAAAAAATTAACTCTTCGCATCCTCGCCGAGAAGGCGGGGGAGTTAAGCTAAGGTCTTTCCCAATAACTTGGTTACAAAAATGAGTATAAGACCATGAAATGACGAGAAATGCGTCAGAGTATAGCCTCAAAGTGAGAGTCAGTGATAAGGAGAAAGGGAGAAGAGACTCCTAAGAAGAGTAAGAGGTGTGGAACCTCAGGAGTAACAAGGGGATAGTCTCGTCAAGAAAGACTTGGAGGATGAGACAAGGTCAAAGCGAGAAGATGGAGTAGGCACGGATGAAGTGGAGGAAGAACCTCCAAGTGACACAATTGGAGTGAGGAAAGCCAAACCCATAATTGGATAAGGGTAGGCTATGTTAAGGAAAAGATAAGGTTTAAACTCAAGAGTAGAAGAGCGATGAAGCCACTCTTGAGAAAGAGTGATCAGAGTGTGTAGCGAAAGTGTGGTGGACTTCGGTAACGAATAGTGATGCGAACACTATTTGAAAACGAAAGGAGGGCTTGGAATAGAAGCCAAACCTCCGCAAGCTACCTTATTAATTTTGAGGACAAAATTTTTAGAAGGAAGGGAGAGTTGACACTCTCGGACCTAATCTGATTTTTCCGTACTAATAGAATAGTGAAAGATGGCGTGTTAACTTAACAATAGGTTAGTCCGGATGTGTCTAATTAAGAAGAGAAGTTAAGCTTAAGATAAGATGTGGCTGGAAGATGAGACAAGTGACCATGCATGGAAACATAATTTGGACGTTTATTCGGGAATCCGTAGAGGCTAAAGTGTCCCGAAAGGTTTTTGATGTTTCGCTTTCAATTACTGGCATGTTAAGCATCTGGCCATAAATTCTGCAACTTCTCTCTTCATTCCAGGCCATTAATAATGATCTTTGGTGGTTCAATAAATCTTGGTGCTGCTTGGGTGCATGGCAAATGGAGAAGAGTGAGCTTGCTGAAGAATAGTGCCTTTAAGGTTAAGGTCATTCGGCATGAAAAGTCGGCTTCTAAACAATAGAACTCCATCACTTCAAACTAAAAATTCAGATTGTTCTCCCAACTGTAACTTCTGAAGCTCTTGCTATAATCTCGGATCGGAAGTTCAGAGATTACGAATTCAGTCATCTAGCACTGGCCTAGCTAGAATCTAGGCGATCAGTGGACCATCATGGGAGTCATAGGCCAATCTAGCTCCAGTTGACCTAAGCTCCGCTAACTCTGGCAAGTGAACATCTCTAATTGTCGCTAGGGGGTAATTGCGTTCCGGCTCAAGGCATCTGCAACCTCGTTAGCTTTGCCGAGATGGTATTTGATGATAGGATCGTAATCTTTGATAAGATCTAGCCATCACCTTTGCCTCATATTCAAATCACGTTGACTCATGAAGTGCTTTAGGCTCTTGTGATCGGTGTAAATGCGATTCACCATATAAATGGTGGTGCCAAATCTTTAAAGCGAAGACTATGACTACAAGCTCCATGTCATATACTGGATACTTCTCCTCGTTCGATTTCAATTGACGAGTAGCCTAGGCAATTACCATTTTATCTTACATTAACACGCATCCAAGTCCTTGGTATGATGCGTTAGTATACACAATGAACTCTTTGCCGTTCACTGGTAAGGCAAGTACAGATGCTGATGTCAATTTGTCCTTCAACTTCTGAAAACTTTCTTCACAGACATCTGACCAGAGAAACTTAACATCTTTGCGAGTCAGTTTCGTTGACGGTGCAACAATTATGGAGAATCCATCCATAAATCTTCGATAGTATCCAGCTAACCCCAATAAGCTTCAAATTTTAGTGGGATTGGTGGGGCGTTTCCAATTGGTGATCGCCTCGATCTTGCTAGAATCCACAAATATAACTTCCCTAGTCATAACATGACCAAGGAATCAAACTTGCTGCAACTAAAACTGAAACTTGGAGAGCTTCGTATACAACTGGTGCTCTCGAAGAGTTTGTAGCACTATGTGAAGATGGTTGGCATGCTTTCACCGATTTGTTGAATAAACCAATATGTCATCAATGAAGACGATGACAAATCGATCTAGATACGGATGGAACACTCGGTTCATTAAGTCCATGAATGCCGTTGGAGCATTGGTCAGTCTAAACGACATCACACAGAACTCGTAATGTCTGTATCTGGTATGAAAGGCAGATTTGTAGATATCTTCCACTCGTATCTTCAACTGATGGTAACCCGATCGCAAGTCGATCTTGGAGAATACTCCGACACCTCGAAGCTGGTCGAACAAGTCATCAATGCGAGGCAATGGATACCTATTCTTCACTGTCACAGCATTCAGCTTACAATAGTGGATGCATATCGCATTGAACAATCTTTCTTCTTCACAAACAATACAAAGGCTCCCCAAGGTGAAGTACTCGGTCGAATAAATCCTTTCTCTTACAGTTCGGCAAGTTGTTACTTCAACTCAACAAGTTCAGTAAGTGCCATACGGTATGGAGCCATAGAGATTGGATCCGTACTAGGATAGACTTCGATAGGGAAGTTGAAGTCTCTCTCAGGTGGCAAACTAGGTAATTCATTAAGGAAAACATCCGAAAATTCATTCACTACCGGCATATCTTCAACGTTAGGCTCTTCCATTGAAGAATCTACCACGTGATCTAACACGGTTTTACATCCTCTTCGTAGCAACTTACTTGCTTGAATGGTAGAGATGATATTCGGTATGCCTCTGCACTCATTGTAGAAGTCGATCATGCTGCCATCAGGTCGAGGAATTCTCACCAAATGATGCTCACAGTAGATCTGAGCACGATGTCTCCTTAGCCAATCCATTTCTAAGATGGCATCGAAGTCAAACATTTGCAAAGGAATCAAGTCTGCTTCGAAAACAAGGTTTTCCAACCTCATTGCACATCTCCGATACACTTATTCCGAACCATTCTTTCACCCAAAGGTGTATTCACCAATAACTCATACCCTAAGGGCGATAATGGTCTATCCGTATGCACGGCGACCTTGGTATTCACATAGGACAAAGCAGCTTCAGTGTCCATAACCATATAAGCTGGTTGATCGAAAATAACTACCGCACCTAACGTCCAAAAATTTTTTAAAGTGGTTACTTTCATTCCACATTCAACTATGAAAGTGATGATATCTTTATGTGCAAAAAATAACTATTCATGAATATTTAAATATATACTTATCGGCGACTATGTCTAGATGGGAGTCGGCATCCTCTTGCAACATGGCATATACCTGGGTGTGCTACTGCTGCTGCAAGGGTCGTCTCTGAAGTACTGAACTGTTGCCAACACCAGAATGCTACTGAGAAGAAGAGGGAGTGGCATATGAGTGGCGCAAGCTAAAAAGGACGGAATCCCCCATAACTGCTCGGTCCTGTCGAAGGCTAGCCAAAACTCCATCTAAGTGGTGCAGACGCAGTAAGGGGACAAGTATGCACTATATGGCCTACACCTCCATATTGATAGCATCTGATCCCACCCCTGCACTGGCCAAAATGGTTTCGTCTGTAGTGTGGACACTGGGGTGTAAACTCTCCTTTCTTCTTCCCAAACCATCCCTTGATCATGGATTCGAATCCAAATTTTCCTTTCCCTAGACCACTAGAGTAAGATGGTGGCAGAGGAAGTGACATCTGTGGTGTTAGGGACTCGATAGAACTGCCTCTAGATACCCAACTATAAGAGCCCATGCCCTTTAATTTCTTCGATGCGAGGTTTGAAGATACATTGGATGATCGCTGTCCGCTTGCGCTCGAACCTCCTGGCTGATGCTGAGCAATCATAGCCTCAACCAACAAAGCATTCTGTCAATGCTGCTCAAAGTGGCTCTGGGGCTGGGTGTCATGGGCTATATGATCTCCCACCGAAGGCTGTTGACAAACTGAAGACAGAAGGCCTCCTCAGTGATGGACTAAAGATGATGTGAAAGTCTCCGCAACTCCGTCTTTGAACTCTTGACGGACATGTCACCCTGCTGCAGCTGGAGAAACTCGCTGTATCTCATCAAAATCATATCCTCTGACAAGAACCTCCGTCAGAACTCGATCACAAAGTCTCTCAAGTAACCGATCCAGTGACTCGACACTCAAAGTTAGTCCACCAACTCAGTGGCTGCCTCTGAAAATATCAGGTAACCACGCTCACTCGCTCTTCTGAAGTCATGCCCAAGCCCTCCGTGTTCTTGGTAACAAAATGTAGCCAATCCCAAGCTGCATCAACAAAAGTATCAGAGAGCTTTGGAGTGTCTAGCCCCTTTATAATGCGAAGGAACCTCACTAGGCAGGTCTCCGAAGCTGTGGCACTTTTAGAAGTGCTCAGCACACCGCCAAACTGATAGTACAGTAGACCATAAATGGATACGATGGTTGATATGAAGGGTAGGCTGATCAGCAAGCTGCTGGGAAGACTGTGGTAGGTCAGGTGTATAATGCAGTCCTGTCGGTGTCGGCATCGGCAGCGACGGATGAACCGGTGTGCATTGTCGGTAGGTGGATAAGCACCACTAGGCATATGTATGGAAAAGAATTTACTAGCCCAACTACCGAACATCCGCTCAAGGTCGGTGGGCGTATACTGCACTGACGTGGCAGTCGTCAGAGGTGGGGAAGGTGGAACCTCATGCTAAAAACCCTGATGCTAGTCTCATCTATAAGTGCTACTGGTGGGATAGGCACATTTGGGATCGCTGTGGTATCCGGATCAACACTAGGCTGTGCCTCGGGTTGCCAACGTGGGCGACCCCTGCTCTTAGGTACTGAAATAGGTACCGAAGTGTCGATGGTATCCTTTCTTCTAGGTGGCATGGTGTATGCTATATAAAATCTAGGTCAGTAATCATAAATATCTCTATACTAACCGTACCCCATACCTCTATTACAAAAATCAGAAATCTCAAAACTATGTGAACTCCCCGGCTCGGTATAATACAGGTGTAACATATATTTTAAAATTTGCTCTGAAACCAATCAAATTGTCACGCCTCGACCCGAGGGCTCGGCCACGTGACAACCACCGTACCACCTCGAGATGCATGCCTCGAAAGGCAGGCTATCCTAGTACAAGTCATAAATAAGGGGTACTCAAGCAATAATTGAAAATATATAAGAAAATAATATAGAAAATATCATAAGATATTTATATAATAAATGTGGCACGTTTTATGGTACAAATATGCAGCGAAATAAATAATAATCTAATAATATACAATACTAGTCCTAAGCCAGGGTTCACAATGGATCTAGGTGGAACCTACAAAATCGTGTCCGTAGGTGATATACCGGGATGACTGTTCACTGGGATGCCTGTCGTCCGAAACCTGATGACCTAATGAAATAAATGAATGGTGTAAGTACAAATATATATGTACCCAATGAGGGACCTAGTTTTAATGGCCGATCACCTCAGGCTAGGGATATGAAATAATCCAAAACTCTTTAATAAACCATTTTATGAAATCATATGAAGTCCCACACCAAAACAGATATCAAACGTCATAAATGGGCTGGCATTTGAAATCGTCCTAAAGGTACACCAGTGCACTTGGGTGCCCCGTTGGACCGTCAAGGGCTAACTCATATCTCAAAATCCTTTTTCTTTTATTCTTTAGCCCGTTCCCTTGACGTTGCCAACGCTGTGGTGGAACACAGCTACATCGAGCCTTGGCGAGTTTCCTTACGCGCCTCTCCTAGGGTCTCCACTCACCATGCCCCTTAATAGGCGGTCCACGGCTATTTCGTTGCATGCCTCTCACTCGGCCCACATGCTCCCTCGAATCAGAGCACCGAGGCCCTTTTAATCACTCAACTCCCAAGGGTCATATCATCAATAAAAACATAATAATAATATTTCCTATATTCTTTTGAAAACCCACCCTTAAATCCGTTTGTAAACTCATGTGTGAGGGTGGACAGTCCATATCCCAAAACATTATAAACTTTTAATAAAACAGTTAATAAAACAATTAGAAAGTCGATTGACCCTCAATGGTCTACCATTATAATCCAAGCCACTCACTAGTAAGGGACGTTTGTATTCGGGAGAATATACCCCTTGAATGCCCTAGCTCGAACGCTATCGCCCGATCTCATGCAATCACGTACCTAAATAATCAAATTGAAATTTAATTTGATTAACAAAGGCATTCGACTACTAATCAAACATCACAACATGACCTAATTAGGGTTTCTAGTCGAAACTAAATTAGACAAGTCCGGAAGTCAATTGAAGTCAATTAGGGTCTAGGGTTGTAAAATGACCAAAATCCCTTGCTATAGTGTAGGTTCGGCACGGCCAAGGCTCACTCCCATGCGGGAGTGGCCGATTTGGGGAAATTTCCCCATAATTGGTGAGTTCGGTGCCGAACATGCTCTATTTCAGGCCGAGAATTGGCCTCCTATCTTCCCAAGCTCGGTTTGAGCTCAATTCAATACCAAACCGCATGAAATTTGAAACATAAGCACTTCAACACTACTAAAGGATCACAGCTTCAAGAACTAAATTAAACAGCTAGACATGCATGAATTTCTGATCAAAAGCCTAAGGGTGCAAGTGTTTTTGTCCAAAAACAAATTTTGATCTTCAATTCAACATTTCTCTTAGCTCACTCAACGAAATCAAGCAAATAAGTAGTCAAATTAAATCTTAAGGAGTCTAGAACAACATCCAAGAAATCAGCCAAAGCCTATGGTTGGATTGGAAGATATGGGCCGAAGAACACAATGACTCCAAATTAGCAACTTTGGAGATTTGAGGAAAACTTGATGAATTTGATGTTGTTGATCTTCAAGGAAGCTAAAGAAGTTGTTTGTGATGATTATTGAAGTGTTTGAAGAGGGATTGAAAAGATGAAATCGGTGGGAAATTGAGAGAATTTGAAGAGAATAAGAAAAGAAAGAAAATGATGCAACAATATGGGGTCAGGTAAGCGACCTCCCATATAAAATGTTGGGTCCGGCACCGGAGTCACCAAATTTAAGTTGACGTTTGGTCAACTCACTCCCATCTCGTCAGTTTCCGAACCCCAGTGTACATAATCAACTCTATACTACAAATTAGGGTTTCTAAGCTCAAAATTGAGCTAAAGCAAGTTCAAAATGTCTAAAGAAAGCCCAAATTCATTTCTTGGCTTACAACTTTATATACAATTTCACAACTTGACATGTGCGGACTAGGTCCGGGTGTGTCAGAAAGATTCACCCAACATGAATCTTTTAAATAATCTCTTTGAATTCCTCTTTAGTAAGGTGTCCTACTCAAGTTCCACTAGTATCTCAATTAACCCCTAAATAGCATAGATGAAAAAGAGATTGGTGAGTCAATTGCATAAACAAGTGATCATGGGCCCTTAACTAAAAGCAGAAACAATAGAGAAGTAAATAAACAAGTATATCTACCTTAAAATAGAGAAATCAAGGAACAATTACAAAGTAAACTAGTTAAGAATAAGAAACCTCACTCTAGAACATTAGATTGGAGAAAATATGTTTAAATTTTCATAAAACAATAAACAATAAATCTAAGAATTATCCAAGATCCAAAAGTTAAGAGCTCAAAAGCTAGGGTTTTCCCAAACAAAAAGCATTATAAAGGGTAGGTTCAATCTCCTAAAGAATCTAGGAGATCTCTTTCTTATGCCTTAATTCTCTTCGTTCATTAATTGATTCTTGATGACCAAGTTTCAATTAATTCTAACTTCCTCTTGAATCTTTCTTGCTTTTAGGCTTCAATTGTTGAGTTTTGATGGTTAAGAATGATCAAGTGTTAACCAAAGGATGTCCAAAGGCCCAAGGGTGCAAAAATAGCTCGAATTAGTGGTAAACTCAATGGGACTGAGCGCCGACTTGGCCAGCAGCCAATGGCCAGTTGTGAGCAGAAATTTTACTTCATTTGGTGTAGCCATAGTTGGTGATTGGCTAGAAGGTAAGCCAATGCTGGCTAGCCTCGACCAAGAAAGATAGTGCTCAGGGGCCGTTTGGTTCGCGGCTATCTGAAAATATAGTTAACTATCTATTGGTAATCTATAAATATTACCACGTTTTGTTACATTCACATGGATATGTGGTGGACATTTGAGATTACCACATACAGATTACCATGAATATAGTAATATAGATAGCCATAAGGGGAGGTGGCTATATGAGATTACCACATTCATGAAAATCTAAATAAAATTCTTTTACCAGAATACCCTTATTGTTAAAAGATTTGAGACATGAACAACCTTATGAAAGATTAAATTCAATAATCATACTAAGAGAAACTAAATGAAATAAATAATTAAAAATAAAATTAATTAGTTGTTTTTATTAATTAATTAATCATTTAATTTAATTATTTAATCTAATTTAATTAATTAATTATATATAATTAATTATTTTATTTCATTACTTAATTATTTAATATAATTTAATTAATTACTTGTTTTTATTATTTAATTTATTATATAATTAATTATTTTATTTAATATTTGCTAAAATATTTACGCAACGACTTTTAATTGTCATTAAAAGTAATTTGTAATATCAAAGTCGTTGCCAAAATATTTGGATAACAAAATTTTGTTGTTGCCAAAAAAATAATTTCTTTAGCAAAGACAAAATGTTATTTAAAAAAAAAAATTGTTTAGAATGACATGTTAGTTGCAAAAAATATAATTTCTTTAGCAACGACAAAATGTTGTTTCTATTGATATATTCGGACACAACTTTGGATTGTACAAAAGTCATTACTTTACCTCTTAAACAACGGAGGTAATAGCATAAACAAAAAATAATTGCCAAAATTTTTTCGCAATGACAAAGTGAGATTACGCAACGACTAAAGTCGTTGCGAAATGACCATTTCCTAGTAGTGCTTGGCGAATCAAGCTTAAGTTCATATTATTTAAAACTCATATAATTTTAGGTTAGGATAGTTTCAAATTTAAATTATTTCTTATTCAATTCATTTCATATTTTTGAGATCTTTGGAGTTTAGACTTTTGACTTTGTCAAGAAAATAAAAATAGGGTAAAGCAGGGGGTTCTTGATTAAGATTTAGTTTGACACAATAATGAGATCGGTTCTAATGAAACTGAAAATAATGATGGTGATCAAATTAATAACTATAGTCATGAGATTGAAATTATAACAGTAAGGTGAAAATGAAAGCTATGATCGTTAAACAATGGTGGCTTTAAAATAAAAAGGAGAAATGTCCTTTTTGATAAAAAAAATAACAAAAAAAAGAGAGGTTGAGAGTGGAGGCAGGGGGGTTGGGGTTTCAAGTAGACAACTAGTGGTAGAATATTCCACTAGTCCAGAGAAAAATTTTGGTTTAATATCTAATTTAGTCTTTAAATTATACAAAAAATGATAAATTGATTATTGAACTTTTATTTGAAGATATACAAAAAAATATACTTTTATTTGAAGATTATACTAACGTTTCTTTTACACGTTAAGGTTTTAATTTAAAAATAAAAGTCATGATTCTTAATTTTTGATGATATCGTTAATTTTCTTTCATTTAGGAATCAATTTATCAGAAACAAGAGTTCAATGACCAATTTATCTTTTTTCATAAAATCCAAAAACCAAATTAGATATTAAGACAACAAATTTTGATGTTAGTGCAATTGGAGTTTGTCAGATAAGCAAACTCCACCGACCCGTTATTTTACCTAAGCAGCAGCGTAGTTGGCTGGGTGTAACCAACGCACCCTAAAGATATGATTTTTTTGGGTTAGACGTTTTTGGTTGGACCAAAATTTTACATTTTACCGAACTCCAGTCTAGTGCAAAAGGAAGAAGATTTTAACAGAAAAGATACTAAAAATTTTATTACTAATCAATGAAATAGGTGAAGCATCCCAATAAATTTTCCACCATCAAGACCACGTTTGTTGAGCATTGACAAAGCTTGAACCAAACTTGTTCCCACAAATATATATATATATATATATATATATATATTTTAAGTTATAAAGAAACTTCCCAACTGAAGTTTCTCCTAAACCATCAAATTAGTAATTCAGAGTTTCATTAAAAATTCCATAGCTAATCATATTATTGTCGCCAGATAATCTAGTTGTTGATACAGACTAGTGTTATATATATATATATATATATATATATATATATATATAAAGAAAACAGAGGCGAATGACATCTCTTTATCAGAAATATAATATTATATTTTTTCAAGGGACCATGTCTCTTATATTTGGTTACTTGAAATATTTATATCTAAGTGCTGAAATAATAATTTTTGTCTTAGACCGGTGAGATTAAAATGAGATTACTGTAGTTGTGAGATTAGCAATCCAAATAAGATCAGCGATCTAAAAATATGTATTTGATAATACAACAATGATGGTGGTATAAGAATTAGCAATGACCAAAAGAGGTATTAATTTAAAAATAAACTCTTTTAATAAAAAAATTTTTAAAATTAGTATATTTTGGGGGAAAAAATCCCCATTGAACTCAACTGGAGCTCAAAGCACGAACAAAAATTTGAGACATCAGTTCAGTGGGAGACTTGCCATATAGGCAATCGCCATCGCACCCAATTGCATCGAGCTAGTGCTAAATATTGAAACAAACGGAGCCGAAGTGCATTGAACATTTTAAACTTTTTTCAATTCTTAGATCCTTTATCTTTCTCCCTCAAAAATAAATCATTCTTTTCTAAAAAAAAAAGAAATGTTTCAACCAGCACTTTTATCCCACAATTTTAATCCACTTGACGTGGCACAAGTTTAACTACAAATTTTAGAAGCAATCACGGTAAATTTAAAATTTTAAGACATTTATTGTGATAGGATTTTAAGATACGTTCGGTGCACTGAATATGATGAGATAATGTGAAAATTTATGTGTATTTGGTAGTATTGTTTATATTGTTTATATACGATTAAATTGTCGAAAGGATTAATCATCCTATTGGCATAAGATGACTCAATCTCCAAAAATCATTCACCAATAAGATTAATCTTATCCACTATATAAATAATACAAAGCATACTATAAAATGTACATGATTTTTCTTCTTAGCCTATCCTATCCCATGCATCAAATTACGGCATGTCATATAGTCAAAAGTGATGAGTTATATAAGGGCCTATTTGGGAGAGCAGTGGCGGTGTGTTTGGTGCAATTAGAAGCCCAAATGCACTGTCATTGCTATTTGCTAAGTTTTTTTTTTCTCGTTTACGGTAATTATTTTCATAATTTTCTCATATGTACCGTAATTTTCTTATCTATACAATAATATTCTCAATGTTTCAATTTTATTGACTCAATCTCTATGCTCTTCCAAACAGGACCAAAGTAAGTGCAAATGCAATAATTTCGGCTTGTTGTTTCTTAGCAAACTGTTCTTTAAACTTTGTTTGAATTTGTTTAATAATTAGAAAGATTTGGTGAAAAGAAGACAAAGTTTTAGTATTAATCATTGCTTCTTTCTTTTTGGTAAGAGGCTGTTGTGTTAATTAATGTGTTTTCGAGGCCAAAAAGTTATTCAACTGCTGGTTTCCATCTCTTGAAATAGAGTTTAACATGTCAATTGAATTTAACTCTTAAATATAGCATCCAAAAATTATTAAAGGCGCTAAAGAGGTTCACTATTAGGATTTGAGACAAAATGAACTGGCCCAACAAGTAAATTGTGAATCTTAAATTTCCTCCTACCAATTTGAGTCTTAATGATCATTTAATTTCGTATGAGAGGTGTATGAAACTTTGAAAGAATTTGAACTTTAAAATTAAAATGGAGCTTAATGATATGATTTGGACGATAGTGGATATAAGTGTTAAATCGAGGGTTTAGATCTAATAAGTTGTTGGAGTAATGAAGAAGATAATAAGGATTTAAGTAAAGAGATTATTGGTGTTAATAGTTATTTGAGGAATTTAATCAAGCAACTAATTGAGGATTAAGTTTAATGACCAATTAAGTGAATTTGGGGGGTCTGTTGGATGAATAATTACTGTAAGTCTCTGTTTGGTAGTGATACACCCGAACCTAATCCGACTTTTTCGTACAAACGGAATAGTGTAAGATGGCGTATTAACTTAACAATATGTTAGTCCGGATGTATCTAATTACGAAGAGAAGTTAAGCTTAAGATAAGACGGAGTTGGAAGATGAGATAAGTGACCATGCATGGAAGCATTAATTGGACTTCTTTAACGCTATAGCCAATGGATTGGATATCAATTGGTGAATTGGTCAGTCGGTTAGGCCAAGGATCGAGATTATGAAAGGTGGAAAAGAGGGAATAAAGTCTACCCTGGGATTCGAGTAGGCCTGGTGTCGAGCTTGCCTATAAATAGGGGGAGTTAAGCTCTCCCCCTCTTATTTCTCTTCTCCCTCACTTCCTCTCCTCTCATTGGCTCTCTTGGAGCAATTTTGGACTTTTGGCCAATCCGGAAAACCGACTGAAGGATCAAGGTGAGTTTCTAATAAGTTATTCTACTTACCATAATCTACATTTTATTAAGTTTTCATGCATTTCTATGCATCGGTCTAGGAGAGATCCAAGCTCAAAGTTAGTTCAGCTTTTTAGTTAAATTTTAGCTTAGATTTGAAATCTAGGAACTTTGAGCTTGTGATTCTCGTTTTTATTTCGATAAACGTGTCATGGGAGGCATGAGGATTGTCCGTCTCGATTTTCAGGTCGAACCATGGGACTAGGGGCTCGAAAATCGAGGAAAAGCGGCTCTTGCCCGTGAGCTAAGTCACTCCCCCGCGAAAGTGACTTTTCAGGCCAAGTCCCGCACGGGACTGACCCATGGGGCAAATCGTAATTTTTGCCCTCGTGCCCGATTTTGACCCAAAACTTTTCGGACACTTTTCTAAGCCTCGAATCACATCCAAACACCCTCTTAGGTCATGCTAGAGCCTCGTAGGTGCATTCATAGTTTGATTATGAATGCTAACACGTATTTTCGTGCATTAGGGCTCTAAATAATCGAGTGTGGCGACGCTCCGGAGGTTGATTTACATGGATCCTTTGGGAGTATACGAATCTCCCAACACTGTGGTGGCTTAGATTTCTTTGCTTAACCACTAGGGACAAAGGTTTTGAAAAGATTTTAAAAGCATAAATGATTTTCAAACGTTTTGGGATACGGGGAATCCACACGCACATACGCTTGCTTGGTGATATAACCATAAATATAAAGATTTATGTGTATGTGCTTAGGTTTATGTTTGTATGTTTTAAATATATATGTTTTATACATATATATATATATATGATATTTGATGAGGATGGGAGCAAGATAAGCAATTGAGAGGTCCTCGTGCTCCGATTTGATGAGCGTATGGACCGAGTGAGAGACGTGCACGCAACTATGTAGTCGTGGACCGCCTATCGAGGGGCACAGTGAGTAAGAGACCCTGGGAAAGGCATGTAAGGAAACTCGCCCGGGCTCGTTTTCTTTTCGACTGTGTTTTGCTCACAGTGATTGGCATCACCGAGGGAATGGGCTAGAGACTGAAAATATGAAAATGTTTTAAAAATAGAAAAGAGATAGCCCTTGGTGCAATAAGGCATACGACCGACGGGTCAAGCCTTCAGTGGATTCGAGGCCAGCCTATTTTAGATATGTATATATTTATTTAAATTGTTTTAAAAGAAGGTTCTCGCCTAGAGAATTTGAAAGAAGTTTTGAAAACAAAATATTTACTTTTATTATTATGTTTTGGATTATCCCTGTTTCCTTGACCCCTGATGGAGATTCATTGAACCTTTGTCACTCATCTGTGTCCAATGTGGATGGATGCAGATCCGCATACGAGGATAGCAAATAGACCAGATGCTCACTAGGAGGCATCGGTGGCTTAGGAGTAGTAGTTTCCGCTGCGTAGGTATTCTTTTAAATTAGTCCACTGGTACATATTTTAAAGTTAATTATTTTATTATATGATTTCTAATAAAAATTTAGTATTGTTTTGTAGTGATGATATCCATTTCTATGCCTTGCGGTGCTTCAAGTGTGTGACCGACTGGCACTTACTTCGAGGTAGCACAACGGTTGCCATGTAGCTGACCCTCTAGGTTGGAGCGTGACAGGTAGAGTGATGAGATTGGCTATGGTGACGTTAAAATGGTCATATTAGTTAATGTAGTGGTGAAATTAGAATTTTTGGGGTAAGAACAAAACTAACCCTAAAAAAAATGTGTTTGGTAAAATAACGGTGACTGTGATGTGAGAATGGAAAATGATCATAATGGGTATGATTTAAGGGATACAATAAAACAAAAGATAAAAAATAAAGGGTAAGATTAAAAAAAAAAGCCAATCAACCCATCATAGCAAAACGCTCCAGTGGAAATTTCCACTATTTGCTGCATTGGAGTTTGCCGCTTAGGCAAAATCCATTGCATCATCATACCGCTTAAGCACAGTTTCGAAAGGGTTGGCTCCGTTGAAGCCTAAGTTGGTGAATGCAATGAGAATGATTAGAGACAAGTACCATAAGGGTGGGTCGAAGCTAAGATAATCATGATCAATTTAGGTTTAAAGTAACTTGAGGAAGATCAAGTGTAATCAAGGATTTAAGTACTATTTTGATGGTTAATGGAAGTTATGAACATGGAGTTAAAATGGTATTGGATCGAGATTGGAGAAAGATTCAACGAAAACTCAAATAGCCAAATTGATGGCCAAGGGTCGAGGCCAACAGGCTGCTAATTAGGCCATGACCAGTGTCCAATATAGGTATTATATAGGGGCCTAACCGACCACCTATAACCATTACTTCATTTCCTCTTTTTCATTCCTCTTCCTTTTGCAACTTCCATTTTCAATTAAGCCAGATCTCCCTTTAATCTTCAAATTTTGTCTTTGAACCATAAATCGAAGCTCCAAAATACTTCAAATCCTTTTTTAACCTCCTCTAAACTCAAATCCAAACCTTAAAATCAATCCAAAAACACTAGGATTGGGCGATTTGAGCTTAAAAAGATGAATTCTTCAAGTGATGAGTTCTTGCAATTGACTCAATTGTTTGAATTGCTTCTAAGCTATGTTATACTACTCCTTTGAAGCTTCAATTTTAATAGCAACTTACACCAATTAGTTAATCCTATTGAAAGTTAGGTTACTTTGAAGTTTGAGCTAGAAAACCTAGATTTTCAATTTGAATTTGATGCAATTGAATTAACTACAGACTAAATTGAGCTGAGAAGATGTTTTAAGGTTTGTTAGGGATCATATAATGCTCAGATAAAGTTATATTAGTGAAATTTGAGCTAGGATCGAAGAAGAAACTGAAATGAAAGTCGATTGAGGTTTGTGGGCCAGAGATGACTGGACACCTATCAAGGGTGACCCATCATTGATCACTTCCAACATATCCACTGTTTTTTATCTCGTTTTACGTGCCTTTGTCTCGAACATCTTTCGAAACCTTTTCAAAGACCCTAGGACATCTGTAAATCCTATTCAAACTTATCTTGAAGCATCGTATAGCCTTGTAAACATATTTATGAAAGTTGAATTTAAGGTCTAATGCATTTTTGTGTAAATTCAAGTGTTAGATTGATCAAGTATGATGACTAATCGCATTAGAATCCTTGGGAATATATGAGCATCCTAGTACTGTGAGTGACTTAGATTTTAATGTTTAGCCATTTAAAGCTAATCCTTTTCATAATTTTAAGTATTAAATATTTTTTTATAAAATATCTTGATTATGGTTTAGAAGGTAGGTAGTCCTATGCAAACGAATTTATTCTGATGAAACATATTTGGCATGTGGGACTTTATTATTATTTTGATCATGTACATGTGTGTATGTATGTGTTTGTAGATTGTTTTTTAATTTATATAGATTAGGCATCAAGCCTAATACCATGGCGTTACTTAAAAGACCTTCGAGTAGGGCTGTTGGATGGTTTGCTTATGTCATGCCCCGAACTCGCCTACCTGGCCATGTGATAACCACCGTGCCACCTTGAAGTACGTATTAGTTGTAATTATGCTCATTATTTTGGTTGATATTTAGCTTGATTTTGAGCAACTAATCCTGTAAACTTAAGTTAATTGCATGTTTTTCTCATTATAGGTAACAATTGAAAGATTGAAGGAAAAACATTCAAAACCAAGGCAAGGAAGACCAAAAAGAGAAACAAAGAAGAAATCATTCTCTGTTATTAGCCAACCCAGCCCATATTATGGCCGGCCACTGCCTGAAGATTGGCCGAGAAACTTATTCCCTGTTTATGGCCGACCGCCGGCCATAGCAATGGGCGGTGTCGGTTGGAGACAAGATGCCTCCAAAGTTGCCTTATCCTCTTTTCTTGCATCCAAATGCCTCCTAGCCGCCCCTTGATGTTTCTTGGACCTAAAGTTTAGCTAATTTAGCTCCAAAACAAGGAATATTCAAGGAGAAGAATGAAGAATTAATTGGACCAATGAATTGCAAGATCAAAGCTGATTGGAAAAAGATTAAAGAAAGAAGAGTCAAGCACAAAATTGGAAACCTCTAGAGATTTTATAGTAGATTGCAACCCTAGGTATATATAGTCTTTTAAACACACTTAGAGGGGTTGTTATGAATTTTCATAATATTTTTCAGAGCTTTTAATTTTCTATGGTAGCTTAAACTACTTTTTTTCAATCTAGTTTTCAAATGGATGCTATTTCAAGTATTTGTGAGGTTTTTTTATTCTTAATCTACTTTATGCATAATTGTTCCTAGAATTCTTTACTCTAAGGTAAACTTGCTTGTTAGTTTATCCATCTTTTGTTTATTTCTTTGGTTAGTGCACAATAATAAATTTGATGATCAAAAGTGTTGCTATTCTTGTTTGAGTTCATGCTAGTTAATTGAATTTGATCAAGTTATTGTTACCAATTGGATAGGATGCTTTATTCAAAGGAAATTAAAGGGATTATTAAGTAATCTATGCTGGGTAGATTTCTAATGATGATTAACTTAGATTAATCTTATTCTTAAAACTTTTTAGTGCTTGAAATCAGGCTGCTGGGGTTTTGGTTTGAGTATTAAATTGAATGATATCTTATGAAATACGGTAACATCAAATCTAACATTAGGATTAATTAAATCATTGAGAATGCTGGGTTTTCTTTGATTAGTTAATATAATTATGTTTGAATTATATCTTTAGATGAACCAAGGATCAAACATCTTGTGATCATCCCAGACACTAGGTTGAAAATCTTTAATTTTGATTACTCTTTTATTATGTACCAATTTAGTTTTGTTTAATTATATTCCTCTTTTCAGTCAATTTCAATCAAATCCCCCCTTTTATGTTTCCTTGTTTTTAAGGCAAAAAGACAACCAAAGCTCTCCGTGGGATCAATCCTTACTTATCCTACTACACTAATTAATTCGAGAAGAGGTTAATTTGTGAAGCACTGTGACACGCATCAACAAATTTGGTGTGTCGGGAGCAACTGGCTAATTTTTGTCTTCTTTTTACTTTCCCTTTTTATTTTCATTTGATCTTTCATTTATCCTCCTGTTGATTTTGTTTCTTTCCTTTCTTAGTTGCTTACGAGTTAATTTTGATTGAATTTCAATTTTCATGAATCCAAGTGACTCTGAGAATAAGCTTAAAGGAATCCGTGCTTTCATTGAATCCACAAATTAATTAGGGTTATTTTCTTTTTCAAGTGGGACCATCTCAGGTGAAGCAAAATCCCTCACTTTTGAGCCTTTGAAGATCAAAACAGAAGAAGAAATGGCTAATCCATAGAACAATTCAAATCAAAACGAGGTACGAAATGATAATAGTAATCAAAACAATCAACCTACTGAGAACCAAGAGAGAAGGCAAACCATAAGAGAAATGATGGCTCCTACTATTAATCATCAGCAGCCATTTTGCATTCGAATTCCTGATGTCAATGCATCTTTTGAACTAAAGTCTGCTCTTCTCCATCATTTGCCGACCTTTGATGGTCTTTCAGGAAAAAACCCTTACAATTACTTGATTAGTTTCGGGTGGTTTGTTCCACTATGAAGCCAGCTGGAGTGATTGATGATCAAAATAAGCTCCGAGCCTTTATCTTATTAGCAGATTTAGCTAAGGACTGGCTTTGTGACCTGCCGGTAGCTTCAATCTCTACATGGGAAGATATAGAGAGAGTATTCTTAGAGAATTACTTTTCAACTTTGAAGGCGGCCAACATAAAAAGAGAGATTCATAGTATTCGACAATAGCCTCATGAATCTCTTTATGATTATTGGCACTGCTTTGAAAAGCTTTTGAAGAGATGTGCAAATCATCATATTGGAAAGGGTAGCCTAACTCAAACGTTCTACATTGGCCTGAGACAAAATGAAAAATGGCTACTTGAGTCAGCTGCTAAAGGTAGTTTGCTTCAACTATCTCCACCAATGCAAGAGAAATCATCCGAATTATAGCTTCTACAACATAAAAATTTTAGTCTATAAATGATTTGGTTAACCAACGCATGGTGAATGAGGTGAATATAGATAGTCAACTAGCTCCACTTTAGCAACAACTTTCAAAGTTAACTTCTATAATAATGGGTTAGCAAAAAATGGATATTCCTCTACTCCGAATCCTTGTGGAATTTGCTACCTCATTACTCATCCTACAGACTCTTATCCAACTCTTTTGAAGACTCAAGTGAGCAAGTTAATGCCATAGTTAATGCTCCAAGAAGGTATGACCCTTACTCTAATACCTATAATCCAGGTTTAAGAGATCATCAAAACCTAAGATATGGAAATTCATCAGCTCAAAATCAACCATGCAGACTTCCATATCAGCAAGGAAACCCTCCGTTTCAACAAAGACCTCAAACTAATCAAGCTAATCAAGGAAATGTGGATACTATTTAGAATTCCAACTATTCGGGGTTGAAGCTTTGGTGAATAAGATTGTAAACTCTCAATATGAGATTCAACAATCTACAAAGGCATTCCAAGATTCAGTAACAATGCAAGTCCAATAGGTTTGAACTTCAATTGATGACATTTAGAGACAACTTGGACAGATGGCTACTTCTATAAATGAGTTACAAGCTCAAGGTTTGAATAGACTCCCATCTTAACCTTAGAGAAATCTAATGGAAAATGCTAGTGCTGTTTACTTGAGAAGTGGCAAAGTTTTGGATGACAAACAAGTCAAATCCAAGAAAGATAAGTTTGAAAGAGAATTTCATGAGGAAGAAGAATAGTTAATTCAAGTGAAAGAAGGTGAGAAGTTGAACAACAAAGAGGACTGGCCGACCTCAGCCCAAATTATGGCCGACCCCAGCCTAACAGACGAGGCTGTACATCTTTCAACCTGACTTCAATCGGTGCCGCCTAACCTTATGGCTCGCCATTGCCCAGACACAGAAGGTCTTCCTTCTTATTTGCCTTCAACTCCTTCATCTCTTACATTTGGAATTTCTTCTCCTCCTAATCATTTTGGTGCTCCATTCTCTCCTTTAAAACATGATTCTGAAGCTTCAACTTTAACATCTTTGGAAGCTTTGAAGGTAAACCTAAACTTAATGAATTCTAATTTTAAGACTAATGTGGTTGCTCTTTTTCCCAGTAGGTTAACAAGGAAAGCTAAAGGAGATATGAATAAGGATCTTTGGGAGATTTTTTGAAAAGTTAACATCAACATTCCTCTACTTGAAGCAATTAAGTAGGTGCTAAAGTATGCCAAGTTCCTTAAGGACCTATGCACTAACAAGAGGAAGTTGAAGAGAAATGAAATGGTAACCATGAATGAGAATGTCTCGACTATTCCTAAAAGAAAGCTCCCACCTAGGTGCATAGATATGGGATTGTTTTCCATTCTAATAGGCATAGGAAATAGTCTAGTTGACAAAGTAATGTGTGACATTAGTGCTTCTATCAATGTGATGTCATATTCCATCTATTTATCATTGAAGTTAGGCCTTTTGGAAGACACCGGAGTGATAATTTAGCTAGCTGACCAGTCCAATTTTTATCCTGAGGGTGTAGTGGAATATGTGCTTGTTCCAGTAAATCAATTGATCTTCCCAGCTGATTTCTATGTGATAAAGATGGAGGATGATGAAATTTCAACTCTTGGAACTCTATTGCTTAGAAGCCTTTTCCTTCAAACTACTCGTATCAAAATCGATGTCTATGAAGGCTTACTCTTTATGGAATTTGATAGGGAAATGGTAACATTTAATTTATATAAAGCTATAAGATATCCCACTGAACTTAATACTGTCTGTTTTGTTGAGATCTTAGGCAACATGGCTAGAGAAGTTGAAGAACTTGATAAAGAAGATACTTTAGATATGGTACTTTCCAACTCCTTCACTAGGAAAGCATGTGCAACCATTGACTATGATGTGAAGGATGAGTTGTTGGAAACAATAATGCAACTAGAGTCCAGCTAAGCTGAGCAAAACCAACATCTCTTATGTGGATTTACCAATGCCATCCTCAAAGTTAAAGCCTTCTATGATTGAGCCACCTGAGCTTAAATTGAAGCAACTTCCTCTACATTTGAAGTATGCTTTTCTTCGAGACAATGAGACACTCCCATTCATCAATGAGACACTCCCAGTCATCATATCAAGCAAACTAACTGATTTTCAAGAAAAACAAGTTACTTAGAGTGCTTAGAGAGTATAAAAAAGTAATTGGCTGGACTATTGCAGACATAAAAGGGATCAGCCCATCCATTTGCATGCACCAAATTCTAATAGAAGATGATGCCAAACCTTCAAGACAACCACAAAGGAGATTGAATCCTCCAATGACTAAAGTGGTTAAGAAAGAAGTCATGAAGTTGCTTCAAGTTGGAGTCATCTATCCCATTTCAGATAGCAAATGGAGAATCCTGTTCAAGTTGTGCCTAGAAAGACTGGAATCATAGTGGTCGAAAACGAAAAAAGAGAACTTGTGCCTCAAAGAGTCCATAATGGATGGCGAGTATGCATTGATTATCGAAAACTCAATGCTACCACCAAAAAAGACCATTTTCCTCTACCCTTCATGGATCAAATGCTTGAAAGATTAGCTGCTCGAGCTTTCTATTGTTTCTTGGATGGGTATTCAGGGTATTTCCAAATAGTGATAGCTCCTGAAGATCAAGAGAAGACTACCTTCACGTGCCCATTTGGTACTTTCTCTTATCGGTGAATGGCTTTTGGCCTTTGCAATGCACCAGCTACATTCCAAAGATGTATGATAAGTATATTTTTAAAGTTTGTAGAACACATCATTGAGGTATTTATGGATGATTTACTATTTATGGATGACTTACTATTTATGGTGATTCTTTTTACTCTTGTTTATATAACTTATCTTTGATTTTAGCTAGACATATTGAGACAAATCTAGTGCTGAACTATGAAAAATGTCATTTTATGGTTAATCAAGGTATTGTCTTAGGCCATGTAGTGTCAGCTAAGGGTTTGGAAGTAGATAATGCTAAGGTTGATACTATTAGGAACTTGCCTTACCCCTCCTTAGTGAGGGAGATTAGCTCTTTTCTTGGCCATGTAGGTTTCTATCCGAGATTTATCGAGGATTTCTCCAAGATTGCTGCTCCAATGTGTCAAATTTTGCAAAAAAAAAAGGTTCCCTTTGATTTCAGCAATGATTATAAGATTGCCTTTAACAAGCTGAAGGATGCACTCATTTCTACTCCAATCATTCAGCCACCTAATTGTGAGAAGCCATTTGAGTTGATGTGTGATGTGAGTGACTTAGCTGTTGGAGCTGTCCTAGGCAACAAGAGGGAAAAGACTCATATGTTTTATATTATGCCTCTCGTGTATTGAATGAAGCTTAACGAAACTAAACCACCACTGAAAAGAACTCATAGCTGTAGTTTTTACATTAGATAAGTTTCTTTCATATCTTTTGGGAACTAAAGTTATTATTTATTCTGACCATATAGCTATGAAATATTTGTTGGCAATGAAAAAGATAAACCAAGGTAGATTAGATGGATTTTATTAGTCCAAGAGTTTGACATTGAAATTAGAGATAAAAAAAAAAAAGAGCTGAAAACTTGGTAGCTGACCATTTGAGCCACTTGGTAAGTGAGGAGGTGAGCTCTTTCATTGATGATTCCTTTCCAGATGAACAACTTATGCATGTGGACATTGTTTTGCCATGGTTTGCAGACAAAGGTAATCACCTTGTCACTAAAACTTTCCTTGATGTTATGCCTAAATGTCGTAGAGATAAATTCATTGTTGATTCTAGGTCTTAGGTATGGGATGATCCATATTTTTGGAAGTTTTGTACTGATTCAGTGATTAGGAGATGTGTTCTAGAACATTAGCATTATCATATTTTAGCTCATTGTCATATATATGCTTGTGGTGGTCACTTCAAATTCTCAAAGAACAACTAGAAAAGTGCTTGAATGTGGCTTTTATTGGCCAACTCTTTTTAGAGATGCTCATCAATTCTTCAAATTATGTGATAGATGCCAAAGAGTTGGTAAATTAGCTCCTAGGAATCAAATGCCTTTCCATCCCATTGTTGTTTGTGAAATTTTTTATACATGGGGTATTGATTTTATGGGCCCTTTTCCCAATTCCTTTGGTAAATTATATATCTTATTAGCTTGCGATTATGTTCCAAAGTTGGTAGAAGCAAAAGCTACCCACACTGATGATTCCAAAGCTATTGTAGCTTTACAAAGGACTCACATCTTTTCTCGTTTTGGAATTATAAGTGATCAAGCAACTCACTTCTTAATCGGTACATTAATGCAATTCTTAAGAAGTATGGTGTTATTCATAGAGTTTCTATTCTATACCAGTGTTTAAGTGGAAGTCTTTAATTGCCAAATCAAGGCCGTCCAAGAGAAAACAGTCAACACCAACCAACGAGATTGGAGTACTGGGTTAGATGATGCATTGTGGGCATACCGGACTGCCTACAAAACTTCTTTGGGAATGTCTCCTTATCGTTTGCTATATGGGAAAGCATGCCACTTACCGGTCGAGCTTGAATTCAAGGCTTGGTGGGCTATTAGGTCTTGTAACATGAAATTGGATGAAGTTGAAAATCATCATAAGTTACAATTACATGAATTGGAAAAAAATCGAAATGAAGCTTTTGATAATTCACTCATCTATAAGGTGAAAACTAAAACTTATCATGATAAGCTTCTTTCCAGGAAAACTTTTGAAATGCGACAGAAAGTTTTGCTGTATAACACTAAGTTACATCTCTTTCCAGGTAAGCTTAAAAGTATATGGGTAGAAACTTTTGTGATTGTTCGCATCTATGATCATGGAGCCATTGAAATTCAAAGTTTAGCCACTTCAAAGATAATGAAAGTGAATGGTCACAGGTTGAAGCCTTATTTAAAGAGCATCCCTTCCCATGGTGTGGAGAATTTGAACTTGAAGGACCCTTCTTATGATTGATTTTGAATGAAGGCTAAGTCTAGCCAAAGACATTAAACAAAGGCGTTTATTAGGAGGCAACCCAATCTTTCTTTCTTTAGCTTTTACATTCCTTAAGATTTTTAGCATTTTTCATAGTTAATATTTTCATGTTTTGCTATTATAGGTAATTAAGCAAGGAGTAAGCTTGAAAAGGTTTTTAAGGCTTCTATCAATTTCTTGAGGGAGTTTTTTAACCTTAATTCCATATTGATTGCATTCATTTGATATTTATTCATGCTACTTGCTTATTTATTTACTTTTATCATTATCATATACATCTATCCATAATTCTTGGTGATTAATCACTTGAGAAGGTGTATTTTCACATTTGACAAGTGGTATGGAGTATTTTAAAGTATAGGATAAAGGAAGCATGTTTGGAAGGGTTGAAGGTAACATTCTGCTATACACTCAGCTGACCGCTGCCCCTCATATGGACGGTCGTCGCCTAAGCTCTAGCATTGAGCCGAGCTCCTAGCCTTCATCTGGCCACCGGCCATCCCTTCATCTGACGTCGGGTGGAGTCAAGAAAGGCCCTTCGGCCTCCTCTTTCCATCGACCGACCCCCGCCTATTATGCCACCTTCCATCCACTCTTTTGCCACCTTTACTTCCTTTAACTCTTATTCAAACTCTTTTTCATTACCTTAACATCTCAAACACCTCAAGCATTCAATTTATCCTCTAATTACCATCTTTACACACATTATCATTCCATTTATACACTTCACCATTCACCAAATCCATCATTATACCTTATTTTTACTAACATTTAAGATCAATGGGAGCTTGAGTATTATGGTGCAATTTTCGAATTCAAGTTTGGGAGCTATAATGGCGGTAGTTTTTCATCTTCTCTTTGCTTAGTAAGTGTTTTTCAAAGCTTCTCTTCACTTTGTTCATCATAAATCTTGAGTTTATTACCAAATTAGAGTTGTTAGCTTAGAAGAACAAGCTTGAATTTGAAATTGTTGATTGGGTATTTGAATTGGTGCCAATTGCTTGAATTGTGTTATTGGGTTTGTTGAGTTATTGCATTGGATTGGACTACTACATGTTGGTCCCTTAGATTGGTGCTAGAGAGGGGTGAATGGCACTTACGACTTCTTTTTGCATGGAGTAACTTCTATTGGAACTTTGGAGATGAGGTGTTTAGTGTTTGGGGTTGTTTTGGATAGATGGATGAGTTCTTTGCAAAGTTAAGCTAGTTAAGAAGAAAAAACACTTCTATTTATAGTGGTTTGGTGTTCCTCACCTATATCCACTACCTTGATCTTCCTAATCAAGGATTTTCAACCTTCCTCTTAACTAAGAATGTGGAATTCTAGCTTCCACAAAGCCTTTTACAAAGAGAGCTCTTCCCAAGCTCAATTACAAATCAACTAAGGATCTCTTTGTTAATGCAACCCCTTAGAGTGAATCCCTCATCTCTAAGAACACAAAAAAATTGAAAATTGATGTATAAGAGTGATCTCTACAAAAACCTAAGATGTACGAGATTGAAAGCTCAAAAGAATTTCTTTTACAAAGTATGAAAGTGAAAAAACAAAGAAAGAAATCAATAACAAGGAATATACAAGATGAGTCTAGTTAATGCTCTTCAATTCTATTCAATTCCTCTTGTTTCTTCAGCATTAATTTAAGTCCCCTTTAAATAGCTAAACTCTTAATTCTGGCCATTGGGGCATTTAACGAAGAGAAAGGCTAACTTGTAGCTTTGAAAAAACTAGCCATTATACTGTTCTGATGCCGTTGAATTGGCTGAAGCCAAGGTTGAATCGATTCAATCTTTTTTATTCTACCTTTTGAAGTTCATGTTTCTTCTGTTGAATCGATTCACTTATCTTTCCAATCAGTTCAATTTCTTCAGCTGCCTTTTTCTTCAAGGAGTTGAATCGATTAAGCATAAGACTCAATCAGTGCAATCCTTTTGGCTTAGACTTTCTAGTCTGCACTAGTTCTTCCTCAATCGGTTGAGCTCCACTATGAATCGGTTGAAAGTTTCTGACTTTCAATCTCTTTTTCTTTCAGCACCCACTCAATCGGTTGAATATCTCGGGTTAGTACTCTATAGCTCCATTTCAACCTTGTTCAATCGATTGAACCAGAACCTCAATCGGTTGAACTCTCAACCCTTAGCATTTTTCAATTTTGAATTTAAAGAACTGCACACTTAACTTAGATTTATCAAAAGCATTTAATTGGTTTGTTTTATAATCATCAAAAACACATGAAGTTCAACAATCTCCCCCTTTTTGATGATGACAAAACATCCCTTTAAATTAACAAACTTAAAGAGATTATCCAAGGTAAAAATGGATGTGCATGTGCTAAGTTTTGAGCAAAAGCTCCCCATGAATTTATGCTCTCTTTATCCTACACAATGTATATTCAAATGCATAAACATGTAGTTCAAAAAATAAACAATTCTATCTACATGTTGTATATTTAAATGCACAAACATGTAGTTCAAAAGACAAACAATTCTATCTACATTTAGATAACACAATCAAAATTTAAACCTGGACTTAACAGCATGCATATATAACTTCAAGTAATTGCAATTCAAGTTTCCAAATTTCACAAAGTATAAAACCTGATTCTCCAAACAATCAAACTAAAACAAAGACATTATTTTCAAAGTAATAGAAGCTCTTCCTAAGTTTATACATTAGAAAACAGTAGATATCTTCAATCTCTCTCCCCTTTTTTGACATCATTAAAAAGAGAAATAAGTAAGACTCTCATGAGAACCATTAAGGTTTAGGTTTTCTTTGCCCTTTCTTTTGATATTGGAAGGTAGAAGTGGAGGCTTTAGGTTGATATGGTTCAAGTAAGGAAAGAGTAGATGGAGTAGGCTGGGATGGGATAGGCTCGGATGGTGTGGTGAAAGTGGAAATGATGGTCTCCATAGTGTGGGTAGCTGCTGCCAACTCTTCCTCTGCCACTTGCTCGCTTGGATTCTCTTGTTGCTGTTCTTCTTGCTCAGTTTCTTGTTCGGGCACATTTTCTTGATCGTTCTCTTACTCTTGCCCTTGCTGTTCCAAGTCAGCTCCTTGCGCATCTCCATGACCAAAGTCACTAATATCAAAACACTGATCATCTCTTTGTTTACTAATCTCTTCCACCTTTTTGTCTAAAGCATCTAACCTATTCAAAACTAATTGCTTGAACTCCCGTATTTCTTCTCCCATCACAATCTCCATTCTCAATACAATGTCCAACATCAAACCAATCCAGTCATCTTGCGGTGCAGCTTGAGTTTGTTCTTGGACTTCTTATTAGGCTTGCTCTTGAGGTGCTTCTTCTTCTTCTCTTAGTTTATTTTTGACTCTCTAAGCACTGTTTTAGTTGTCTTCACAATTTGCTTGATCCAGTTGTTGCCATCTAACACATAGTGTGTCTTCTAAAGACTGGAGGAGTTGAAAGGAATATGAGTGCTCATTTTCAAGTCATTTTGGTACCACTGACCCCAGATTCCTTTCTTTTTTAACAGTTTGGTGATGATGTTCCCAAAACCTAGCTTAGTTCTCTTATTCCATGTAATTTCTTTCATTCTTTCAATCAAGAATCGAGCCGTGTTTACTTCTCCATCATGCATGGCCGAAAACATCAACTAAACATCCTCCTAAGTTATAGTACTAAAGCTGTTAGACCTCCCATAAAGAGTGGTGCAAATAAAGACATGGAGAAACCTAGCTCCAAAGATTTTATCTTCAAGACTGAGTTCGACCAAAACTTTCATCTAGACCCATGATTTCTTTCCAAGGTAGTTAACAAGTAAACTCAGACGATCTAGAATAAGCACCATTCTCAAATTCAATTTTCAGCAAATTACCGAGGTCCTTAGAAGTTATTAAAATCTCCCTACCACAAACAAAAGAATGAATCCCTTGGTGTTGATCTCTTTGCCTTCGCCTAATTTCATCTTGGTGCTTAGGAATACTTGAGTAAAATTCCCTAAGCATCAATTCACTATATTCTCTATCCTAGAAATTACTCAATCCAAACCAAGTGGAATCCACAAATAGTTTCTTAAGACTATCATGAAAGGTGTAGTTCTCAAACTCTTTTCAGTCTATTTCTCTACCACAAATAACTTCTTTAAAGGACATAATCTCATCAAATCTTTTCTTATAGATAGCATTTCTAAAGTATCTAATGAGATTACCACCTTCTTGAATTCGAACTCCACCACTCAGAGGATTTCTATTTGCAACTCCCTTTTCTTTGCTCAATTTCTTCCCCATATGCTTCACTTTCTTGCTTGGACCATCTCCTTGTTGTTGAGTTCTTTTTTTAGGTGCCATTTGTGTGGTTTTATGTTTTAAGAATTGGGAATTTGTTGGTTTAGGATGCAACGGTAATGATTTTGAGTTATGGAGATGAATTGGAGGTTGGGTTTGGTAAAAGATAAAGTTTCTTGATGAGTTTTTGTGAGGGAAAATTCAAATTGATTTTGAACATGTGAGAACCATTGGGTTATACATAGGCTCGACACGTTCAATCGGTTGAGTAAACCCCTCAATCGATTGAACAGGTTCTGTCTTTTAATTCCAAACTTTGTTCAATCGGTTCAGTCGAAGATTGAATCGATTGAATCTTTCTATATAAAGGTTTATTGATTAAAAATCATTTGAAAGTGAATCGATCAAGACTTTTGGAGAATCGATTGAGTTTGAACAAAACTAAATTTTTTTAAAAGCATCAGATTTCTGGAATCGGTTCAGTTGAATTCTCAACTAATTCAAAATGTTTCAATCTCAAAAGTCATTTTTCCAAAAAAAATTGAATCGATTCACTACAAGAGTGTATCGATTGAACTTAGAAAAACTTCAGAACTAGTTTTTCTGAAACTTATGAAAAACTGATTAAGCTATATGCTCAATCGATTCAATATATTGAAGAATCAATTTTAAAGTGTAGAACTTGAATTTTCAATACATGAAGTACATATATTTTGACAAAGTCAAGCTTTATGCAATCAAAGTACAAAAAAACAAACAAAGAGCAAATCAAATATGCATTTTCATACAATCAATCACAATCTAAGTTCATGCATATTAGTCATACCAAGTTCTATCTTAATTTTGCAAAATTGATCCTCATTCAAAGGTTTAATGAATATATCAGCTAATTGGTGCAAGGTGTCCACAAATTCTACCTTAATATCTCCTTTAAGCAAGCGATCTTTAATGAAGTGGAGTCTAATCTCAATGTGCTTAGTCCTAGAGTGCTGAACTAGGTTCTTAGAATATTTATGGCACTTGTATTGTCATAGAGAATAGGAACTTGTTCTATTGACATTCCATAATCACTAAGTTGTTGCCTAATCCATAAAATTTGTGCACCGCAACTACCCAAAGATATATATTCAGCTTTAGCAGTAGAGAGTGCTACAGAGTTTTGTTTCTTCCTAGACCAAGACACAAGCATATTTTCTAGAAACTAACAAGTACCACTGGTGTTTTTCCTATCTACTTTATGACCAGCAAAATCAGAATCGGAATAGTTTAAGAGATCAAAAGAACTACCTCTAGGATACCATAGACCTAAGTTTTGAGTATTCAAAAGGTATCTAAAGATTCTCTTAACAGCAGTCAAGTGTGATTCCTTAGGACATGCTTGAAATCTAGCACATAGGCATACACTTAGCATAATATCAAGCCTACTAGCAGTCAAGTAAAGAAACAATCTGATCATACCTTTATAGAGCTTTTGATCAACCTCTTTACCTTTCTTATCTTTATCAAGTTTGTTGAGGGGCTCATGGGAGTTCCAATTCTTTTCATGTCCATCATTCCAAACCTCTTTAGCATATCCTGACACACCCGGACCTAATCCAACCTTTCCGTACAAACAGAATAGTGTAGGTGGCCTATTAATTCAAACAATACGTCGGTCCGGATGTGTCAAATGAAGAAGAGAAATGAAAATTAGGATAAGACGGAGTTGGAAGATGAGATAAGTAACCATGCATGGGAAGTACTAATTGGACTTCTTTAAGTTCGTTGCCAATGGATTGGATATCGATTGGTGAATTGGTCTGTGGAGTAAGCCAAGGATCAAGATTATAAGAGGTGGAAAAGAAGGAATAAAGTCTGGCCCGTGGTCCGAGTAGACCCAGTGTCGGGCTTGCCTATAAATAGGGGGAGTTGAGCTCTCCCCCTCTCATTTCTCTTCTCCTCACTTCCTCTACTCTTATTTGCCCTCTCGGAGCAATTTCAGATTTTTGGCTGATCTGGACAAACCGACTGAAGGATCAAGGTGAGATCTTGGTATGTTATTCCACTCACCTTAATCTACATTTTTCTAAGTTTTACACATTTCCATACATTGGTCTAAGAGAGATCTAAGCTAAAAGTTATGTTTAGCTTTTTAGCTAGATTTTAGTTTAGATTTGAGATCTAGGAACTTCGAGCTTGTGATTTTCATTTTAGCTTCGGTAAACATCTCATGGGAGACTTGAAGAATGTTCGTCTCGATTTTTAGGCCGAACCATGGGACTAGAGGCTTGAAAATAGAGGAAAAGCCTCGGTTCCCGAGACTTGGGACCATATCCCGTGCGGGAGCCGAGTCACTCCCGCGCGGGAGTGGTTTACACCATGTCTCCATTGCGAAAGCCAAGCCACTGCCGCTCAAGAGTGGCCTAAAGCCAAGTCCCGCTTGAGAGTCACCATTTGCCCTAGGGGAATTTTGGTAATTTTACCCCCAGTGTCCAATTTTGACCCCGGAACTTCCCGAACACTTTTCTAAACCCTGAAACACATCCAAACATCATCTTAGGTCATGGTAGAGCCTCATAGGTGCATCCATAGTTTGATTATGAATGCTAACACGTATTTTTGTGCGATTAGGGTTCCGGACGATCAAGTGTGGCAACGCTCCGGAGGTTAATCTACGTGGATCTTTTTGGAGAATACAAACGTCCCAACATTGTGAGTGGCTTAGATTTCATTACTTAGCCACTAGGGTTAAATGTTTTCAAAAGGTTTTCAAAACATAAAATGTTTTTCAAATGTTTTAGGATACGGGAAATGACACACCCGGACCTAATCCAACTTTTTCATACAAACGGAATAGTATAAGACGGCATATTAACTCAATAATATGTCGGTCTAGATGTGTTTGATGAAGAAGAGAACTGGAAATTAGAATAAGACGGATTTGGAAGATGAGATGAGTGACCATGCATGGAAGCACAAATTGGGCTTCTTTAAATCCATAGCCAATGGATTGGATATCCATTGGTGGATTAGTCGATGGATTAGGCCAAGGATAGAGATTATGAAAGGTGGAAAAGAAGGAATTAAGTCTACCCCAGGATTTGAGTAGGCTCGATGTCGGACTTACCTATAAATAGGGGGAGTTAAGCTCTCCCCTTCTCATTTCTCTTATCCCTCATTTCCTCTCCTCTCATTGGCTCTCTTTGAGCAATTTTGGACTTTCGACAGATCCGGACAAATCGACCGAAGGATCAAGGTGAGATTTTGGTATGTTGTTCTACTCATCTTAATCTATATTTTATTAAGTTTTCATGCATTTCCATGCATTGGTCTAAGAGAGATCCAAGCTAAAAGTTAAGTTTAGCTTTTTAGTTAACTTTTAGCTTAGATTTGAGATATAGGAACATTGAGCTTGTGATTCTCGTTTTTGCTTCAGTAAACACGTCGTGGGAGGTGTGAGGATGTCCGTCTCGATTTTCAGGTTGAACAGTGGGACGATGGGCTTAAAAATTGAGAAAATGGCTCGGTTCTCGAGCCTTGGAGATGGCTCTCGTGCGGGAATGACTTGCCATTCAGGTCCCGCACAGGACTGGTTTCAAACCCTAGGGGCAAAATCATAATTTTATCCTAATGCTCGATTTTGACCTCGAAACTTCCCGAACACTTTTCTAAGCCCCGAAACACATCTATACACCTTCTTAGGTCATACTAGAGCCTTATAGGTGCATTCATAAGTTTGATTATGAAAGTTAACACGTATTTCCATGTATTAGGGTTCTGGATGATTGAGTGCGGCGATGCTCCGGAGGTTACGTTACGTGGATCATTTTGGAGTATACGAGCCTCCCAATACTGTAAGTGGCTTAGATTTCTTTAATTAGTCACTGGGGACAAAGGTTTTGAAAAGGTTTTAAGAAAAAAAACATAAATGATTTTTCAAAGGTTTTGGGATACAGGGAATCCACACGCACACACGCTTGCTTGGTGATATACCAACGTAGAGAATGGGATATTTTCAAAGAAAAGTATAAAGATTTATGTGTGTGTGCTTAGATTTATGTTTATATGTTTTAAATATATATGTTTTATACACACACATATATATATATGATATTTGATGAGGATGGGAGCGAGATGAGCGATTGAGAAGTCATCGGTGCTCTGATATGATGGAGCGTGTGGAATCGAGTGAGAGACATGCACGCGACTACGTAGCCATAGACCGCCTATCGAGGGGAACAGTGCATAAGAGACCCTGGGAGAGGCGCGTGGGGAAACTCATCAGGGCTCGTTTTCTTTTCATCTGTGTTCCACGCACAGTGATTGGCATCACCGAGGGAATGGACCAGAGACTAAAAAGATGAAAATGTTTTAAGAAAAGAAAAGAGATAACTTTCGGTGCAGTAAGGCATACGATTGATGGGTCGAGCTTTTAGTGGATTTGTGGCTAGCCCATTTTAGATAAGTATATATTTATTTATTTAAAATGTTTTAAAAGAAGATTCTTGCCTAGAGAATCCAAAAGAAGTTTTGAAAACAAAATATTTATTTTATTGTTATGTTTTGGATTTCCCCTATTTCTCTAACCACTAATGGGGATTCATTGAACCTCTGTCACTCACCTGTATCTAATGTAGTTGGATGCAGATCTGCATATGAGGACAGTAGATAGATCAAAGGCTCACTAGGAAGCGTCGGTGGCTTAGGAGTAGTAGTTTCCGCTGTATAGTTATTCTTTTAAATTAGTCCACCGATACATCTTTTAAAGTTAATTATTTTATTAAATGATTTCTAATTAAAAATTTTAGTATTGTTTTGCAGCGATGATATCCATTTCTATGCCTTACGATGCTTCAGGTGCGTGACTGACCAGCACATACTTCAAGGCAGCACGACGGTTGCCATGTGGCTGACCTTCCAGGTAGAGCGTGACAGGGAATCACTACACATATGTCTATTTATGATATATACCTACGTAGAGAGTGGAAGGGTTTTTTTAAAAAAAATATAAATGTTCATGTGTGTATGTTTATATTATATGTTTTACATATAAATGAATATATATTTCTGATGATGATGAAAGGTGAGATGAGCGATTGAGTGGATCTCGAGGGAGCGAGTGGACCGAGTAAGACATGCATGAGACTAAATAGCCGTGTACCGCTTATCCAGGGGCACAGTGAGTCGAGACCCTAGGAAAGGTGCGTAGGGAAACTAGCCAGGGCTCATTGTAGCTGTGCTCCACCCACAGTGACTAGCACCATCGAGGGAACAGGCAAGAGAAAGAAAATTATAAAATGTTTTAGAAAGCAAAGAGATAGCCCTCGGTGCAGTATGGCATGCAACCGATGGGTTGAGCCTTCAGTGGTTTGATTGCTAGCCCATTTTAGATATTTATTTTATATTGAGTTTTATTATATTGTTCTCTAAACTTTACTTTGGATTATCCTTATTTCCCTACCCCCTAGTGAAAATTTATTGAATCTCTATCACTCACTTGTATCCAATGTGGTTGGATTCAGATCCATGTACGAGGATATTAGATAGATCAAAGACTCATTAAAAGAGGTTGGTGGCATAGAAGTAGTAGTTTCTGCTGCATGGGTGTTCTCTTAGGTTGATCCACTGGTACTCTTTATTTTTATTTATTTATTTATTTAAATCATTTTATTAAATGAGTTATTATTATATTATTACTAATAAAGTTTTAGCAATCGTTTCGCAGCGAAGATACTCTATTCATACCTTGCGATGCTTCGGGTGTGTGGCTGCAGACACGTACTTCGATGTAGCACGGCAGTTGCCATGTGGCTAACCCTTCTGGGTCGAGGCGTGATAATTTGATTGGTATCAGAGTGAATAAAAGATTCTAACTGTTTTCCAAAGTTATAAAGCATTTTCAAAGTGTTTTCAAACGTTTTTAAATATTTCAAAAAAAAACCAGTGGATTACTTAGGTTCTAAACTCCCGAGTTTGAGTATGTAATTACTCAAACATGTCATAAATGTCTGAACCTACTCTCAGAATACCTTATTTAGCAATATGCCACCATATAAAGTATCCGAGTGTGGTCTTTAGGTGAAATGACACCACGACCACCATTTTTTTCGAAATTCGTGAAAGTAAGGTGAGCTTTTTGTGAAAATTTTCCAAGATCAACCTTTCGTTTTCTAATACCCTTCCTTATCATTAGCCAAACCCAGCAAGGGATAGTAAGTCCCTTGAGATGATAAGATATGTGATATCCTATCCAATTTCAAGATAGCCTATTCAGAGACTCGCTAGTAAAGATAACTGGTTCGACGACCACCCTTTAAGGTAGTGGACATCGAGACTCGCTAGTAAAGATACGAGTTTGATGTCTAACCCAATCCAAATGTAACTTCCCCATTCTCTACACTTGTGATGTGTAGGATTTACGAGAAAGTTGAGGCAATAAGGTGGAGAAGGGGCCAAGATGGATCAGATGACCCAAGAAGACTAACACAACCTCTCTCATTCTTTACACCATTTGTGTGTAGACTATGAGAAAGCATTAGGTTAAGAGGAAAAAAGTTGGAGAGACACAAAATCACGGAGGATGAGGTTTGAAGAACTTCAATAGGTGAGATAAACCATTCAAGAAGAAGGATAAAAAAAATGGTGAGGACTTCAGTGGAAGGGGCAACTTGCTAGGTATACTAAAGTCGAAGAGGAAATAGTAAGAAAAAGAAATCAACAAAGAAGCTAAGCATGGTGAGCCGACTTCTGCCACTTTCTACATCGCCGTGTGTAGATTTTGATAAGAGAATTCAGCGGGAGGATATGAAAGGAATATCACTTGGAATCAGAAAAACCAGCACTCCATGATTTTAGGTCACCAAATGGTGACCTCAAAATACATGCAAGTGGAATAGAAAATCTCAAGGGAAGATTAGCTCGACCCTTGATGATCCAACTCGACTTCTCTCATTTCTACACCACTTGTCGGTAATTTTTAATAGAAAGTGTGGCGAAGGTGGAAGAAAGGCAAACCACCCAGATTCAAGGAGATTGATGCTCGAGGACTTTGAGATGTGAGCCAAAGGACCATAGAGAAGGGTGATAGAGGAAAAGAACCTCAGGATAAGACTAGGTCAACCCCCTCCAACAAATCAATCGGCACCTTGCCCTATCTACGCTGTCTAAGTGTAGTCTTTTGGAGTAAGTTGTGTGAAAACACAAAAGGGGTTGGAAGGACTCCAGGTCAATAGACCACAACCATTGAAGGGGGCGAAGGAAGCAAAAGACTTCAAAAGGATGCTAACCAGACTTCCAACGAATCAAATTGATTTCTCCCACCCTCTGTACTAATCAAGCGCTTAGAGGACTCCCTCTTCTAAGGATGCGGAAGAAGTCATATGAACTCGAGATAGTGTGAGATAAGCCAAGAGGAAGCTGCCTATGGATACAAAGAATATTAACGAAAGGGAGCCCAGAAAACTCAAGAATGGCAAGGAAATTGTGGTATTGGAACCTTGAAGAGGATCATTCTTGAGAAATGACGTGAAGAAGAAAAAAAAGGGGTGAAAACGATGAATGGGAAATAAAGAACGGGAAGGAGATCTTAAATCCATATGGCTAACGAGTAATGGACCCCACACTACTCATCCAATCATTGGATACCAGTATAAAGAGAATTAGTGGAACAAAAGACAAGGAAGAGATTTGTGATGGAAGAAATGGGGTAAGAAGAAAGATAAGTCAGAAGTCTCCAACCTAAATGATTGGTGGATAAGCCTCGCATCACTCAATTAATTGACAAATGAAGTAAGGAGGAAACACGAGTCAGTGGTAAGAAAAGAATCCTGACAAGACTAAAGGGAAGTAAGCAACCAAAGTGCAAGAAATGAATGACTATGATAGGGAATAGTTAGATTTGCATACATGTGATGAAGTGAGGAGAATCTCTTTTCATCACACAGCATGCAACATCAGAGAGAATAGCGAGAAAGAAGAAATGACAAGCACGAAGATTACGAATGCTAAATTACAGATATAAGATGCTATGATGTAGTATAGAGGCCTTGTTAATAATGAACCATAAAAGGTTAGGTAAAATGACACCCTAGGCTCACTGAAGGTGAATAAAGCCTAAGAAGAAGAAAAGCTTAGTTCAGTTAACAAACTAAGATGTAGGCTAATTAGGAGTAGAGCCTTAAAAGAGGGAAGCATAATACACTTTAGATTCATAAACTTCTAGAAAACATTAACCCTTAATTCATAATATTTCAATAATAAAGTATAGGTTAATAACCCCAAAATGACTAGATAGACTAGTAAAAGAATAAGTTTAGGGTAATCGTATAAAACTCTAAGGATTAAAGAAAGCGCATAAAAGCTATAGGGCTAAGAGAGATAGTTAAAGGAAAACCTAGTAAAGGAAGAGTTCATAAAAGACTTAGTGAAATGAGGCGCATAAAAGACTCAAGTGCTAGATAACTGGCTAAAAGAAACCAAACAAAACGAGCCCAAGTCAGGGCTAGGCCAAAGCGCTACATCATGCCTAGATTAAGTAAAGGAAAGAAATAAGTAGGAGGAAATAAAGGCAAGAAGCATGGAGATGAGAAAGTTAAAGGTGAGGATGACTTGGGGGGAAAGAAAAACCCCTAACTATTTGAGAAATAAAAAGAGATAAAAAGATTGAATAGAAAGAGAAATTTGAGAAAAGACGAAAATGAAGGTATATATAAAGGACAGAGAAAGGAAGAACGCTCGAAGGAATAAGTGAATGGAGATGCTTGCATCCTAAAGAATGATGGGTAGTAGGCTCTTCACTACTTATCTACCCTCTAGGTACAAGTAACGAAAGAATGGAAGGAAAGAAAAAAGAAATAATGAGATGAAGCTACCAACTTGGTATGGGATGGTGAGCAATGGACACACCACGACTTGTTAATCCCACAAGTGTGAAAGGAGAACAAACATGAAAGAAGAACAAGAAGATAAAAGCAAGGATGCCTTAGGATATGAGGGAACAAATTGCAGCTAAATGAATAGTGAAAGGAGAAATGACCATAATCATAAGGATAACCCGACGTAAAAAGATATTGCAAATACAATTAAGATTAAAAATGGTGTAACTCGGGTAAGAACTAAAAGATGGTTAAGCATGAACCAGAGTAATGGTTGGAACCGGAAGCGGAAAAAGGATGAGAAGGAATTAAGAGTAAAGAGTTAAGGAATAAAAAGGGTAAGTTAAAAATTTTGAATGAGGGGAGTGGACTAACCTTATGGAACAACTTCCCCTTAAAGAATGATAAGTGAGAAAGAATGTGGGAAATGAAGTCTAAGCCAAGGTAAATTAGAAGTAGCCAATCGTGGACAAGATTGGAAAACGGTGAATGGTAAAAAAAGGTGTTGTCCTACAACAAATAAACCTTGGTATGGACGACAAAGAAAAGATATCAAAGGAAGGAGAGCCAAGGACGGCAACGGTAGAGAAGATCCACAAACGAGAAATAAGAGGTGCTGGAACTAAGACAGAAAGAATGGCAAGGATAACCCTGAGTACTTAAGGGAAGAAGTACGGGGATGAGAAAAAGAACTAGTCAAGCTCATAAGCTTCTATGAGCATAGCCAGTATAGGTAAAGACAGAAAAGTAATTCTAACACCTAAACCAAGTAAAGATGTTAGAAGAAAGTGAAGATGAAGATAATAAGAAGTAAGGAAAAGAAAGAAAGGAAAGAAAGAGATAAAACTCAAGTGAAGGAAACCTTGGGTAAATCATGAAAGATCACGAAAAACCAAGGCAAGATAGAGTGAGCAGCGAACTCGAAACCTTAATGGAATAGGTATAGGGATGAAGAAAACTATCGATGGTGCCAAAAGCTGGCATCAGACCCAAGACAAAGGCAAATCAAGGAAGAAAATAAAAAAACCTAAAAAAGGAAAACACGAAAATAAAGAAAGCTACAAATGGTGCCGCATGATCATAGCTTGCGTAATTAGTCTAATCCCGTATAGATTGGAATACAAGAGCAATGTGAACCCCACAATAAACTATGGCTGAATGAAATGAAGAAAAGGAAAGAGAATGGGGGAAAGAAACCCTAGAAAGAACTGTTGATGGAAGGTAGAAAATAAGTCGACCAATAGTAAGGAAGCTAAAGTGGTAAAAAGGAAGGTTATAAGGAAAAGAAACGCGTGACACCGCCTAAGACAGATACCTCAAGAAAATAAAAGTTAATGAGAGTTCGAAGGGGCCAAAGGAGATGACATGGATAAGCATGAAGTCGAGCTCAAGTACGGATAACTCGGGAGCTATGTGAGGCATCCCCATATGAGGAAAGATCAGAGATCGAGATCTTGAGGATGTCTGTGATGACCACTCGAGAGGACCGACCCAGAGTGTGATTGGGAAGAGTATAAGGCCACCTAGAGTTCTCCATCCCAGTGAGGATAAGAGATGTTATGAGATGGGCCAAGGGCCCTATTTGAGATAGAGATAGGCGGTTAGAGAGTGAGTCAAATTGTAAGAGTCGAGATGGCATGATCTCTGATTCCTCTGATATGATATAGCCGAGATTTGGGCTAATGTGTACAAGAGCTCGACTCATACGCCATGAGATTAGGATGGCAAAGAATTAAAAGAAAAAGAAGAGAACCAAGAGACGAAATGAGAAGAAAAACCAAGGTAAGGGAAGGAAATAAGTTAACTCACCACACACCTCGCCTTAGAGGCGAAGGAGTTAATCTAAAATCTTCCCTCACATCGTGGTTAATCTAAAATCTTCCCTGACATCGTGGTTACAAAGATAAGTACAAGACATCAAGAAGACAAAGAACGCGTCGGATAATAGCCTCGAAGTAAGAAGTGCTGTTAAAGACGAAAGAAGAGACTTCTGAGAAGAATAAGAGGGGTAGAACTTCAGAAGTAATAAGAGGATAGTCTCGATAAGAGAGACTTTGAGGAGAAAACATGAACAAAAAGAGAGGATCGAGTAAGCACAACTAAAGTGGAAAGAGAACCTCCAAGTGACGCAATTGAAGTGAAACGAGCCTAACTCATGAATGGGTAAAGATAGGCTCGGCTAAAGAAAAGGTGAAGTTCAAACTCAAGAACATAAAAGTGAAAAGGTTGTTCTTGAGAGAAGATGATCGGAAGGGATCAAAACGCATTTTGATTGGTGTCGACAATGAAATGAGGAAGTTCAATAGCAAATAGGATGCGAACACTATTCGAAGAGAAGAGAAAGGCTTGGAATAGAAGTCAATCTCTCCATAGTTACCTCGATGATTTCAAGGACGAAATTTTTTTAAAGGAGGGGAGAGTTGACATACACGGACCTAATCCAACCTTTCCAAACAAACGAAATAGTGTAGATGGCATATTAATTCAAACAATACGTCGGTCCGGATGTGTCAGATGAAGAAGAGAAGTGAAAATTAGGATACAACAAAGTTGGAAGATGAGATAAGTAACCATGCATGGAAGCACTAATTGGACTTCTTTAAGTCCATAGCTAATGGATTGGATATCCATTGGTGAATTAGTTCGTGGATTAGGCCAAGGATCGAGATTATGAGAGGTGGAAAAGAGGGAATAAAGTCTGGCCCGGGGTCTGAGTAGGCCCGATGTCAAGCTTGCCTATAAATAGGGGGAGTTGAACTCTCCCCCTCTCATTTCTCTTCTCCCTCATTCCTCTACTCTCATTTGCTCTCTCGGAGCAATTTCAATTTTTTGGCTGATCCGAATAAACCGACTAAAGGATCAAGGTGAGATCTAGATATCTTATTCCACTCACCTTAATCTACATTTTTCTAAGTTTTCATGCATTTCCATTCATTGGTCTAGAAGAGATCTAAGCTCAAAGTTAGGTTTAGCTTTATAGCTAGATTTTAGTTTAGATTTGAGATCTAGGAACTTTGAGCTTGTGATTCTCCTTTTAGCTTCGGTAAACGTGTCGTGAGAGACGTGAAGAATGTTCGTCTCGATTTTTAGGCTGAACCATGGGACGAGGGGCTCAAAAATCGAGAAAAAGCCTCGGTTCCCAAGACTTTGGATAGTCTCCCACGCGGGAGCCGAGTCACTCCCACGCGAGAGTGGTTTACACCACGTTTTCCATGCGGGAGTCACCATTTGTCCTAGGGGCATTTTGGTAATTTTACGCCAAGTGTCCAATTTTGACCCCTGACCTTCCCGGACACTTTTCTAAACCCCGAAACACATCCAAACATCATCTTAGGTCACGGTAGAGCCTCATAGGTACATTCATAATTTGATTATGAATGCTAACACATACTTCCGTGCGATTGGGGTTTTGGATGATCGAGTGCGGTGATACTCCGGAGCTTAATCTATATGGATCCTTTGGGAGAACACGAACCTCCCAACACTATGAATGGCTTAGATTTTATTACTTAGCCACTAGGGTTAAATGTTTTCAAAACATAAAATGTTTTTCAAATGTTTTGGGATACGGGAAATCCACTACACACACGTCTGTTTATGATATATACCCACGTAGAGAGTGGGGGGGTTTTTTTTTTTAGAAAATATAAATGGTCATGTATGTTTGTTTATATTATATGTTTTACATATATATGTATATATATTTTTAATGATGATGAGAGGCGAGATGTGCAATTGAGTGGATCTCGATGCTCCGATGAGAGGGAGCGAGTGGATCGAGCGAGACATGCATGCAATAAGTAGCTGTGGATCGCCTATCGAGGGGCACGGTGAGTATAGACCCTGGGAGAGGCACGTAGGGAAACTTGTCAGGGCTCGTTGTAGCTATGCTCCACCCATAGCGACTGGCACCACCGAAGGAACGGGCTAGAGAAAGAAAAGTATAAAATGTTTTAGAAAGAAAAGAGATAGCCCTCAGTGCAGTAAGGCATATGACTGATGGGTCGAGCCTTCAGTGGTTTGATTGCCAGCCCATTTCAGATATTTATTTTATATTGAGTTTTGTTAAAATATTGTTTTATAAAATTTATTTTGGATTATCCTTATTTCCCTAACCCCTAGTGAAAATTTATGGAACCTCTGTCACTCACCTGTATCCAGTGTGGTTAGATGCAGATCCATATATGAGGACATCAGATAGATCAAAGGCTCGTTAAGAAAGGTTGGTGGCATAGGAGTAGTAGTTTCTGTTACGTAGGTGTTCTCTTAGGTTAATCCACTATATTCTTTATTTTTATTTATTTATTTATTTAAATCATTTTATTAAATATGACACGAATTTTGTCACGCCCCGACCTGAAAGCTGAGCACATGCCAATTACCGCATTGCACCGAAATATGAGTTTGTAGCCCTACACTTTGACACCATGCAAGGCATTAAAGTTTTCATTATAAAACGTCTTTAAACTAATTTGGAGACTCAATTTAATTGGGCAAAACAATTATAAATAAAGTTTTAATAAAATTTAATAATTTTCATAAAGGTTGACCAAAGTCAACCAAAAGTCAAAATCAGGTCAATGCTCCAAGTTTGGTCTCAATGACCTTAAATTTATCAAGTTTGAAATACAAAGCAACTTGGAGAATCCTTTCATGAATCTGTAACTTTTAAAACATATGTTAAAGTACTTCAATAACTGAAAATTTGAAAATTAGTCTTAGTTATCTTTTATTCTTCGATGAAGTCCCCTACGGATCGTGAGCTGAAGCTCAAGCATACAGACTATCCCTGAGAGAGGTGCCACACCAACCGAACCTACCACAGACACCTCGAAGACAAAGATACAACCAAACTAAGGTACTGCAAAACATATAGACAAAATGAGTGGTGAATACTAACATGTACTAAGTGAGTTATAGTAACAATTCATAAAAGTCTACACACTTTGCAGGAGTATGGATGTAATTTTAAGAGTATTTCCATAAAATGGTCATAGCAAACCATTTGATACACGAACATATAAATCATGTAGTCCTAAGATGTGATCATCAAAGCATGCTTAGGTTCAAATCGAAATTTCATAATATGGTTTTCAAACCAAATCAATAACTCAAGCATTTCAATGAAATTAAAGCATTCCATCAGTTGAAAAACATCTTTGGAAAACAAACATTCCCATAGAGATCAAAATCTCAAAATAGACCCGATATTTTCCCAAAACATGGGCTTTTGCCGTAGAACACGTCCTCAATCTCCAAACCTTGGCCGAGGTAGAGAAGGACAATACCAAGGGGTTTTGGCATATGACCATCATATCAAAAACATAATTAATCCCCTTCCTTGGTGTTGGCCTTGGACAACTCGACATGGTGAGGCAAAGAGAGTCCAATAACAAATAAGGCATACAAGTCGTCCTCTCCCATCAACTCTATATGACAACATTAATGATAACATTACATACCACGATCCATGTCATTCTCCTTAATAAAGAATAGATTGGCAACCATGGTTAAGTTTGGGAATCCAATTCCGTAGGTGCACAAGCACCCTGATCTTACCAATACAAAATCTAATTACATGCCATAGTTCATAAAACCATTTACAAGCATCATGATTGATAACAGATGTATCTCAAGCAAAACATGGCATATACACTCATTCGGGTCACTTTTTTTTTACCAAACATACTTAGCAAAACCATTTCAAGAACAAGTCATGCTTTAAAACTCATCATCAATATCCATAAATCAATGTCATTTCTAAAACCAAGTAAATAGCTCAAAGCCTTTTTTACAATGCATCTCAAGTAGTATATCACTCATAGGTTGCAATTTAATACTATATGCTTATCAAGCAATGTAGCAAGCATCCACACTCAAAACATGATTTTCAAATCTTTTTCAAAGTCCATATTTGAAAAAATAATCATTTATCATTCTAAATATTGAGTCACTATTCACTTACAACTTTGGGAGGGTAAACACTACTATAAGTCCATATTCTTGCGCCTTACCCTTTACCGAGGAGCTACCTTCTAGAAGGCTAGTTAATACAATGCAAATAGTATGGTAAGACATTAAACAAATGCAAAATATCATTTTAAAACTATATGCTATGCATCTCTACGCCTTTACGCTCATAGTGCACTACCTGATTGGCAATGCACTCTGTTGAGCCACTTTAAGCTGAACACTTCACTAAATTTGTCAAATTGGGGCTTAAATGACTAAATCTTAATCCAATGTTGATTTAATAGGTTTATCCCAATCATTTAAGTCTTTGTGAAAGTATTTTTGATGACTCGGGGTGCTCGAAGAAGACAAAAATCAATTTGGGTTCGAAACGGGGCAAAATGAAGCAAAACAGGGTGGGCTTGCTGGGCACAACCAATGGCAAGCTGTTGGCATACTCAATGTCGGCTGGCCATAGACCCAAGGCTGCCCCTTTTCTGGGACCCTTAGCGCCGGCTCCCTCTCGGGTTCTCACCCTTTTTCACTCCAAACACTCCCAAACTCCATTCCAATTCAATCCAACACAGTATTCAACTTAAAAACATCATTAAAACATGGTTAGAACATCACTCAATGCATCAACAACATCAATCTAGCTCATATTCAATCCAAGATGCACCCAAAAACCCATTTTCATCTTTTAAATTCTAACATGCATATCTTACTCATTTCAAAACCAATCAATATGATTCCTAGGGCATTTGGAAGCTTAAATGGACTAGAATAACATACATCAAGCTTACTTTCCAAAGCTTGATGGATCTACCATGAAATCCTTCCCCCTTTTTGAGTTCCAGTTGCTAAAATACCTCCAGGCTTAGTTGTTCTTCCTTCCAATGCCCAACCAACAAAATTGCAAGCTTTATTGATGATTTTGATGACTTTAATTCTTGATTTCCATGAAAGTTTGATGAGGATTCAGTGGGATTTTCATTTAGGTAAGTTTAGGTTAGTTTTGCTCTTCAATTGAGAGAGAATGAGAAAGAGGAAGATGAGAGAAAATGAGGAGAAAATCTTCTTCTTCTAATTTAACCCATTGGGTTTCCAAAATTGCCGTTCACTTATCCTTCCAAATGTCCACTTTTTCCCCCAAAACCCATATATCTTCAATCTAGCTATTTTCTCCAATTTACCATAATTTTCATAACTCCAAATAACTCCCAATTTCACTCAAGTATTTACTCCTATCAACT